>VXBR01000897.1:1445003-1556552 GCA_013400215.1 Cisticola juncidis
GAGGAGAGGAGAGGAGAGGAGAGGAGAGGAGAGGAGAGGAGAGGAGAGGAGTCTGTCTCTCTGACCTCACAATGGATTTTAGCCTTAGGAAGACCAAAGGTTTAGAGGGAAAAAATATTAGTGTTTCTCGGGATTGAATGATTCAAGAAATTGATAAATTATTATAAATGTTTTGTTTTGTTCTATGTGCAATACTAATGTTGTTAGTATAGGCAATATATTTTGGCTATTTATTTATACAAAATGAAAATTAAATCTCAACTCCCTTATTGAAATAGAAACAAACATACCTGGCCTTTTCTTGCCTCAGAAATACATTCTGCTGAGTTCTGTGACCAAACCCAATCTCAACTCTGTCTCTGCATGGGCAGTCTGCTCCTGCTCTACTGTCTTCACTGCTGCCAGAGCCCTCACAGGGCAGATCTAGGGGATCAGCTCTTCACTGTGCAATCAGAATACCCAATGACCTACATTACCCAGCAATGACCAGACCTTGAAATAAAGATAATTGTCTTAGTTGAGGAACTAACACAGTGTCCATCAACCTGACAACAGAAGAAGCTTAATTTTTCCTTCAGCTGGAATGGCTGGGAAAATACATTTAGGCTAGTGGCAGAGATTTTTTTTCTTTTTAATTAAAAATGTATTTTTTACTAGCTTCTATTTTTTTTTTCCTGAAGAAGACATTTTGTGATCATGTATTGATTTTGACTGTACTTCCCATTCTGTTTTAGTGAAGTTTGAGATGGACCATCTGGTTATATCCTTGAGAGAGGGAAACAAATGGGGAGAAATACAGAAAGACCTGAAAACCCTTTCAGGTTTTTGACCTTTTCAATCTTCTAAGGGACCTTTTCAATCTCCTTTGACATAATCCTCTGCCCTGAAAACCATCAGAAGCTGTGGGATTTCTTCTAATGGGAAAATTAAAGCAGATTTCAGAACTTCAAAAGTTATCCTGACACCAAAGTGCATTGCCACCCTCCAGCCCCCTGTGCCTTGCCCAGCCAGGTGCTTTAACCTGACCTTCAGCTAGCCTTGAGCCTTAACTCCCCTCTGCTGGCCACCTCATGGCTCCAGTTGTCTAGATTCAGGCATGATGAATAAAAGATACTTTCACTTTGAGATGGGTGTGAAGGCATCTGATGTATCACATGAAAACCTCCTACTTGCTGGGGAAAACAACCCTGGACAATTTCTCAGGAGCAGCAGAGGTCCAGAAAGGGAGAAAGCACGTGCATGGCAAAAGGAAAATAATTATTCCCTCAGCATTGGTGTATTTATATGGATTACACACAGCTGTGCTTATGTTTGAGGTTGGATACTCTTGGCCTAGGGATACAAGAATCTCCATCCACTGGTGCAAGGTGGCTGGGCTGAATTCCCTGGAGTGTCCTGATATGGCCCCAAATGGCCCTAAATCTGGTGTTGTACTCCTGTGAGAAAATGCCAAAATTTGCACAAGAATCTTTTGTAACTGTTTTGGATTAATCTCAGTCATGTCAATGATCCTGCTGGCATGATAACTGACCTTTTTCCTATTTCCACTCTTCTGTTTGATATAGGAGTGATCAGCTTTCAGTCAAAGCTGATATTTTTATAAACAAATCTGGAAGCAAATTGAGTTTGCATTCAGTCTCTTTGTCTATAATGTAGTTTTCATTGATGCAATAAGTTTGCAGAATTAATTTCTTCTGAGAGTCTTTATTTGTTAACAAGACCAAGGTTATTCCAGTGAAGCATTTCTACTATAGTACTTTAAATACAAAGATGTTTTAGTCTCTCAGATGTTTAATCTCTCATTACACTTAGTGGCTTAAAATACGTGACTCCATCTGGGCAGTTGCAGGCATAAAGAATTTAACATTTGTTAAGAACCATTCATATCCTTCCTGAATCTACCCTTGGTTTGCCTGTAGCTCTGGGAAAAACAATCCTTTTTTTTTTTTTTACAGATGTCTGCAGCCTCCTGCATTACACTGTCACTTCCAGAAAATAGGATTTCTCACCTACAGATGGTGAGGAGAGAGGAGGGTAGCCGTGAACATTAGGTTGAAATTACTTGTCAGGTTTGATCAATTCACAGAAAGACAAAAATCCCTTTTGAAAAGGCACAGTTGATTTTTGAAGATTAGTGGCCGTGTCCTCGCAGCTCCTTTGTTTGGGTGAATTTTACAGAGTGCAGTTTATTACCTAAATGAAGGACACATTTGCATGTAGAGGGTGCATAAATGATTTAATTCTGTGCTGGACGGTGCAATAAACAACCCCTCCTGCACACACACACACAAATACACACACATATTCATCTACCCAGGACTTATGGTACAGGGGGTGGTTCTTTACTTTGTGTTTTCTTTTCCCTTTTATTGCCTTGTAAGTATTATTATTTGACAAAGCACTAGGGAAGGAGTACATGAATCTATTAAAGATAACAAAGCTCCATTGTGACACAAAACTCATGAAAGCAGACAAATAAATCTTCCATAATATGGAATAGCTGGTCCCCAGCTCTTCAAAGAATAAAGAAGAAGTTGATCTTGAAATGAACACTAATCTGAATCCTGCTGTTCTGGGGTGACTTCTTGTTGCAGCAATTTCTCCTTACAATTTAGCCATGCTATGATGTATTAATTACCATCTGTGTGCTCTGTTTAATGGGAGCATTAAGAGACAATACCTGTTTTGTTCCCTCCCAGAGTAGCAATTATTCCTCTAAATAAGGAAGATGAGTGAGTGTGTGAGATGAGTGTGCCTGTGCCAGAAAGCACAGCAAACAGTTCCTGATCTGCTGCATGCTTTTATGGTCCACCAGCATAGACTGGCTAACAGTCAGGTAGTTGGCTCTGTCTGACAGGAAGAAAACAAATAAGGTGTTTCCTGAGTACTTATCTTGCTGCTGTGATTTTCAGCCTGGTTTGAGGTGTAGTTTACACAGGCCTGCATCATTCAATGTCCTTATCATGCCCAAAACATTGGGCAATTTTGCCTTGGAGCACCACAGTTGGGGGTGGCTCAGCCTCACCACCAGCAGCTGCATCCCAGCCTGGATTTGGGTTCAGCTGTGCCCATGCTCCTAGCAGACAACAGCAAGTCCTCCCCTCTGCCTTGTGTCCCTCCCCGGGTAGTGGGTTATCCATCCCCAGGGAAAGTCTGCGTGTGAGCCAAGGGGGCAGAAAAGGAATCAGGGCTGTGCCACAAAAGCAAGAGTCCCAGGCTAACCTGCAGCTGCCAGGTGGGGTTTGGGTGTAGAGGTGGCCAAGCTAAAGACAGGGAGCTCCCAGTGGTGCCTGCAACAGAGACAACAAATTGGGAAAAAGACTCAAGGTCCCTCTTTGTAAAAAATATCCTGAACCCCCATCTTGGGCTGTGTGGAAATCCACTTGAAATGTTACGAAAGCCTGCTCTGACCCACTTTGTTTGCTGATCACATGTGAGCAGCCTCAGGAAAAATAAAGCAGCTCTTGCTTCTAGTTGTTTTCTTCTTTGTCCAATACAATTTCATTTTTCTAAGATTAAGGAGAAAACAATTGAAGACCCAAACAGCCTCATGTTTCTGAACATTTTGCAGCAGCAGAAAGAAACAAAATGAAACAACCCCTTAAATTATTGCATTTTCAAAAAGAATCATCATCTCATTGTGCAGATGGTGTGCTCCAAGCCCTCATTAGCATCTTGCTCTATTTTTAGTCCCTCTTCTTGCTGCACATGAAATCTGGCTGTATTAAAGGAGTTACCACAGTGCCTTCCCCGAACATCATTTTGGTCCACGAAAGGGGCTCTGCCCCTTCCTGCCTGGGGTTTTAAGGCACAGCTGACTTCTCTGCAAACCAGTCTGCTCTGCAAACACCTGTGTGTTTGTTCATGGGTAAATGGAGGAAAATCACCTCTCACATCTCCTTCCTCCATCATGAGCAATTTTTTGTGTGTCTGTTGTGAAATAAGTTGTTAATCCTGAAAGCGGTGGAGCTCTCCTGTTTGAACTTTGATGAAAGGAAGGCTAGCATTGCTCTGGCAGGCCAGAGAAATGAGGACAATGAAATCAGATTCTCTGTTTGCTGCTGGACTGGAGCCTAGTGCTAACCCACAGCCCAGGATGCTCCTTTGGTAGCCTTTTGTTATTGCCAGGGGGTAAATGCATGATCTTCCTTGGCAATTTTAACGTATGGGAAGAGTGCAAGCACAAAGTACCCTTTGCTCCTAGCCTGTGGTGTTTGAGATAGGTTTCAGTCTGGTTTTCCTGGAGATGTGAGCAAAGAGTGGAGGTTGATATGAGTAATGTAAGCATTTTATTCCTTTCCTCCCAAAATCAATGTCTAAATACCTGAAATGTATCACATCCTCTAAGTGCCCTACCTCTACCCTCCACAGGAGAAACTATAGGTCATCTGAGCAAATGCAGACACCTATCTTCCACTTGTCTATAATCAAAGAGGGTAACACCCATGCTTCATGTCCATGGGGAGAAGCTGGTTCATGTAGTCCCTTCAAGTCTACTTCTATTTGCAGATACAGCAGGGAATTTCAGGTGCCTCCAGTCTGGATCAGATACCAGTTCTATTTCACTTTTTTTCTGAATTATTTAGCATGAGCTCAATGTCCCTTGCAGCTAAGTTCTAGAGGAATGAATGGTAATGAGGCAGTAATCTGCACGAGAGACAACAGGTCAGCTGAAGGTATCCTGCTCTAAGAAGAGGGTGGAGGTTGCTTCAATAAGCCATGAATATTCATCTTGCATGTCTGGTCAGTTTTGATCACTCAGCTGAATTTTCAAGGCAATTCCTATCAAGCTTCATGAGTGCCTGAAACAGGTTTTGGCAATAAGAAGGCAAAGAAATAAAGATGATGTTAAAAGGAATTGACAGGCAATAGGGTTAGAGATCCTGCCCAAATCTGATCTTGCAAATAACCAGCCTGAAATAAGGTAATTAGTCTATGAAGGCCTTTGATAACTTATGTGGTAATGCTGAATTATATTCCCCGTTAATTGTCCAGAAGAAAAAACCCAAACAGACAAAAATCGATGCCCAAAGCCTGCAAGAAATGAGAAGCAGATTCATCTTGTTTCCATTTAATGAAATGACAGAAAGATTAGAAAATGCCTTTCTTTGTTTCCCCAAAGGACCAAGTTTGGTCCTTTGGGAAAAGGTCCTTTAGTCCTTTTGGTCTAGACAGAGGTCCAAAACTCTAATTCCTTTGTGGATTTTCAGGTTTCTGCCACATATTGCAGGTGGTGTTAAATCAAACTCATGAGGGACAGCCCAAGCAGGAGTACAGGGGCCTCTATTTTTCCTTTGATGATGACACTTTTCTCTTCAAACCAATTGTGACTGTAGAGGATTAAATGTAGCTAACAATTTGTAAGACAAGCTTTAGCAGGCAGTGCATTTTGGAAATTTTTCTTTTCTTCCTAATATTTAATTTCAACTGACTCATGATGCACCACCCTCTTCCTAAAAGTAGCCCTCCAATGCAAGGAGGTGATACAAGCTGAGAATGTCAAATAGGATGTGCATGGCACACATTGTGAAATGTTTTACAGATACCCATAGAAAGGTTTATTGCTGCTCTTTCATGTAATACATCATCATAAGGATTTCTAGAAGATTATATATACTGGTTTAGATTAAGAAATTCTCTCAGAGGTACCACTGAATGTTAAATTAAAACACTTCATGAAATGTAACACATTAAGTCAAGGTCAAATATTTGGGTAGACAGTGGCATATAAATGAAAACAAATAAAAATGTATGTCAAAACATGAATGGATAAAAACACTGCTTAGGCTTTGTACAGTAAATAACCTATTCCTATGATACTTTCTTTACTTGAATTACAGTCTGGCATACTTTACCTGAGTTCAGGTGGGTTATTTGTGCTTGTCTTCAAGTCTGTGCTTGACCAGCAGCATCCTGGCCAATGGTATCAGCAATAGTGTGGCCAGCAGGATCAGGGTGGGGATTGTTCCCCTGCTCTTGGCACTGGTGAGGTCACACCTCGAAGCTTGTGTTCAGTTCTGGGCCCCTCACTATAAGAAGGACTCTCAGGTGCTGGAGCATCTTCAGGTTGGACATCAGGAAGGACTTCTTCATGCAATAGGCTGCCCTTTGAAAGTGATCGAATCCTCATCCCTGGAGGTATTTAAAAGATTTGAGATGTGGCCCTGAGGGACATGGTTTAGAGGCAGCCTTGGCAATGCTGTGTTAATGGTAGGACTCAATGATCTTAGACGTCTTTTCCAACCTAGACAATTCTGTTGTTCTGTAACGATCAGCCTTGCACTGTCTATCCAAAAAAAGAGAACAGTGTCCATTTCTCAAAGGATTCATTTTCTTGACATAGTAGCACAGTGATACTGCTTGACTTTTAAGAGGAGAAGGGATTTTGCAGTTCTGTCATCGATGCTCACAGACGGACAGACCTTAGCGTCTCAGAGGATAATCTGAGCATTTGGAATAAGTGACCTGAGCTGTCATTAATAATGCAGTAGTCATCTTCCAGAAAACCCTCTCCTCCACAGTCCTCTGCTGAGTTCCAGGGGCACTCACCTTGCCAACCCAGCTTCAAGCACTCCTGAGTGCACTCCTTGATGCCTCTTTCTTGAACTGGAAGGATGGAACTGGAAGGATGTGTCTCAGGCTCTGGCTGGTTTTCTGCTGCTGCACAATTTGCGATGCCTTGTGCTACTTTGCCTTAGGGTTCAGTGTGTCTGTCCTGGGAAATGACACATGTTATGACATGTGGCATCTAACACAAGGCTGAAGAGAAGCCCAGGATTGCCTAAACCTCTGGGGATATGAATGCTTCCACAATTATGCTGACATAATACAAAGGTGGTTTGGGTTCACTTTTTCAGCTGGAAAATGTTCATTTTAAAGGAATTAAAGAGAGGGCCTTTAAGCATTGGAAGGAGATAAAATTGCTACCTGTGGAAGAATAAGAATAGTTTTGTGGGGTGTTTGGGCTGGGGGCAAGGCTGCTTGCCAGGGAAGAAGTGTGGGGTTGGGTTAATGAGAGGATAGCCAGCTCTTTTCGTGGGTGGTGACTTCATACCCCATGACACTGAGCTGGACCTGCAGCCTGAAGACTGTGGTCTGAGGGACTGAGGATCATGCTCAGGGTCATGTGTCTCCAGGAACACAATCAAAATCTCCCCTAGATGAAGTGATCTGAATGTGGTTATCACCACTGGATGGGAGGAGAACAGTAAGCCATAGGGATTTTAATGATAATGAAGATGCTTCCCAGCATCACCACTGTTTTTTCCACCTTTCCCCAGAGAGCCTGAAGCTAAAAATTTTTGAAGCTCTCCTGATCACAGCCTCACATGGGAGCTAGCCAAAAGCAGTCTTTATGCAGCCCTTTTCCAGCACACTCCCACTAGAGTACAAATAAGTCCCCAGTCCAGTTCGATTAGTGCTTCTCTGAGCAGGGACCCCCATCGAGTCTTTTAACATGCAATTATACTCTGAAAGGTCACTCTGGGAAAACTGTGCCATGAGGCTCCGTGTTTATTGACTCCCTTCCCTGAGCAATTTGCTCAGTTTACATGTAATGAATAAAAGCTGTTCTTGGCTGCTGCCCAGCCTGACTGGTCTAATAGCCAAGTTGTGTCAGCCTTCTGCCAGGGCATTAACACCAAAACTTAAGGTTGCTCCAGAAAATCTCTTGACCTAGGAGTGTCTTTTTCCTGTCACCTTTACATTTGGACACGTTACCATATTCCCCATCTACCATAATCAGTATCAGGATTTCCCATTCTTGCTTTGAGCTGCTGCTGAAGTCCACTAGTCCTTGCACCCAAATTAAATTTTGCTATCATTTGTCCCACTGTGAATTTTCACCTGCATATTAGCTTCTAACTTAATTGTGATGGTTCAGAGGTGTCTCTAGAACTGCCTGTTGTGTCTGCTCAAGGCACACAGGAGAGGAGAAAGGGTTTTGTTTTGTTAGACAGTATATCAGCCTTGTAGATGGGTGTAAAGTGTAAGGTTGATTTAACTCCAGCATGGGCAGCTGACCCACCATGAGCAAGGGTCTTCACCTGACAAAGCAGTGGGACTGTTATGGCAGGATGGCTTCTGATGCCTGTGCTGGCTTGTGCTGTGGTCACATCACAGACTCCCAGCAAGTGCAATGTGAACCTAACAACTTTACAGATCTGGGCTGGGAAGGATCATCTCATCTCGTGGCCAGATGTTGCAGAGGGGCTTTCTGCAGCAAGTCTGCACCTAGGGGAGTATCCCTGAGTCTGGAGAAGAGCTACATTGTGCCTGTAGAGGAAAGTCATGTCACTGAGGAGCTGAGCCAGTCATGCCACTGGCTGGCATCTCCCCTGCCAGCCTTCAAGGCCAAAGGGAAATGCAACCACCATTGCATATGGAAACTTCCTAAGTCACGACAGGGCTTTCACTTAGGTTGCAAACTGAGTGAAGGCGAGTGTGTTTTGCAGAAATAAATCCTCTGATATGTGGAAACGTGACATTATGGCTCCGATACAAGGATTTCTCCATATTTGAGTCAGTGCTCTTTGGTGTTTCTCTCTGTGCACAGCCAAGGGGCCTCCAGGGTGAACACCCCTGTGGTGTTCGTTGCAGGGCTCAGTGCCTGGGGGTTCCAAGGCTGATGATTCTGGTTCATCCAGGTTTCCAGGAGAGAGAAGAGCAGTCAGGATTCACGACTGAGGTGTGATCCAGCACAGACACTATGATCACATGCTTGCCCTCAGTACACTAAGGACATATCTCATGCAGAAATACCTTTTCAACGTGACTTCTCAGTGTATACACAACCACCAACACATGCCGGTCCTGAGGGACAGGCTGTAAGGCAAATGAGTTTGCCATAATCCACAGCCTGGCATCAGTCAGCATCAGCCAGTGCAGACATACACTGCTGGAGGGCCCAGGTTTAATCTGCACTGGTTTTCAGCGTGGGAGTTTATCACACACAGTCACTGTACAATTGCAACAACAATTTACAGTCTGCCAGGAATCCAGCCAGTCCTCCTCATACCTGGGGCTCTCCCTGTCTTCTGCCAATCCAGCAGAGGAGCTGCATGGAGGTTTACCCAGAGGAAGCTGAATAAATCTCCTTGGCAGCTCTCACACTGATCACACCATCCAGTGGATATTTATACTCTTTTTGTTTTTTTTGTAGTCCTGATTAAGTATTTCTTAGTGAAAACTCTGGAAGTGACAGTGCAGTAGCTGTGACATGCTGAAGTTAAACCATCTCTGCCTACTGGAATTCCTTTTCCAAGGACACACGCCACAAGAAACTGCTGCCCAGAGGCAACAGCAATATATTTCTGTTTCACTCAGGACTCTTGAAGCTGATTTTTTTATCATTCAGCATTTCTTTGAGTAATCAGGGTAGTCCTGAGACTGTCACTCTTCTGGGTATCTCACTTGACATCTCAATTAGGCAAAAACACAAACCTCTCCTGAAACTCACCTAAAGTAATGACCCCTTTCAATATCAACTGCTACTTTTAAAGATGTTACCAGCCCTCACTCTGTCATTATTTTGTGTTAGTATAATACAATTATATGTGTGTTATATGTGTTAGTATAATACAATTATTCACTTGTGTTACTGTAGTTCCCAGAGATCTCTCTCTGGATCAGAACCATACTGTGGAAGCTGCAGCAGGACCCAGCCATGTTTTGTAGTCTACTGTAAGAAGGCAGAGAGGAACCTGTATCTTGAAACAGGAAATATCTGATGGTGATAAGAATGGGCCTAATATTTTGGATGTGCCAGATCCTGTTTTAATTCTCAAAACTAAGGGGGAACTCACATTGATTTTGGATGTTGTTAAACTAAACCACTCTAGAATGGTAGCATCCAGTTTTTTGGCTCAGCTATTTGCCACAGTTTGCTAGGAAAGACCCAGTCTGATCCCTGTGGGTGTATTTCGTGGTCCTGCTGTGAAAGGCAGAGGCAGAGATGTGTGGCTTGCCTGCATCTCTTCCATGCACTCACGCTGAGGAGCCTGGCAGAGCCTCTGTGGAGCCTTGCTGTCTCGTGCCCCAAAAGTTTCTCAGCCTAGAAGTCAATATTAGTAGATAATTAGAGAACAGTCTCAGGGTCATCAAAGTCTTCAAGCCAGTTGCTTGGCAGCTGTTACCTTCAGTGGCTGAAGCAGAGATTGCAACATGAAGAAAATTTCTACATAGACTGTGCTTGCCAGTCTGGATTCACCTGGAACAGGTGGGAGATGTAGTTCTCTCCCCACAGTCTGCTCACCAGGCAGTCTGATTGGAATCCAAAGATCCTTTCCAGACTTGTTCAATACATTACAGTGTTTGCTTTACTTTTTAAAGTGGTCTCACTTAGCAGAGAAACAAAGAATATCTGAGTTTTTCTTGAACTCAAGCCAATAGGACCTGTCTGCAGTGAAATATCTCTTGCAATGCAGACATCCAGTCTCAGCAATAAGAAAGTGCTTTTAAGATCACCTGGAAACTCTGCCCTAAATCTCACATTTGCATTTGAATAAGTTTATTTCTTTGTCTAAAACCTCTGATTTTTCAGTCTGTACTGCATGGATGTTGAAGCACTTCATCACTGTTGCTATGAAAGTTCAAAGCCATTTATCTTCAATAAGGTTACTTGATGTAATTTCTAGCAGGAAGAACCTCTCTGTCCTGGAACTTTCTACAAGATTAAGTGATGTATTCAGATAGGCAAAGTCTCAGGAGGATTTTCCCTACCTGGAAGACATAAAGCTTGTTCTGGCTGAAGGACAGCAGGCTATGCAATTGGTGTTTCCCATTTGCTTTCCACTACTGTTTATTAGTTTCTTTCTTGGGGCCTGGCATCTTTTTGTGAAAGCACTGTGAGTAAAGCCATCTTTGCAATGAAAGTTACTCCTCACTCTTCCCTTGAAGATGATCACTGCCTCCTTATCTTTCACATTTATTTTCTGGAGTGGCAGATCCCAAAGGAAGATAACAAAGCTTTGCATTAGTAGATTGCCTGTGTGGAGAGAGAAAGAATGAGTGCTTGTAGTCCTAGCCAGGGGTATGACATTTAATGTGATGTTCTGCCAAAGATTTTTTTGCATGGTTTTCAGCAAGTAGTTTATTGTCTTGATGGGAGCTATGCAGGTGAAAAACAGCAAGACCATCAGGTGTCAGGACCTGGAGGAATCATTAGCAGCTGCAGGTAGCTGGGTACCCACTAAACCCAAAGGAGCCGAGCAGGGCTGGGTGTTTGTACTCACGATGCAGCATCCTTGTGCAGGACAATTCACATGCAGACCCAACTGCTCCAGAGACAAGGCTCCCAGGAGAGGAGAGACCTTGTAGCCAGGTGGAAGATGCTGGTGAGAAATGTCTCTACACAGAGCCCTAACTCTTGCTTTCTGCTACTCCCAGGGGGTCCAATTGCTTTCCTGGCAGCCGAGCTGTGACTGCACTCAGAGGGGTTCCTGTTGAGTAGTTTCTGTCTGGAGGATGAGCTCTGCACTCAGGTCTACGTGCACACCTCTGGAGCCTGCAGGTGCTGCCCTATGCTACCTGCTGTGAAGCCCTCTCTTTCTGCAGGCTCATCTCTGCAGAAGATGAATCATATTTGTGTGTGAGGAGTTCTGGTGATGACACATGGCAATCTTTGTTTTCCACCCTTCACTCTGATGGTGTGAGAAGACTGAGTTTATTGAAAAAAAATTAAAAATTGTGCTTGTGTCTGAACAGTTCAGAATCTGCAACTCTTCCATGTGAGAAGGTGTTTCTGATTCAGTTGCAGGAGAAACACATCTGAGTCTGTTCTGAGAGACTCTTCACCAATCAATGTGTTTTTTAGGTGTATGCTGGGCTAGAAAAACAGATAAATCACCTATACTACAGTGCTGTCAATTGGATTTAATTCCTCTGATGCACAAAAGAGAAAGCCATGCAGTAGCATTCAGCAATTTATTGTAAGGGACTAATTTTGCTATAACCCTAACTTGTCCAGAATTTACCACCTCTTGTTCCTTCAGTAGTTTACTGGCCTGTCTTCATAAGGATAGTATGAAACAGAGGGTGTGATATCAAGTCCAATGAGAAGGGGACTACTGCCCTACTTCTCAACAAGCCCTACAGCCAGCACTGGCACAGCAAGATCCTTTGTCATTTTCAAGATGATGAGACTCGGGATGCTTCAGCTGATTTATGAGGAGTCATGGATATATGATGTGAGCTTAATTCATAACGGACTGAGCTGAAAGCACTAATGCTGTTATACTGCAGATCTGACATTTACATCCACACAGTGTCTGATGGATAGTGCAGAAGAACCAAAGCAGGTTTTCTAGTGGGTCTGGTAGCAATCCATCTGTCTCAGCCTGATGAAATTATTGTTGCAGTTTACTAAACTAAGCACAAGAAAATCCATCTGTGAACAGAGATATATAAAAATCCTAAAAATAAAACCACAAACCTAAAGCCAATATTTTGTCTATGTGAAAAACCAAAAAACAACTGAAATCCCACCAAAACAAAGAGGGAACATCACTCTCAGGTAAGTAAGAAAACAGAGTTTTGCAACAGCTACATAGCGATTTTGAAAGACCTCGTTTTCTCCTGCACCACATGAAGGGTACTTCCTTACTTCAAAGAGATGCAAGATTGTGTTCCTCACAGGAAGGCAGGAATTCAGATTTAATACATTATAAAGATGCACAATACTGGCGTACAAAACTCGTTTTAGAAGCCCTGATTTCAGATCGCATTTAGGAAGCCAAGTTTCAGCTGCCTTTCAGCCATAAGCAGAATTCTAAATGGTGTTATACCATGAGCACTGAAAGAGTGCTTGCAAACTGAATTTCATTGTTGGTCCTACTTGCAGATTTAGGATTTATGTCCTACCATGCAGAATATTTGCTTCACCTTTGCTTTATGGCAGTATAAGTTTGCTCATAGGCTTTGAATTATGATGGAATTAGAATGTCTTCTATGGTAGAAAGTCCTTAAATATACCTTAAAACATTTGCACTTCATGTTGAGTTGCTTATGAAAGCTGGATTTAGGCAACTGATTCTCATTTCTCCCCAAAATATGTCTTCCTTTTCTTTACTGGGAGCCTTACTGGACAGATTTTTATTAGTACTCCAATGCCTCTGATTTTCTGAAATCCCTGCCAGAGCTGGGTCTTTGCAGATGTGGAGAAAGCTGATAAAGGAGGTTTCTTGGCTGACTTCAGAAAGCAGTGAGAATGATTTAAACAATGGCATCCAGCAGGTACAAATGTGAGAAGACAAGACATGCCATGGACTCTACAAGTCAAAGCACGAAACCACAGCCGAGGGTTTGAGAATGGGCTGAGAAAGGCAGCTATCAGATGAGGGGAGAAGACTAAAAACAAAATGGAAAACCTGAAGTGTTGGTGGGGTCACAAGAAAGCTCTGGGAGAAGAGCACATGGGGTATGTGGAAGTTTATGTTGGGGAGGTCACATTTCCACTATACCTCCTTCAAAATTAGGGTGCTGACAAGAGATGGAGATACCCATTCCAGAGAGCTGATACTGTCATACTCAACCTGCCAGAAATACTCTGGTCCTTTGGCAAGGACCATGCCCCAAAATACCTACATTTCAGTGGGTAGTTCAATAAAAAATGTTGCCAACTAACAAAGAGATTGAAAAAAAATGAATAAAGGAATATACCTCTCCCTAGAACTTGTGGTCAGACAACAAAAGCATCATTACATTTGGTCTCTACCCCAGTGTACAAAGAGCTCAGGAAGTTTAAACTAGAGGAACTGGTTTTATTGAGGTTTTGTTGCTTTTACTTTGTTTTAATTCAGCAGCAGAATAATTGTTAGAGGAGCTGGAGAAGCCAGTTTCAGTCCACAAAAGCACCAATGATTTATTTATTGCTATCATTTGAGGAAAGGGCAGCATTTGCTGGTCCTGAATATTTAACATGGCAGGGAAAAAGCCAGCCGCTCTGAATCCTGCCTGCTCCAGTGAGGCACTGCAAATCAGTATGCCACCCTTGGCCCCCTAAATTCAGAGCTGGGAGAGCTGGGAAGCTATGCTTCAGTGCCTTCTTACAGGGCCTGAGACTTCCTCAGACCTCAGGCCTTGTGTGGTCTTGAGCAGCCTATTGAAGAGACCCTCACCCTTCTCTGACCTGCTATGAGAGCCCAGGTAAGGAGGCGAGGTGCATCTGTGCCTCAGAAGACATTTACCTGCATGGCATTCATCTCAGGAAAACTGCAATTCATTTTACTTCATGCATCATTTATAATAATCCTCAGGAGAGCAACGAGTGGGAAAGATCAGCATCAGTGTTTTTGCCTACCCAAAGCTAGAGTGAGATGCATTTTGAAACACTGAAGGACTGTTCTTAGCTTGTTTCCAGCCCTTCCTTGGTTTTCCAAGGGGCTCCAGCTGTGGGCCTCTGTCTCTGTGGCTACTAGCTGACCCAACCCACCAGATGTGTCTTGAAAAAGCATTTGGGAGCAGCCAGACCACAGCCACACAAAGGCAGAAGGGAAAACAGGAAAAGACAGTTTCCCATGCTTCTCATGTGTCACACTATCTGTCGAGCCCTCTCCTTCAACACGTCACCTACTGCAGTGGGATTTCACTGCTGCTGTTGGCTGTGGGGGAAACAGGCCTGACTGCAGAAGGGAATGAGTGACAGGACATGGCCAGCACCTGCCTCCAACTGTCCCCCAAGGAACCATTCAAGCAAGAAGCTCTTAGAGAAGCCTGTGCCTTTTTGTGACTGTCACTGTTTGTGAAACACCCTCAGGAGAAGGAAGTTTCATTCACCCCTCACCACTGCCCCACAAAATGTATGCAAGGGAAAAAACATTGAGATTTTGTTTTCAAAGGAGCGCATGTCAAATCTCAAAGCCAATTCGCAAATGGGTGTCCTATCACTATTGCTGTAAATCAATATTTAGCAGCACAAACTGAGGGTCTAACTGTCACAGAATTCAGTAGCAACATCAGTACCCAGCTTAGGACCCTTCTTACACTTTGTTTTCTGAAAAATCTCTTTTTGAATTCTTAAGGAGAGCTAAAAAGATGAATGTCCCAATGGCTAGGTATGGTTGTATCCATCCTATGGCCAGGCCATCTAGCAAACTGTCCCTGCTGGTTTTGATACAAGAGTGAGATTTAACCATGCTCACCGTGACCACCCACTAGCTGTCATTCCCAATTTAATGTAGGATGAGGCTTCCCAGCCCTCTGCTCAGCAGAGGAGTGACTTTTTCTTCTAAGCTTTCACTGCTTGGATGAGAAAGTTGTTTCCTCAGAAGCTGAAGGGAGCTCTGAAACTGCCAGCCCCCACAGAGCTTGGCTGTGCCCAAAACATAGGAGCTGAATCACTATTGCTAATATGGAAAACTGGGTCCTCCTGTCCCGTAGTGGGATACTTGACCTTTCATCAGGCACGGGGGCCTCTGGTCCATTAGGCAGGTATTTGCAGAGCATGGTCAGACCAAAGGTTCCTGAGAGTCACCCTGGGTGCTCTTTTCATTACCAAGTGCTCTTTCCAGTGCTGCTCGAGGGTGGCAATAAACTGATTAACCTCTTTAAAATTTCTCATAAAATTGTATTAGCAAAACGGTAAATACATGACACAGGGACCGTAACCACGGGATGTTTACACAATGCCCACTGTGGACAAGTACTAAATACCATAAAAGACCTGAGACCCACCCCCCCAAAAAAAGTCCACGAGTTCTGGCTCTCAGAAGGCAGCTAGAGCACCATTGTTGTTGCAGTTGTTCCTCCTCCTGCTCCTCCCCCTCACATTTCAGCTTCGGAGCTGTGAGCTTTGCTGGTGGTTATCGCAATTCCTATCGCTAGGCTTCCGTTGTCAGAAAAGAGTTGAGCCAGGGAAGTGTTCAGCACGAGGCAATCCCCGTCCGAAATGACAGAGTCAACACACTCCAGTATCGACCTGGGAGTCGCCTCCCATTTGAGGCGCCTCTGGTTCCTGTTGAGCTCCAGCCGGTAGGTGAAGTTGTTGGCTTGGGTGGGCGTGCCAATCAGCATCATCGTGGCAAAGAACTGGGGGTGGCCCTCATACTTCTCCTGCTTCCTGAGGACCAGCAAAAACTGGTGGCCAAGGCAAGAGTGCATGATGATCCAGTCCGTGGGTGCGGGCAGGTGCATGTCCGTGGCCAGGAAGACAATCTCCGCACCCTGAAGGATGTTGATGCGGTGGGTCTGCCTCAGGTGGGACACCACCACCTCCAGGTGCCCTTCCCACGGGCAGGAGAAGAGCGGGCATGTGCAGGGGACCAGCTGGGGGTCGTGCACCGCTTCGTGGTGGTGGCAGGGAGGAAGGATGTCTTGCTCTGTGGATGCCTGCGCAGCTGCACAGTGGGTCGTTGCATACTATGGGAAGAGAGAAATTAAACGTGAGAGCAAGTGGACCAGAAACCAGTGCAGATATGCACGGTGCAGACCCCACAGACACCAGTCACCCATACTCCTCCTAATGCAGCCCCAGCAGGGATGCAGAGAACTCAGCACACTGGGGATCAGAGGCAGTCCTCTCCTGGATCTGCACAGCACGAGGAGATGGCAGTTGCCTTGTTCTCCAGGAGAACAGACAAACTGTTCGAGTCACAATAAGTCACTTCAAATGAAAATGATGTATGTGTTTAAACAGCAATTTCATTAGTTCAGGGTAAAAAATCTGATTAAAAGGAAAAAATAATCCAAAAAAGCAAGGACAGCATGGGGCATTTTATATAGTTAAGACGCTTGCTGCTCAGAACAAGGGAATGAAATATGTATGGCATTATTATTCTTTAATGAAACATATGGGCAAATACAGGCATTTTTCCTGAAACAATAGTCTTTATTACATCCATAATTTGTGAAATAAATGTCAGTTTTTATTGTATATGATACCGTCACTATTTTTTTGGTCAATGTGTTTGTGCCTAATTGATGCCCTTACCATCATAAATCTTAAATTGCTCTCAAAGGTGATTGGATGGCAGATTTAGGACATTTCTATACTAAAGTAAATTTGGATTAAGATAGGACAGCTCTCTAAAAAGGAAGCAGCTCTTGCAGAAGAATTCCATGTGAGAACTGAAAAGAAAACTGCTCTGCCTCTCTCAAGTGGATGTTGATGAAGAGAAACAAGACTTACTCACCCAAAAGTGAATTCACATGTAATGTTATTCAGGAAGAGTAATGTCTCTCCACAGTAACTATGTGCATAGACAAATCCTAAGACACAGGCATGCTGGTCATGATTCATCTTACCCAATTTTAAGCATTTACTTCACCCAAGATGGAAGAACTGGTTCCCAAGTACTACTTCCCAAGATGGAAACCTGGTTACCTGAGAGTGCCTCTGCAGCCTGTATAGTGAGGCAGCCCTTAGAGTGCAGGATTCAGATCTTAGTTGAAGTAGTTCAGCTTCTCAGGGTGGCACCAGCTGATGCTAGGGGCTGAGATCCAGGCTGCCTAGTTGTGCCTCAATTTTAGCTGTTTGAACATTTTTTCCTCTCTGAATTCCTTTTATAAATGTACATCTCTTACATCCATTAATGTTCCTTATAGCAGTACATACATATAATGGGATATTTTGCTTTAACCTATGTCCTAGGAAGATTAATGCAACTCCCTAAATAGCATCCCACATCCTCTTATTTTAATACAAGTACCCAAAATGACATGAACTACATTATAGTTCTAACATTTAACAGTTGTTCTCGTCCATGCCACATTCAGCTCACAGTAAATTTGGGATTTTTGAGCAGAGGTTTGTTTTATCCAGGGGCCAGCATAACCCCATGTAATGGGTGGTAGATTTACTGCAAAGGGTGCATTGTTTTGTTATGGATACCATGAAAGCTTTCATTACAGCCTTGCTGTAAGCAATTTTTCCCACCAGAACTCGCACATTTCTTGACAGGATGTTTTAGAAGGCAATCTCTTGGGTAAACTGTCCTAACTCTCAGATGGCCAGGGCTTCCTTGCCCACCAGGATGACAATTCCATCTGTTCTCATTGTGTCAGTGGCTGCCAAAGGTTGTGATGGATAGAGCAGGGTTGTGATTGCTGTTGCTGTGAAATTCATGGCTCTTCCCAAGGCACTGGGTGTCAAAGGGAGCTGTTTCTTTTTCCTCTGGCATTTGATATGAGGAATAATTGACAAGTTAAGCCTTACTATTGAAACTAGCAGCTTTTTCTTTTGGCAATTATTACTTCAGTAGTACTGTTCTACTTTTCCCTTCCTCATATTTTATTTGTTTTGCTGTATAAAATTCAAGAATATAAACTTTCTGAGAAGATAATGAATTGAGGACAGATAAAAGACTATCATTGTCTGGGAAATAAAACAGGTCATTATAAACTAATCAAGGTTTGTGGCTTTAGCTGCCTGCTTATCGCAGTGGGATTACTGGTTCACACTTAATTCTACATTAATTTTTGCATCCCATTAGGATGAAAGTTATGGTTAATTTAAACTCTTTTTTGGTGAAGGAGGCTACTGCAATGGCAGATCGTAAAAGCCTTAAAAAAAAAAATTGCTGAAATGCTAATTGCCTCATAAAATGAATTCTAATCTCCCAATCTAATACAGTGGGTGTGAGCAATTACTTTCTCTCACCAAACTGTTAATGTAACGTTAGTGATTATACTAATTAAAACTAATGAACTCGTACTCACATGCTGATAAACCTCTCAACCACTCGACAAGTTCCAGCCTTCTATCAGTTTTATTTAACTCCCCTTTTGGAAGATGAATCTTAAATTAACCTCTTGACTAACATTCAAAATTAGGTTTTGAAATTTGAAGCTTTATAGACTGTGTATAATTCTTCTCCAAAGATTACCAGAGTCAGAGAAACCATTTCCACTGAGGATGAAATTGAATTTAGAAATGCATTCTCCTAATTTGATGAACAGGGAGAACAATGGTAGCTCATACATCTAAACTTGCATCCAAGGTAAGAAAATAGGAATATCTTCAAAAATCATTTTATGACAAACACGGTTCTATGGCTTAGGAACTGGAAAAAATAAATTACAATGAACAATTTGCACAATATATCTTTCTTCTTTCCTAAACTTGTGAATTTTTGTGTGTGCACAAAATCCATAATTATGGATTTCCTTTCACAAGTCACATTTCTGAAATATTTCCATTAATCACTTCAACAAAAGATTTCTGGTCTAACTTTGTTCATTTCAGGTTTATTGAAAATTCTGGAAACTCAGCACAAACCACAAACCACGTGATCTATTTCTATTCTTTGACTTGGTAAAAACCATCTTCAATATCTGACTTCTGAATTGTTTGACATTCCTGTTTCAAAATTCCAAATTTGTAGTGTTTTGAAAGAAATGTTTAATAGTTCCCTGACACTTTTAAAAAAATGTTTCAGAGAAAAATATTATCTTATATTTACTTTTGAGGCATGAGTGTAACTATTGGAGTGTGCTCTTGTTGGTCATTCATACAGCTGTGAATTGAAATGCTAAAACTGAAATGCAAAACGGGCAAAAAATGTTCATCTTGAGTGTATTTAATGCTTGAATAAATATTTATGAGCAGTTTTTCATGTTTAATCTGCTCCAATATTTACTTTTTACCATTTATTGCCTGATTACTTAATAAAATAAGGTTTATTATATTGTTGTGTCAGTCCAGTATTATTCTCAATTATCTTTTAGCCTTTGGGCCAATTTCAGTCAAATTGAACTGTGGGATGGAATTCCTAAATGCTTTAATTTTCAACCATTTCTGAGAGAAGAGGCATCAGGGTAGAGCAGCATGACCCTTTCATGTCTCCAGGGAGGAACAGCTGGCCTCGTGGGCAGTATTACACTGACAGACAGGAGAGAACCTAAACAAGGGCAGTTTGATCCCAAATGGATTATAGACACCAGAGAACTCACATGAGACAGTGTCTTTATGAACAGGAGAAAAGGCTTCAGCCAGAGTGCTCCTCATTAGATGCAACATAATCCCACCATGAGGCACCAAAACCGCAGGAAACCAGGCTCTGCTACTCACAGAAAAATATCTTTTTAATGATGCAGCTTATTACAGAGCAGTTCTTTTAAAGAACAGGTAATTTGGCAAAGAGCAATTTATAAACATGTGGTGCTTTTCTTATGGAAAAAGCCCCAACCAAACCATGACTAGATTTGGACTGGGGCACAGGTTTTCTGCTAAAAATGCAGCAAATTTCTTTAGATGTGACACATTTGTTCTGCCTTTGATGTCTGAGGGTAGGTCCCTAACTCTGAAGACTGTCAGCTCCTTTTACAGCCCATAAAGAGTGCTGGAGTACAATTCACTTGATTCCAAGAGGTGCTGAAGGAGCATCCTCCTGGATACCCTCTCGACCTGCAGAGAGGACCAAACCCAACCTCAGCACAGACCCACAGAGGTTTTTACTGGTTTCTAGACAAGAAACAGAAGGACAAACCCTGTTTTAGTCAGGAAAGAGATGCAGCACTATGGGCCTCTCCTGCTGTGCTGGAGACAAGGCAACCCATGGGAGAGAGAAATGGATGTCTGAGGGTGTGAATCTGTGGCTCCCTAGCACCACTACAACTCCAATGACTTGAGAGAAAGTTCAGGGAAAAGATGAAGGGTAGATCCAGGAATTAAATACCTCCAAAGAGATAAAGAATACACAAACACATCTCTGAGTCTGCAGCCACAAAGCTGAGGCATCCACCCTGGAGAAGGGCTTTGCTACTGTACCTCGTGCTCTGAGGGACCTTTGGTATTTGAATTAGTGAAGTCTTTTGCTCACCTATGGTGAAAGCAGTGGAAACAAAGGCAGCAACCCCCACTACATCTCTGCTGGCTGATTTCATGGCCCTGTGGGATGCAGGCAATGGATACACCACCATCCCTCAAGCCTTGCTTCTCTGCTTCACTCTGGCACAGCTTCAGCAGGGAGAGCAACTGCAGCTTCAGCAGCTAAATGCCCTGCCATTGAAGTTCTGACTTAAAAATGATGAATTTGCTCAAGATAAAACCCACAGGGTGAGGGAGAGTTGAAAGCAATGCTCCTATCCCATAGCAGAGGGCCTGGACACTGATGACCTGGAGTATAAGGAGGATAACAACACCAAACTGTAGAAGATTAAACACTGCTCAGGTCTTCAGAGTAAAGATTAAATGTCACCTTTCAGCACTTTCCAATGTTCCTCAATGTTATACTGGAAACCTGGATGCCTTATTCATACTTTTACTTACTGTAATGCACATAATGTGCAAAAATCAGCCTTTCTCATCCCTGTGAGCAGTGCCAATGCGTGCCTTGAATATCCCAAGGAGGGAGGACAGGGACTGGTTCACTGCCCTGTAAATAGGTGTTTCTGACAGGAAAGCAGGAGCTGCAAATAATCATTCTTTTCCAGATGCTTCACACCTGTGCAACTGCATTTTCTCCAGTGGTCACACACTTTGCAAACACTCATCAATTCACCCATTGCTGGGCTCTTTGCTTGGGGCAGTCAGTGGCGTGGTCGAAAGGCCACCACAGTGGGGCTTCTGAGCAGGGTCACACAGAAAACTGCAAAGATGAAAACAAAGCCACCAGACATGCCAGCCAGCCCAAAACAGAAGACAGTGCTCCCTCTCTACCCCAGTCCAACCTTAGCACACCCCGAGACATTGCAAACTAACCCCCCTTCCAAGATTAAGCTACTCCTTCCATGTACCCAAACTCCTTCCTCTTCATCCACAGCTTTCTTGGCTGGCTTACAGGAGAGATGGTAGGAGCTGTACATGTTCATGGCAGCTGCAACCTTTAGTGGGAGCCAGGGATTGAGAGGGGCTGTGCTCACACCCCTTGTTACAATTCCACCAACCTGCCTGTGACAAGGAGCAACAGGAGATGCAGTCACCCTGTACGTAGGAAAGCAACTGGAAATGAGCAATGACCACTCAGTGGATTTTTGACAGTGACCTAAAGATTTCTGCAGACAAGGGGGGGTCTGGCCTGTAGCTGTGAGATTGGTTTGAGTGAGCAACTTCCAGGGTTTTCAGCAATTTTCAGCAATCATGGCAACTTTTAGGGTTTCTGCTGAAATAAATTGGCATTTTCTTTGCCAGTGAAATGTGCTATTTATTCAGTTTTCTTAGTCTTCTTCCTATTTCTTGGCTTCTCAGGGGCTGACTGCTCCTTCTCATCTGTGTGGAAACTGCCTCCAATAATTTTCTAATCCTCAGCTTCTTTCTGCCTC
This sequence comes from Cisticola juncidis, assembly GCA_013400215.1. Taxonomy (NCBI): domain Eukaryota; kingdom Metazoa; phylum Chordata; class Aves; order Passeriformes; family Cisticolidae; genus Cisticola; species Cisticola juncidis. The sequence continues at coordinate 1,467,198 of VXBR01000897.1, forward strand.
ACAAAAGCTTTGCCACCCACTAACATCCACCTCCGCGTTACTTACACCCACCTCACAGGGACAGAAGCTCAAAAGAACTATAAAGGTGACATGAAGAAAGTAGTGAGTCTTTTAATCCTGGTCTTCATTTAATTTATTTTCTGCTCTTTTTAATATGCTAATAAGATTTTTTAGAGTCTTTCAGATGAAAGAAAAAAGAAGAAAAAAACCCCAACCCCCTCAACCTATTTTGTCAAAAGCTGTACTTTCATATCTGAAATTAAGAAATCCAAGCCAGGGCTCATGTTGGGGATTTATTTAAAATTTTAATTACACAAAATCCTGTTCATTATGAATGCATCGGTTGAATTTCTTAAGTACTGAATATTAGTTGCAACTTTGGCAGTGGAAGGATTTGTTTTCCCTACTATCAAATGGCGGTGAGAGGACAACTTCAAGCTCATTTTACTAATCTCACTTTGCAACATAATCAGGCATGACTTGGTGACACAGCACAGGGATGTGTTAATGGCTGTCCTCATGCTAATTACGCACCTCTGACTATGCAGAGAAAATGCAGCTTTAATCCACGCTGCACCACACACTTCTCTCTATCGGATGACACCAAATTTTAGATGAATCCACATATATATCAAGGAATTTTGGAAAAAAACCATTGGTTTTGTGGTAGGTCTAGCAAGTCTATGATTCATTATTTTAAATGTATCCCAGGTGAAAAGAGAGATGTTATTATCAAATTAAATCCTTTTGCTTTCTTTTCAAAAAAGAAAACATTTCATTTTTTTCAGCATTAACTCCCATGCAGTTTTGAAATACAAGCAAAAAACTTCAAGAAACTCAACCTTCTTTAATATATTGAAAACAATGTAATTATAATGAAATATAAACAGGATCCACACTAGAACATTTCAGTCCATAGATGCTTTCCAAGACAGACCCATGTGGACACTGGTAAGATGGAACAAGGTCATGCTCTCCAGCTCTCCTAGTTCAAACCTAAGTTTGATGAACCCTTCCAAGCCCACATGGACATCAAAATTTCCCGTGTTTCAAACTGAAAGGAGATGCACCACCTTGCTGACCCTCAACCAAAGCTGCAGCAGGGTAATGGGCACTCATGAAAATGATCCTGATTTAGCTGCTGTGTTTGATGGATCTAACCTGAGATCACTTTTTGTGCTCTCTTGGAAAAATAAAATATACTGATTAGATACAAGCAAAAACGTGGACACGGGCAATTCCTGTGGAACATCTGGCAGTTATTCCCTAGTCAAAATAAAAAGCTAGTCTGCTTTTTATTTTTATGCCCTTGGGAGCTGATTTGCAACTTGTATTCTCTCTGCTGCATTTTAGGACTGGGCCCAGTGCAGCGACAGCAAACCACAGCAGAGTGTATCTGATGCTGCATTGTAACTGCTGATGCACTGGGGTGTGCAGACATTTACCATCTTCTCTTTGGAGTAGAAGATTTTGTGCCTTGATTTAAGCAAGGGTGATGCCTCTAAATGCCATCCCCTTTGGCCACACAAGGCAAGTATCAGAAGCCAAGGCACACACTATCAGCTCTTTCTCCACAAGGGCAGGGTGCAACCATTTTTTATCAGCAGCTTGCTCATGAGACGCTGCTGATCCTGGCTCAGGGTGAGGGAGTGAGCAGCCTGCATATGTACAATAGAGATAATCAAAAATGCAGTTATCTGAAGATTTGCTTCATCCTTTATCCACTTTGTATTTTGGATAAAGCCTGTTCACAAAATGCAAAACCGTTATAGACTTTAATTAAAAGCAAAGTGATAAAGCCCTTCCAAGCAGCATCTGCTCTGTCTGATAGGGAAGACAGAGTTCACAAGAGCCCTATATCTGACCTGTTGATTTTGTGGTTTACATTCACACTGAAAAAGAAATTAATATGGAAAATAATTAAAAAAAAAAAAAGAAGAAATGATTGCCCACTGTGCTCATAAACATAGCAGTTCAGACTGCCTCTAAATAACTCATCATCTGATATTCATTTACAAGTTACTACAGTAACAGCGTGTCTCCAAGAGAAGCAGATTTGCTGGTGTCATTTGAGATAATTAGACCAAATCCATCCTGAGACAATTGAATTTCTCCCCTTCCATCAGACAATTTCCAGCTATCACAATTGTATGACATGTAAATCCATTAATTGCTCTTCCAGAGACGCACCCCAGGAGTGCCAAAAGATGGCACAAACATTACTGGTCTGCTGGAAGGAGAGAAGGGCTGAGGTGGTGGTTGTTGAACAAGCCCACAGCCTCTCTTGAAGGGACCAGTGTCTCCAGTCCCATCTCTGCATCCCTGCTGGCCAAGGATTTGCCCTGTGGTCTGTGTCACATTGCTCTCTCAACTGTCACACAGCAGTGTCCAGCTAAGCCTGTGCCCCACTGTCACAGTGCAGTGCAGACAGCAGGCTGGGGCCAGGTAGGCGTAGGGAGCAGGGGGCCCTCAGTGCTGCCAGCCATGTCTCCCTGTCCTGTTCCATAGGCTCTGCCTGTGCCTACACCTCTGCAGCAGTCACTAAGCAATGTATGAGCCACAAAACAGTCCACATTTTTAGTTAAGGCTTTCTCCTGAGAGCTGTTTCTGAGGAAATGCAAGGGTGTCCCAAAGTCCTGCCTGTCTCCCTCTTGCTGAGGCCTTCCTGGTACCAGCAAGCAATGGCATCCCAAACCCACCCACAATGGCCTGATGTGGAGGGGGTCATGCTCAGGTTATGGGACGAAGGGAAAACAAATTGTTTCCAGCTCAGAGTTCCTCTCCATTCCCCTGCACTTCTCTGTCCCTTCACTAGTGACTTTCAGCTTGCCCTAACTCTGGATAACTTGCTATGGAGGTCTGGCACTGAAAAAAGTCTCCCTGTTACAAGACAATCCAAAATTCATCCTTATTCCACTGTTAGATAAAAGCGTGTCTTGAGTTTGTGTAATCAGGCTTAAGAAAGGGGGAAAATCCACAAAACAACCCAGAAAATCCATGTGAGCTATTAGCTTTGGGCATGAAAAACAAACAGCAAGTCTGAGTAAATTAATTTAGTTTGTGTAATGTATGCAAATGCTTCATTGACATATTCTTTGCAGTAAGGAAAGGGGGCATTTCTCTGGGAACATTAGTATTGTGTCTCAAATATTCTTTTAATTTTGTGCAAGTCATAGCCTGTTCCTTCTTCATCCTCCCCCTCAAATTTTCAAAGAACAGTTTTTCTAGAAGTTTTCTTCACGAGGGGAGGATGCAGGTAGAAAGAAAGAACAGAAAGGGAGGCTCAGCTTAGCCTGAGAAGACAATGTTCCATTGCTATTAATAGACTGAAAATTTAAAAGGTTTTATTAAAAAGAAAAAAACATCAAAAAAACATCAAGAGAACCGAAAACCAAAATCCACAACAATTTTCTAAGTTAACATTCCTGCTCACAGAAAGCTACTGTCTATCCTGCCCAGGAGAGGCTGAGTCAGTCAGTCTCCCTGCTGTGCCTCCTGCAGCTCTGCTGTTTTGGGGGAGAATCCCCTGGATCCCCCAGCCTGCTGGCCCCTGCCTTCTGACCTCATGTGCCAACAGCAAGAGGGAGTGTAGGACCACCAAGTCACAGAAGGTTTGGGGTAGAAGGGACCTTTGCAGATCATCTAGTCCCAGTGCCCTGCCATGGATAGTGATAACTATCACCATATCAGGTTTCTTGAAATCCCATCCAAATTGGCCATCTATTATTCCAGAGATGGGCCATCCACAGATTCTCTGGGCAACCTGTTCCCCTGTCTCACTATCCTCACAGTAAAGATTTTCTTCATTATGTCTAACCCAAAATCAGTTTAAAATTGTTACTTGTCGTATTACTGTAGACCCTGGTAAAAAAAATGTCTCTCCACCTCTTTTGTCAGCCCCCTTTACAAACTGAAAAGCTGCAGTCAGATCTCCTTGGAGCATTCTCTTCTCCAATCCCATCTATTTCAACTTGTCTTCATAGGAAAATTTCTCCAACCCTCTGATCACCTTCATGGCCCTTCTTTGGATCTGCTTTAATAGATTCACATCCTTGTGCTGGGATCCCCTAGAGATGGATGCAGTATTCCAGGTAGGGTCTCACAAGAGTGGGGTGGACAGGCAGAATCACCTCTTCTGACCTGCTGGTCACATTTATGTTTATACACACCAGGATATGGTCGTCTTTCTGGGCTGCAAGTGCATATTGCAGTCACATCTAATTTTATGTGGGCAGGTGCCCCCCAAGTCCTTTTCCACAGATCTGCTTCAAACCCATCCATCACTCAACCTGTATTGATACCCAGGATTGACCTGGCCCAGGCTCAGGGCCTTGCACTTGAATTTCATGAGATTCACAAGGCTCTGCTCCTCAAGCCTGTCAAGGTCCCTTTGAATAACATCCTTTCCCTCAAGTGAATCAGCTGCAGCACTCAGCTTGATGTCATCTGCAAACTTGCTGAGGGTGCACTGGTCCCACTGCCTATGTCACTGATGAAGATATTAAATATTAAATTAAATATTAAATATTAAAGGTCCCCATATGGACCTTTGTGGGACACACCAGTCGTTACTGGTTTTCACTTGGATATTGAGCCATTGGCTGTTACTCTTTGGATGCAGCCATCCTGTCAATTCCTTATTCATCCAACAGTCCATCTGTCAAACCCATACCTCTCTCTAACTTGGAGGTAAGGATATTGAGGGAATTGTATAAAAACCCTTAGAGAAGTTGAAGTAGATGGCAACTGTAGCTCTTCCCTTGTCTGCTGATGCAGTCAGTCCATTGAAGAAAGCTACTGAAACAGTCAGGAGTGATTTGTCTTTGGTGAAGGCATGTAGGCATTCTCTAATCACATCGCTGTCTTCCACATGTTTTGACATATTCCAGGAGGATCTGCTCCATGATTTTACCAGCAGACATGGAGGTGAAGCTGACTGCTTGGGTATCACTAGGGAATGATGAGGTTGTTCATGGAGAAAACAGGCACAATCAGAGGTTAGAGACCCATTACCCAGCAGAGCTGCAGTCCCTAGAGTCTAGTTATTTTTAAAGTCAGAAATCCATTAGCATAGATTATGTGGCTCTGGCTGCAACACCACAGGCTCCTTCTATCAGCTCTGGTCTTTCTGATTCTCCATTTCAAATTTCCTATTTCAGTGCAAGTGGAGCACCAGGAAAAGGGGGCAGAGGACCACATTTCTTATTCAAAGCTGTTCTCACTCTTTAGTGTCCCTCCTCACACCCTCACATGTCTTGTGGCAAGGTTTTATGTGTTAACTTCAGCCAGGTCCTCCCCACGCTGGCAGTTTAGTACATGTTCTTATAAACTTGTCTGGCTGTACAATACTCTATAACACACACATCATAAAAGGGAGTAATTTTACAACTATTCTGCTACACTTATGGGTTTTGAGGATTTGACAGTGGGGTAGATTTTTAAAATTTATTTTCAGCTTTCTATAGAGAGCTTTGTAGAGAGCTTTCTGTGTGACGCGTTATTGAACAAGATGACAGCACTCATTTCATCACATGGAAGGTGTTTCAGCCTTTCTTTCCCAGGACAAACTCCTCTCTTTCTTCCCAAAGGGCTGCACAGAGGAAGCGTGGTTTCTCAGGGACGGGATGGAGTGAACCTCTGCTCCCCATTTCTCACACGGTGCTGCCTGCCTGCCCTCACTGCCCCCTGAGGGTGCCCTCAGGCCACTGAGATGCCTGCTGCAATCCCTTCTCCCTGCTGGGTGTGACCCTGCAGTGAACAGCATAGCTTTGCTGCAAGGAACTGCATCAGTCGGGGTGAGCAATGTATCCCCTGCCAGTTTTGGGTATGGCTGGGAGAGCTCCAGGCAGCCCTCCAGGATCAGGCTTAACAAGTAGGAATGGCTGTATGGTGTTTTGTGCAGTCTGTCTTGCCAAAAGCATGAATAATGTGTGAAGTGACTGCTAGAGGGACACCCACACTCCCAGGAGGAACCATTCAAGTGTTTCTACAACTTCACCAGCAGCTGCTGGCTCGGTGAAGGCTGTTAGGCACCTTCATGCCCCTGTCAACAGAGCTTCCATCTGTTTTTAAACCACTTCATTTCTCTCCTTTGCACCTTATAACTGTGCAGTTATGGCTTCCCTTGTAATTTCCAAATCCACAGTGAGTCCATGCTAATTCAGAGTAACATCTTTTAGACCCACAGGTTTTGCAAAGACTTGAAGGATAAAGATAATATTCACCCGAAGAACCACTGTGACAAACAAATGGCTAACTTTTGGTTGGGATTTGTCTCATCTAAATGTATATGTCTAACAGATCAACATGTTCAAATCTGATCTGCTCATCTGAAGCTCCCTTAATAACAGAGATAAGATGTACCTTCACAGAATGTACCTATCCTGAACATGTCCATCTTCACGAAAGATGAAATTACCATGAGCACCTGCAGGAGATGTTCACTTCTCTTCCTAAGCTAGAAGTGGAGCTGGGGTCACTGGCCCAGAAGTGGGCACCAGGCTTGCAAAGTTTCACCATGTTCAGTTATCAGCAGCCACTCAGACTCTGAGCAGCAAGGGTGTCAGGACACAGGCACTGTGACTGTTTAATGGGTGATTATGAGCTGCCTATTTGCCTAATGCAGAAAATCCCTTGAGATGACACATGTTCTTTCCAGCTAAGGGCTGGTCATCCTCATTTTCAGGCATCTAGATTTAACAGTGAAATAAAACTAATTTACAGCTCTTGCCATTAGGAGGACAAATTTTCATCTCTGTCCTTCGGGTGAGAGGCACTATAACAAATGAATGATTGCTGACCCATGATACCTATTAGAGATTGCAGCTGGGTCATCTCATTTGTTGTTTTAACACAAGAAATTAGGAGCCTTGCAGGGCTATGAGAAAAATTGAATCGATAATGAGATGAACACTGCCTTTACCAGAGGCTCTTGCTAGAATTATATGCGGGAAAACCTCAGTGACATCAGGACTTGGAGCTGTAGGCCCAAATTTTTGGAGCCTAGTGCAACTTTCCACTTGCACAGTCTTCCTCCCATTGCCCCCTGGAAGTGCAATCCAGCTGCCACATGCTGGAGTTCATAGACACAAAGGAGCAGTTAGCCATGTACTTGCTTGGCTCTTTTCCCTCTGTCATTGCCTGCAGCTGAACTCCCTACCAAAGAGGGTTTGAATCAAAAGGAGGTAAGTGTATAGGACAGTTTGCTCCCAACAGCAGCCACCCTGACACATTCCTGTGCTCTTAGTCTGATATTCATTAGAGACCAGTCCCTGCTGTCAAGTTACAAAGTCGGTCTTCAAAAGCATCCTCAGTGCAGGGAAACCAACAGCTTCCAAGTTTTAGGGGAAATATTGAAGAATGTCATGGATAACCTGACTCTGAGCTGTGTGAAGGCAAAATTAAACTCTTGAATTCTGCACAATCTCGAACTCAAGACACACATGTTTGGCTTCTTCTCTGCCCCTCCTGCCCCTAGACAGATTGTGTGGCCATCACATATTAGTGTCTCAGCACCACAGCACCCATTCTGGTCTGAGCCTGTGCTCCTCGTGTACCCTAGGTCCCTGATCCAGTGACATTGCTCTCCTCCCTGCAACCTACCCTGACTCTCAGCCTTTCCCTATGCATGACACACTGCCCTGGCCTTGTGTCATGTAATGAAGGAAAGAAAATTCTAATCATTGCCTACCACTCAATCAACTAATAGTTTGTCTTCAGTTGATTTCTTGTTCTTTTTTAGGACTTAGGACTTGTTGCAGTCCTAGGATGGAAAACTGTCCCATTGTCTGTCACTCCTAGAGGTCTGTCCAAGCTCTGTCACCAAGTAAATCTGCAGACACAGAAAGTACCATTTCTGCTTTGCTTTCCACATGAGCTTTCTCCCCACTTATTTCTGCTGCCTGTTTTATGCGAAGATCTGCTTTAGCTTTTGGGCTTGCTCCAACACTATTCACTAAAATTATATCAAGTATTGATCGGTAACAGATATATTACAGGGCAATGCTAGTGAGGATACATTAGGTAAATGGAGGAGCAGGGCCATGCTGCTTTCTTCCTTTTACCAGAATCAGCAATCAGCAATCAGCAGCAGCAGAGTTGTACAGGGTCTGCAACAGCTGTGGCTTGAACCAGCCAGAGATCATCCAAATTAATAGACTGTGGAGAAGCCTCGGTGCTGTGTTAAATGCTGTGGGCCTGGTAGTGCCCTTGGGTACAGAGTACACAGATAGCCTTGTGAAATGAGAATGGTTTAAGGAAAAATCCCTTGCAATTCAAGGCCCCTCAGCATGCTCCTGATCTGCCATACCAATCCATGTTTCATTTTCTCTTATTACTGCTCAATATTTAATTTCCTTTGTGCTTAGAAAAGTGCCAAGCCCAGGTGACAATGATTGCTGGCTACTATTTTTCAAGCCGTGTAACTCAGGCAGTGAAGTAGAAAGGACAGTACCAGAGAGAACAGCAAAGGGGAGGCATAGTCACAACTCCAGGTGGTAGACACTAAGGTGACACTGGTAGAAAATTAGAGGAGAGTGAATGTTTCAGGATGAGAAACTGAGGTTAAAAAGACTGTTAAGAGGAATTATTTGCATTGAAGTAGAGAGCAAGGTAATCTACAACTCTTTTGTTAAAGTCACATGTGAAAGTGAACATTGGTGACAGCGGTATCAGCCCAAACTGACTTGCAAATGCCCTTTTGCTGGAGTTCCTTTCTACTGACCATACAGAGGTGACTGCAGTTAAAGGAATGAAGGGGGAAAATTTAGGAAAGACTGCATGAAATAGCATCAGGACTGAGCTGAACCACCTGTAACCACAGAGTGCCAGTTACAGCTAAACTTACTCCCAATTTGGTCTGGCATTGCCCTGATTCTGGTTTCACTTGACTATTTCTCTCTGCTGCCTGTAAGGGGAGTTGAGGGTGACTAAGCTGCTCTCAGATGCAGCTTGGGTTTTCAGTTCTTATACTAAGGTGAGATGAATCCCACTTTGCTCCTGCCTCTGAGCTCCCTCCTAACCTTCCAGGCCTTTGAGTCTTCCTCTTCCTGATCCATCTATCTGGCCCCACACTGGCTCATGCCTAATTTATCAGCAGACACTACCTTTATACAGGTGAATAAAACAAAACAGGGGTCATTTCCTGGCCCTGAGATCAACTGGAACATCTTCTGTCCTTGTGGTTTGATTTACCTCTCACACAGAGTGGTCTCTACATTGTGTCTCCGGGAAACAGCTCCTGGTCTCTCCAAGGCAAGTAAGGAGAATGTTTGCTGGTATGTGCCAAATCCAGGGAGAATGCTGCCCATGACACTGCATGGATAATTGCAAATTGGTGTTGTGGCCTTGGCCTGCTGTGGTTTGGTAGATAGAGCCACATCTGTATTTCCCACACCTAGAGGTGGCTCAGCATGTGCAGGAGAGAGGTAAAAATTAACATCAAGGGAAATTGTGTCCTGCTCCCCAAGCCTTTGAAGGTTAATGGCTGCACAGAGACTGACAGCCTTCAGGGACTTCTTTTGACACCTTTCCGAGGCACTTGGGTATTTGAAAGTGAAAATAATAAGCGCTTTCCTGTGAAAGGCTTTTTCTTCTGGCCTCTTACGTCAAGACGCAGTTACATGTCAGATACGTGTTTGTTTTCATAAGGTGCTATGTAAAAACCCTCTCTTCCTTCAAGCGCACCTTTTGTCAGCAGCTTTTGGACTAATTTCAACTCCTCAGCTGTACTGCAGCCCTTCTATGTCTAGAAGAGGGCATTCAGGTTTTACCTTCCCTGTCAGCTGCAGAGTCACACCGTTTTGCAAACTGCCCTTGAAATCAATGCTGTTGCTGTATTAGGAATACTTAGCACATAAATTGTAGGACACGAGGCAGTGCGTGTAACAAGGCATGATAACCATGCACTGAACCTGCTGTACAAGCTCATTTCAAGATCTAGCACAGACTCCTGGCTCTTCCACTTGCTTGGTTCGGAGCTTTAACGAAGGGCATGCTTGTGAGCATGCATTGCTAACCACATCCAGTCAGTCAGAAATGGGGCTGAGATTTCTCACACATTGTATTTTTTAATGCTGATATGCCCACACTGCAGGCTTGATGTTAAAATGAGTTTTCCCACCTCATTTGTTCACCTTCACCTGAATCTGAGGATGTTACTGGGTGGGCAGTGGTTAAAGAACAAATAAAATGGGAATGGAAGGGTCATACCCCCATTCAGCAGGTGCCTCTGCAGGGCTTGATCGTGTGCACAGTGATAAACAATTACAAATGGACATCACTGTCTCACTACTCAATGGAGTAGTGAGACAGTGAGGGAAAGAATGGGAGCTAACTGTGCAAGCTTACATATGCCCAGGCATTTGACCAGGGAAAGGATACATCCAGAATGTTTGTTGGTTTCCAAACCTATCAAGAAAGGCTACATCTATGCACATAACTATTAAAGGTTTATCTTCTGTTTCACAAACCCTAGCCTATAAAAAGACAAACTCATTTAGAAGGGAAGGACTTTCTATGCAAAAAACCTAAAGGCTCCTTAGACATGCCAAATTGATTTCTTCGTCTTCAGGCACGAATATCAATTAAGCAAAGGTTATGTCCTAGCTTAAAAGCAGAGTGAGATTTATGTGAGCGACCAGTTTCAGTTACAGGGAATTAATTTTAAGTGTACACAGTAGTCATAGGAGTGCATTATTTCCTTTCATGTCATTTGTTTCCTGAAACTGACACTCTGGATCAAGGGCATCTCAGGCAAACCTGGCTTCCTGTTAAACACCCACATGCCATCCACACAACTGCAGACACCAGGTAAGGGGTCACGTTCAGTTGAACGTGTTCAGCTGTGGGAGGTGACTCCAGGGTTCAGTGGAGGCACCTGGAGGGTTTGTAGACATCGCTGGTAGCGGAGCTGCGGCTCCAGGGAGAGGAGTGGGTGCTGAGTGGCCAGAATGAGTCTCGTTTGCGCTGCAGTGGTACACTTCTCACTTGGCTGCTTTACTGTTGTGCCACCCTCATTTCTGCTGCTGCTTTTTCTCCAGCACTGAGCATAAAAGAGAACCTCGAGAAAGCACTGTAGAGAAAGGGTGAACTACTGTAAACCCAAATTCTTATCTGAATAAAGGCAGGACAGCTCCACTGCTGCCATTCCACAGAGCTGAGCTGCTAGGAGCAGGAAGACATGGGGACAGCAGAGGCTTTCACAGTTTGTTTGCTGACGTGAAGGAAGATAAATTTAGGACTGAGCCCCAGTTTCTGTGGCTTGTTTTTTTACAGGAGATAGAAAAACCAGGTTGTGGTTCACTGTTTCCATAAGAGACATAGGTATTGAATGATATTTTTTCTATCCCAAGATGCTTGTGTTTTTGCCTGCATGATGACCTTGCTTCAACAGAAAGAGTGGAAGGTGATCCCTGCTTCAATCTGTTCTATCACTCCTGGGGCACTCCTGTGGGAGGCAGCAGGTGCAGCTCCCTCCCTTTTGGGAGAGACTTCTTACTTGTCAAGTTGCTCTGTAAGCAATGGATGAAACACAGACTGAAAGCTGCTGCTAGGGAGCTGTGTCTTTTCCTGTCCTCTAGACTGTCAGTCTGTGAAGGGTACCCACAGAATAAATACAGGACCTAGTCCATTGGGACTATCTGATTTTGCACCCGGGGAGGTACAAGTGGGAGATGCAGAGCTGAACAAGATGGTCAGGGGACATCATCCCTGGGCAAAGAGGCCCACTGGGTACATTTATGCTTTTTCAGTGGCAGCTTTGGTGTACAGGGACTCTTATTGTCTCCAGGTGATCAAGAGAGTCTTTTGGAGTCAGAGACCAAATAGCATCTAATTGTATTTTAGGAGCTGGATCCTGCCCTCAGTCCCCAGCAGGTCATGTTCATGAACAGGCAAAGGAAATAGCACAATTTTCTCGCACACTGGCTAAGCCAGCATCCATCATGGGAACTTATCCATCCCCTATTTACTGGGGGACCACTGAAACCTAGGGTATCTCAGTCTGTTGACTTCCTTATGACTGCTTTAACTCTTTGTCTGGTTCAGTGTGACACAAAATTCTTGGGAGCTCTGGCAACCAAACCTGTTGTGCCAACACTTCTGCAGCTTGCTCTCGGTTCACTGGATTTCTTGTGGTCCTCCACAGCACTGAGGTGGAGCTGTGATAAATCAGATGTGATTTTTATCAGGGTGCAGCCTCAATGACCAGGTCTGGGAGCCTCTTTTTGTATAAAGCGCACTTGTGGAGGTGTGGCAGCCCATTGCTTCCAGATAAATGCAGATAAATAAGGAAAGACTAAAGTGGGTTGCCCTCCCCTTCCTGAGGATGTGATGAAGGGCACGGCATTAACAAGTCTGCTCTCCTCCACAATAACATTTCTGAGCACGGAGCCAGCACTGGCACCCTCAATGTCTCCTTTCCCTACCTCCTCGGAGACAAATTGACCCTGCCTAAGTAAGAAAGGACTTTCCTAATCACATTAGGATCAGTTTAGATGGCAGAGAGGGTAACAAAATTAGAGCTTTTAAACCATTATCTCTTCTTAATGAACATCTGCGTTGATACAAGCCCATGGAGAGTTAAGGAAAGCTGAGCTATGTCTGATCTCATTACAGCTTTAAAAAACAAAATATGTGATGGAGACCTGGTTCATGGCTGTAAGAAAACCATCAGTCTTTTTTTAAGTGGCAAGAAAGGGCTCTGCTCAAGCCCAGAGTGGCTATATTCTGATACTTGATTTAAAAAATAAAATGAGCTTTGATGCTGCAAGTCTTTTCCTAGGTCCCATATGCAAACTAATGTAATACCTAGTCAAATAATGTGTCTATAATTTCATATTATATGTGTCATGCCATAGTGTTTTAATCCTGTTGTCTGCATCTTGTTTGATGCAATAATTGTTGTAATATTTTACATAATCAGAATTAATATGTTGTATGGAGATGCCAGGGAGCATGTCTGATCTGCTTGCTACAACAGCAATAACTGGAGTGATATTGTTATTATACTCAGAGGGAAACATGAACTCTGCAGAAAAGCTGGACTGGATGAGAGAATAGGACTGGATTTTGGCTAATGTCATATAGACCCCTGAATGGCAGGTCATACAGTGATCAGAAGTTTTACTGTCCAACATAATTTTCTTAGAAACAGTAGATGAGAGTTGTTCACAGATTTCTTAGAATCACGGGATTGTTTAAGTCAGAGAAGACTTTTAAGATTGAGTCCGACCATTAACCCAGCACTGCCAAGGCCACCACAAAATCATGTCCCTAAACACCACATCTACATTTTTTAAACACCTTCAGAGACCTAGCCACTTCCCTGGGCAGCCCATTGCAATGCTTGACTACCTTTTTAGGCTAGAAATTCTTCATGCTATCCAATGCAAACCTCTCCTGACACAACTTGAAGCCATTTCTTCTTGTTCTGTCTCTTGTTACCTGGGAGAAGAGACTGACTCCCACCGGGCTCCACTCTCCTTTCAGGGAGCTGTAGAAAGTGGTAAGGTTCCCCCTGAGCCCCCTTTTCTCCAGGCTGAACACTCCCAGCTCCCTCAGACATTCCTCACAAGCCTTGTGCTCCAGACCCCTCCTCAGCTTCACTCTCCAGCACTCAATGTCCTTCTTACACTGGGGGACCCAGAACTGGACATAGCATTTGAGGTGCAGCTTCACCAGTGCTGAGTTCACGGGTATGATCATGGCTTAACATAAATTAGAAAGAAAATAGGACTTCCTGTTGACTTATCAAAGTCTAATTTACTGTTAAAAACCACTGTCCTTTTATGTACCTGTGAAAATTGAACTCCTGATCGTCCACACACCTGAACAATCAGCTCACTGCCTGGTTCTCTTTGCACCACCCTAGCTACATCTCTCCAAAGGGAAATTGCTGTGGCAAGAGATAACCCTAACCAGCTGAAGAAGTTGTTTGTATTAACTTCAGGAAAGGGGTAACTTCCCATCCTTCTTTTATTTATACATAACCACCAGTCTAAGATGTTGATACTGTGCAAGCATCACTTCTGCAACACATTTCTGTTGATGTGTGTAAGGGCATACGTGCTGCACGCACACACATTCTCCTCTTTTCCTCCAATTTGGCAGAAACTGAAGTCTAATTTTAAAATGTCACACCTCACATATAATCCTCCAAAAGAGTTTGCACTGCAGATCCCTTCAGCAACCTAGTTCACAGCACATCCCTAAAGCCAGTAATACTGGTAACAGCCTGAGACGGGAGAGCAAAATCTTTTTAAGCCAGCCTCACCACCAAAGTCTTTTATGAAACTACTCTCTCCATCTACAGACATTTAATTGCTACCTAGCTTTTGGCCTCATTAAATTCCAGATAATTAATCCCCAAGTACTAGATATTCACTCTGCCCCAAGACATTTCGACAGGTTTTCTTAGCAGTGGCCCTGAAATGATTATTTCCCGCTCTCAGTGCTGAACATGCTGTCTCAAGCAGTTTGATGCATGTCCATTAACAGCACACCACTTGGCTGTACTAAGAGCAAGAAAAAGACAGGAGAAAAGTACAAGCCTTGCACTATCATCAACTTTTCTGTGAATTTGGGTGATAAGAAAAATGCAGATTTGTCTACTTCCAGGACAATTATCCTGCTGCTCTCCAGCGAGTTCAGTTTGTAGAATGGCCAAAGAACCAGGCTGAGCTTCAGAGCTGGTGCCATGCACTTCTCATGCCTTGGAATTGTTACCTGCCCATCCATAGGGGAGAGAACAAAACCCAGTCCTTACATTTTGGCATTGAAACCATCACCCACTCAGACTGTTCATTCTCCAGTTCTGATGGAAAGGTGGATAAAACCTCTAGGAAATGTGCACAACATTCTCCCAGTTGTTCAAAAGGAACGTTAAACTTAGCTGTAATTTATTCCTAAATAAATCCTACCACAGACTTAATTCAACCAAAACTTCTCTCTTCTTAAATAATCAGCAGAAGGCATTTGCTGTAGGTCTCCCCTGCATGACCAGCTGCAGCAGAGGCACAGCTGGAAGGCAGCATCCCACAGGCACTGCCCAAGCACTGCCCCTGGGGACAAACAGAGGCATCTTGCATGAAATTTGCACTTTTGCCCTCAGGCACTCAACAGTGTCTTCATTCTTTTTCTATTTTGTATAACAAGTTTAGTACAATCTTGA
The DNA here is from genome assembly GCA_013400215.1 of Cisticola juncidis. NCBI lineage: Eukaryota > Metazoa > Chordata > Aves > Passeriformes > Cisticolidae > Cisticola > Cisticola juncidis. Next base: position 1,482,367 of record VXBR01000897.1, read on the forward strand.
GATGATACAGCACAGACTTGAAAGTAACTTTTTAAATTCAATTTCTAAATTGTTTGGACTAGCAAAACAGCCCTGACAGGAGCTGGGATGTTCTCACAAAGCTCATGGACTTTGAAATTAGATAAGGAATTGTGTTTGTCCTTCAAAGGGCACCTTTTCCTCACTATAAATGCTATCAGCTTACATTTACTTTTCTTCTTTTTTTTAGCACTCTATTGCTGTTTGCTGTATGAACAGGTGCCTGGACTGATTATCTCCAAACCCAGAATAATTAATGGCTTTCTGTAACTTCAACATCAAATGTATTTTGATCAGCTTCAAAAAAAACCCCTTCTTTCAGCTAATGGATGGTGTGAACCTCTAAGTGCTGAGCCCGTGAGACTTTCTCTGACTTCAGAAGAGGTTTCATCTCTCATTCCACAAAATTACTGGGAACATCTTAATGAAAAGAGACTGGACTTTTCTCTTTCTGTGTTGCAGACCTTGCTTTAACCTCAGAAAGGCCTTGGTTTTTCCAGCTCTAAAATGCAGGTGACAATATTTATAAGCCAACTGGGAGTTTCTACTCAAGGGACATTTTAGAGAAGCCTAGATATTTGCCGATGACAAGCGCAATATTTTCCAGATCAATGAGCCGCAGATTGTATACTGCTGGTAAAAAAGAAGAAATAAAAATTAAAAAAAAAAAAAGAAAAAAGGTACAGGAATATCTCGTACCAGTCCCCTGAAACAGGAGCTTCAATACTTAATTAGAGCAGAAGTTGCATTAATGTATTTTAATTCTGCCAGGCTGGTAAGGCCAGGGCGAAGGGAGCAGAAAGCCCTCAGCTGATCCCCATGACAGAGGGTGACCAGGGCTGCTTCAGGAACCTGCAGGAGCAGATGCTGTGCAGGGAGAGTGCTCTCTGCCCTCTCCTGGATTGGGAAGCCAGCTGGATGGGTCAGGAGGTGACCGGGGGTAAAGCAAAGGAGCAATCCAGCAAAATGGGGCAGGATGCTGCAGCCACCTGTGGGAAAGCTGTGGGGAGAGCCGGGACTGCTGTGGGGTAAGTGGTGTGTGCAGACATCTTTTTACAGGCTTTTACAGAGTGCTGAAGCATCAGTCAGGAGGTTTGCAAGCTGGGGTGACTTTCACAGAGCCTCAGAGGGCAGAAAGTGCTGATCCAGCAGTCAGGATGAGCTGTAACTGCACCTGCAAAAGCTGGGCACAGGGAAAAGGGGCTGTGGAGGCAGCAGGCTGATGTAGAGAACACCGAGGAAATGCAAGCCTGCTGCAAAGGTGTACTACACAGATACAAACTTTGCTGCTGTTTTGTTAAAATTCAGGAAGAAGGACACTGAACCATGCCTTCCAAGGTAATCAAAAGTAACACCTTTTTTTTTTTTTTTTCTGACAGTACCATTTATAAAATGATTGTATTTTGCCCATAGACATGTGATCTCTATTGAGTGAAGTCATTGTCTCCAAACCAGAGGACTTTCTGAAAGACATCTGGGAACTGAAGTTATGGCCCTGAACTCTTGAGGAAGGATCTTGGTTTTGGGTTTGTGCAGCTAGCCTGGTTAGGTTGCCATAAGAGCCTCTTCTAGCTTTAAAGGATGTGGATTTATGCCTTTGAGGCAAGAAGATGTCAGTGTGCCCTCACCAAAGCTTCGCCCTCTGTTATGTCAGTGAAATTTCAAATAGGAACAGAAATGGAACAGCCATTTAACTTGTGCAATTTCCATCTCATCTGGGGAGCTATAGCAGAAGGAACACTAGAGGGACCACACTGTTGCTAGCTCCTGATGGGTGCAAATTCCCTTCCTAATTAATATTTGTTAGTGTGCATGTATTACTTAACCCAGGCCTGAAACAAGAAATGTGTTGTTCATGGTAACCATCTCCTCTCCTCTGATCATGACAGGCCAGGAGCTTTATGAAAGATTTTGGTACCTGCTCTGTCTACAGAAGAGTTGATTTATGGTTCACTTAATGAACATTCTTCTATTACATATTGATTTTCTGCATGTTTAATAGTTTAACTTTGAAATGATGTGAAGACCATAACTACATTAAGCTCATACAAACAGCAAAACATAATAAAACAAAAATTGCTGCTGACCTGCAGCTGGTGCATTCTCCCTCTGAGAGCCTGCCTAAGCATCATAGCCAGCACGTTCTCTCAAACAATATTTCTCATAGGTGAGCTCATAAGCGAGTTAATTAAATACCAAATTGGTTATTGTGAGTGCATTTACTGGGCATGAAAAAATAATGCATCTCCGACATTTCCCTCTGTAAATATGTTTTAAATCATTTGTTGGTAGTTAATTACCATACTGCAAAATTAAAGGCAAATAGATATATTTTGCATGCTATAAGGCAGCTGCTTTATGGTAATTAAATAACACCAATAGATTATGCTTGGATAAAAATTCTGGAAAATCGGGAGCATCACATAAAAGTATGGCATTTATTGGTTCCCTGGGCATAGCTCCTGGATTAGTGTAGGCACAGAAGATGCACCTACACTAGTGACAAGGGCAGCACAGGGCAGGAAGGAGGGGGCTGATCTGCAGCAAGCTGTTATATTTTGAAGATAACCTGTCCCCACTCCCTGCTCCCTGGCCATGAAGTTTGGGGTGGTTGCCAGTACTGCAGAACACCACAAGTCACTTTCCACCATGGGTAGTACCCATGTGTGAGCCACAGAGCACAGATGCAGGCTTGAGACATCAAAGGGCCCTGCACCCCTGCTGGTTTTGTCCAGAGAATGATTTACCCCTTGAGCACATGAATTTATTTCCTTCACCTCAGGGATAGGGTGTGAGGGGTATGCCCATCAAAACAAAAGGCTTCCTGCTCTTGCTCCTCTCTTTGCTTTACAGCTAGGGCAACCACCTCCTGTTTGGAGATTTGGCCATGACACTGTATTGCATCCCAGCCAGCCTTAGCCTGGTCTTGAACACTGAAAGTGAAGATAATGCATGAAAAAAAATCATACAGAACTGCGACAGCCTCACTACTCATTTGCTATAGTGGTGAAAGGTATCAGGAAAATTAAGTTCCCTGGCAGGACAAAGGAAGATCTTGCCTTTGACTGTGATATGTACATCTACTATTGCCTGATATGCCCCTCCATTCTTGTTTGGCACTGTCCTAAGGCAGTGCACAGTACACCCTGGACATTTCTGACAGTTAAGAAGTTCCTGAAGATCACTGAGCTAACAAGTATTTTTTATTTTCCATTTTATATTTGGACATTTTTTATGAGAATTAGCTCCCCTTCCCATAATCAAATCCCAGAACCTGGGTGGCTGCACTGCAGACACAGATTTCTTCTTCAGGTCTGGCAGCTCACAATACTTGGGACAGAATGAGACAGTTTTATCACTGTAGTGCACAGGGATCCACCAAGAAAACCCAGCATGATGAAGACTGGTTTTGTTTATTGGTGAAGATAAGGCTGGCAAATACTTCCACACATGTATTTTTCTATCAGGTCGTTGGTGTGGTGAAGCCTAGATGATTCACGACTGAGCTCCCCAGGGTCTTGCCTTTCAAGGGAAAAACACAGAGGTTGCTGCACTGACATACACTTTTCCAAAGCACAACCTTCACCTATGATCTAGGTGGCAGAATTTTGCTCGGGTTGGAAGCTGAAAGAAAAAGGTTCCAACTTTGCTGTTTTTGTTAGGGAAAACAAGTCAAGCTGTTGACCCAGATCTGCCCCCACGCCTCAATGCATGATGACAAGGGAGGTTAGGGAGCTGTGTGTGCCTTGTGGTGTCTACTTCAGACCCCCATTTTTTGTGCTCCTCTGCCTCCTCCCACAGTGCCAGGCTGAGGGGGCATCCTCTGCCTCTCTCCTGGCACACTGCGCAGTGCTGAGGCGGCACGATTGCTTCTTTCCTTCTCAGTGGTGGCTGCATATTAACATGGATTAACGAGCCCTCTAAGTATTACTTACTGCTCCTAAAATGCTTTATATTTTCTACTTACATGGTAATCATCATTAAGGGATTAAGGTAAAAAAAAAAATAAACTTAGATGGCTACAGTTAAGCTTCAGCATCCTCATTTTGTTTTTTACCTATTTACAGCTGTGAGATCAGTAGAGCATATCCTTTGGCCTTACTGACACCAAAAAGATTGGCAGCTTTACAGTATTTATGGCAACAGCATCAGTTTTGCAGATGGGTCCTTTGCACACACACAGAAGGTTAAGCTAAACAGGTGATTTAACCATTTTGGCCTCCACCCCAAACCACATAACTGGTGTCAGGCAATATTGTCCCTTACTAATTTACAGAGAGACAAACCAAAGATTCCTGCAGAGCACCCCAGCTAGATGATGGCTCCTGCAGCTCCAGCAGCACGATGCAGTGCTGCAGCACATGGACAGGCCTGTCAGGTTTGGAGGCAGACAGACCACAAGGCCTTGGCAGAATGCTGTGTTGAACAGATCCTGTCTCCTGCAGGGCTTATTAGTTCAGGCACAGCGCCCGCCTGATGCAGCTATTTAGGCTCAGCCTGGCTGGTATCCAGCCTCTGCTGCATCTCTGCTCCATCTACTCTTGCACCTCAGCTCCAAGACCTAGAGGGGCAGGAGACAGACAGCCTGCCAGGGCTGTTGGTGTGCCCAAAGGCTCTGTTTGTACATGGAGGAGAAGGGCAGTTTGGGGTACAGAGGAAAGCACAGCAAACTCTGTCCCTGCTCCCTGTAACCTGGACTCAGACACGTGAGTCATCCATGAGGGCTGTCTAGGGAGCTCAGGCTCATTTTGCCCATGAACTCAGGAACAGTTGGATGGGTCTTGGGGAAATCTTGGTGATGCACACCAAGATGTAGGTTTGTGCCTCACCAGGCAAACACATAACCCACAAAAAACAGACCTAAGTTATTTGACTTCTTGGCTGCAGAGGTGTAGATTTTTGCTCAAATTTTAACACTCAGCTATTTGCAAGTACCAGGTGGCACAGGTCTTCCTGGAGCACCTGAGCTGTAACTATGGGTCATCCAGGACTGAAGGAGGCTGCCACCCACTGTGTGACTTGCCTGTGGAGAGCCTCAAGGTGCTTTTCCACAAAAAATTACTCAGAAGTTACTTGATCTGCAAGTTTCTTCTAAAAGCCAAGAAGCAAAAGTTACTATTATAAAAAATGCTGAAAGGCTGCTTTTGGCAGATTTTCCATATGAGTGAGTAATGAAAAGGTTTTCCCTTTCCCAACATCTGCTTCATCAGACTGAGTTCTCTTGCTACTGGCTGTTCATTGGCCTCTGGCAAATTGAAGTTGCTTTAGCTAAAGCAGCAAATAAGCAAAACATCCAGACACAGCCTGGATTTATCTGTAAACTGGAATGTTCTTTTCTAATCACTGGTTTATTATTAAAAAATCATTAAAAGCTTAAAAATTATTAAGAGATACCTTACCAGTAAGCTCATGTTTAGCTCAAGTATAAATTATCTCCAGTTGCCCTGTGAAGCTTCTGGAGATTAAGCTGCTTTCAGATCTGTTTTCTGATAGTGCCTTCATCTTTTACCAACAGCCTGAAACAAAATTCAGTCTTTATAATCAGTTATTTACAAATCAGTGGGTTATGTTTGTGCAACCATTCATGACCTTAAAATTTTTTGAATCTCTTTTTTCGAAATATTTTCTATGGCAGAAAAAAATCATTAAAAGTTTTGTTTTCTTTTAAAGCTGTATCATTTCCCATGTGACTTAGACTCCTGAGACTCCAGGCAGGAATAGTAATTGGACAAAGGGTTCCAATTTGGCTGTATGGGGGGAACCAGAAGAAGTGATGGTGAATTACTGCAAGCATTTGCATCTCTTTTCTTGACACAATTTAAATCTTTACCTGGGCATAGCCATGAATAGTCTGCAAGTAGACATGTACCTATTTGTAAGGAATGTGTACCTGCTGCATTGCTGCCTTCTTTGGGTTTGCACTCTGCTGGGGCTGACGTGTGGCTGTGAAAAACTTGTACTTTCAGCCACTCCCTGAAGCACAAAAAATGAGAAGTTTAAGTCTGAGTTGATGTCTTGAGGGAAATATTTATATAGGACTGCTTGACTCAACAGGGGTAAAGACATCCCCAAAAAGCATTTGCCAGAGTAATGCCAGAGAGGAAACGGAATGAGCCAGACAATACCCTGACCACATCACAATTATTTCAGAGGAATGTGAGGAGAGAAAATAAGATGTGAACTTATCTCCTAAGCCAACAAACCTGAAACAAAATAGTTTTGAGGGACTTGTGTCTTGGGCTCTTATCAGATTCCTTATGGTGAAGCTTGCTGTGGTGGCCTAGGACATTCCTGATTCCAGGATCAATATAGCCACTGCCAAGGCAGCAAAGAACAACATGTACTGTATTTCAGCTGTCTCCCTAGTCTGACATACAAATGCAAACTATTTTAATAAACCAACAAAAGCCTGTGAAATGGGTTGGGGGTGGCCTGAGGACCAAGCTTTGTTGGCCCCTCTGCCGCTGCAGCACCAGGACTGTGACAGCTTTTAAGGAAACATCAAAGTCATGGGGAATGCAGTATTTTACTCCAACAAAGCCCCCCAGTAAAACACAAGTCACCCACAGACTTCCATACTGCAAAACATGAGCCAGCCTAAAAAGGCTGGGGAAATCAGCATTTCCTCATCTCTTGTGATGCTATCTCATCCTAAGTTACCAAAATCTGTGCTACACATTTGACTTTCAGTGATCAAAGACAAACAGAAACAGACTCCATTTGAGCCTGTGAGCAGAATCCAGGCAGGGAACAAAAACCACACTACCTAAGTAACCTCTTTGCTTTGTGCCTCTTTGCACAGTGAATTAACACAGCTTGCATATCCAAAAGCATTTCTGAAGCATCAGGGATTCTGCCATAGGGGGAAAGTAATCATGAAGCAGTTAATTGACTAAGCCTTGGAATTTTTTTTTCTGCTGGAAGCCATCCCATAAGGAGAATGAGAGGAAGATTTGTCCAAGTGGATTATTTTCTCCATGTGACTTGCTCTGTGTTATTTTCTCCACTCAGATCTCTTTAGGAACATGTTTACACTTGTGCCATGGTGCAAAGTCTTTTCTGGTAGATGATGAACAATCTGTCTTCTCATTGTCAGAATTTATTTAGTATTTCTTGTAATAACAAATAAGGGTGCTTGTCCCAAAGCATATTTTGGAGTATGTCTTACTTTCTTTTGCCATCCCTCATCTGCTACAGTGACCTCCTTTCCAGTCCAGACTGATTTAATTAGCTGGTGATGTCTCTGGGCTTTGGACCACCATGAGGATTTGCACTTTTGATGAGTTCAAATTACCAGATACTTGTGTAACTGGCATAGCTCCATACATTTTCACTGCTGTCAGTCTCCTGTGCTGAACCTTGGATTCCCAAGTGTGTCCCACATGACTTTCTGTCTGCCTTCTTCGTTCTTTTCAGCTACATTTTTCTGATATGAAAATTTTCTTTTGTTTGGTCATTGTTGAGGCAAATGTTCAAGATTGCTCTTGACACCCTCATGCTGCTGCACCTCCTTGTTCACACCAAATGGTGTTTTCATGGAGTATTGCAGGGTCAGAACAATTCAGATGGGAAAGGAGTTCTGGGCAGTTCTGGATGTGATCTCAGAAGCTGCACTGCAGCTGGTTTACAGTCTTGCTAACACAGCTCAGGATGAGGCTGGTCTTTACTCCAAGGGTACATTGCTGGCTTTTGTTCAGCTTATCTACCTGGTAGATGCCCTTTGTCCCTCTTACCTGGCAAAGGTAATAAAATCCATGCTTTATTCACTCCCTTTGCCTGAAATTCCCTGTCATCAACTAGTCCAAAAAGTAATTCTCTACTTTGTTTCCTGGTGATGAGTTCCTGCTAGTAGAAGTAAATTGAAAGCTCTCAGCATGCAGTTATGCTGTCAGAACTTTTTTTAGCTATATCTGAAGTCTCCCTAAAAGCTTTATTTTCTGGAGTGGAAAGGAAACTGTCTTACCTGAACCTGTATTAAACGGCAAACATAATATTTGCTGTTACTGTGCCCAAACTTCTGGATTTGCCTTAAGGATACAACTATCCTTCTTGGTTTTTCTTTTGCGTGAGTCAAAGGAATTGTGGAGTATCAGTGAGGTCAATTTAACCTAACTTCAGCTAGACAAAAATGACATAGCCATTCCAAGCTAGTCTTCCACCTTCATTGATTGTTGGTGGCAAGACATTGAGAACATTTTTCATTGAGAACAAAGAATCTCACTGGTCCTAGACTCCTGAGGATGTTGGACCACAGAGAGAGCCTTAGGTCTCAGGCAGAAACAGCCAGGAACTCACAGTACTGCCCTCCTTTTACAAGTAAGCCCGGACTTCCCTGGACTCCCCTGGCCTGTGGTGTGCCTTTTCATACAGGGGAGTCCAACCAGCATAGACAGCACAGCCCTGTGTGCAACCAGGTGTCCTCAGCTGAGCAGACATTGTGATGCAGCACTCAGACATCCCTGCTGAGGAGGAGGATGTCTTCAGTCTGCCCTGCACCCTTCAGAAGAGGTGGGTAAGTCTGCTGAACTCCAGCAGGTTTTTCATATGGCCCTTTGCTGGATCGGGTTTGATGATTTTCAGAGTAAGTATGTCTGAGTAAGTGTCTGATCCTGAAAAACACCCATATTTTTCCATCTGTGTTTGTGCTTGATGCTGAGCCCCTGAGTGCTCCTGCTGAGGCTGGGGTACTGCCATGATCACCCCACTTGCACCATTCTGCTGTTCCCATTTCATTTTCACAAAGCCTGAAGGCTTCCCCTTACCCCAGCTGCCCTATGTAATCCCTGTGTGGTGGTCATTTACTCCATTTTTACGCTTATTACTTTGCTTATTTTCCACATGGCAGTTCCCAGGAGTGGAAGAATATTTTCATCCTCTGCTGATGTGCTTTTCTGCTCTGTAGCATCCGCCTCCTTGCTTATCTATAGCATTTGTGTTCTGCACAAGGAGATGTTACCAATTTAATATTTTTCTGTCTTATTTATGCTCCATTTCTCTGTTTCTCTTTACATTTCAGCTGGCATTTGATGTGAAAGAGTGTGTGATCTTTGTGTTTAAAATATTCACAAGGACTTGTGTCTCTTCTCAGCTGTGCATTTACTAGGAGCTGATGGGCACTTCATCAGCTAGTCTGAACCCTAATATTTCCATGTGTGAAATACTAAAGCTGTTTGAATTTTTTTTTTTTTTTNAGGAGGCCAATCTGGAAGTGAAAAAGGATTTCAGTTTGGATTGGTTCAGAATGAAATCACTCTGGAAGAAAAGACTAGAACCAAGAGCACTGCATCTCATATGGAAATACGTGGGTAATTTCTTCCCCAAGTTGTTTCAAACAATTCTGTCTCTTAAAAAAAGAGCACTAAAATAAACATACAAAGTACTCAGAGGTCCCTGCTGTTCTCTACCAGTGACATTTTCATGGTGTTGCTGAGATAAAAGGGGAGAACTAAAGATAAATCCATTAATGTTATATAAGATGCTCAGAAATGCCTCTAAATAAATAAAAGTACTTCAAATTATACACTGCCCATGTGATAGGAAATCTATTGGCAGTGCTAAGATGCTCTTCCCTCTTAGGAGAATGCTATGGGAGAGCTGAGCAGGAACACTGCAGGTGGTTATTAGTAGCAGGTCACCCAGAGCAATTTTCAGGAAGTCTCCATGCACAAGGGAAGTTTTTCCATCCAGCACAGCCCTCAATAATCCCAAGGGGTAAGAGCTTTGTGTGAGGCTCTGAAAAACAGCTGAGCCACTGCTCTGCCCAGCTGCTTGCCCTTGCAGGGTGGAAGCAGAAGGGATGTGTGTCTACTTTGGTGATACACACACAAAACCTCCAGCTTAAATCCCTGCTGAAAGTGGATTTGCTTTGTCACACCAAAGCAGAGAACAGATATTCTCTTTTGGGAACTGGTGGGATCATTTCCATGCCTCACTATGCTGAGTGGACAACAAAGGCCATGTCTCCTTCAGCTGGACCTGTTTGCTCGAGCTCCAGTCCAGTGTAGGATGGCAATTAATTTTTGCAGGTATGTAAAGCCCTTGGCTTCCTCACAAGCTGTATCCATGGCTGGTGGCACAATGTTTCATTTTTGTAGCTCTCCTGGTCTTGCCCCTGATACGTTAAAGTGAAACTTCATCTGTCAGTAGTGGAATTGGTGGCATCAAGGATTGAATGATTGAGATTTCTTCTGAAACAGCTTGGAGGAAAATAAGACATCCAAAGCTGCAGTGAAGTTAGTGATGCTTTCCTTTCAGCAGGAGCAAGAAAAGCCCCAAATTAGGTTTTTGAACGACAGATAACAAGAATCTTTTGCTTTAAGACTTTGGTACAGCAGGGAATGGGGAGCATGAGAAAGAGCAAGAACAGAGAAGAAAAGATACTTAACTAAAAGAGGCAAGCTATAGAAAGAAAGAAAAATAATATAGTCTGATAAGGTGTTTAATGACTGAACATTTGCATTTTTTATTTCCAAACACACCACCACACAGAGGTGGGCTGGGAAGTTGATGTCACGTTCAGCTAGACCCAAGTGGCTTCCCCTAAATCCATCAGAAGTTGAAGTGGCTCAGCTCTGCACAGTTCTGCTGCAAAAAATCACAGCAAAAGCAGGCCCAGTGTATTGCTTAGAACTGGTTCAGCTCTCCAAAGGAATTCCCTCCTTTCTGATGGTTCATGTGCTGCCCATGGCTCTGTACCATTCTGTGCCATGCCAGGTGTGCCAGTGCCAATGCCACAAGAGGTGCCAAGGGCAGCCCATTGCTCCCACAGTCACTGTGCCAGGGGAGCAGCAGACCTCAACACCCCAACCCCATGCAGCCAGGAGAGCATGGCTGTGTCCTCCCTTGCTCCTCACTTCCTCACTCAGTTCCCAGTAAAGCTGCATAAAGACTGTCTTCCCCCCACTGCCACCCTGTGAAATTATTGCAGGATTGTTTTTCCCTCTTATGCACTCAGTTGAGGGATACCAATTTCCTGTTGTGAGGGGATGACTTTGGGGCTGCCAAAAGAAGCACAAAGCCTCGACTCTGAGCCAGGCAGAACAAGAATTATGGGCTTTTAAACAGCATAGGGAGCACCAAAGGAAGCACCAAATTCCCAGGAAGGCAGGGCACAGACACAGCAGCTCCTCTCCCTCATTTTACCAGAGCTCTTGGGACTCAATGTGCTACCTTTAAACTCAATTTCTTGCATTACTTAAGAAACTCAGATAGTTTCTGAGAAAAAAATGAAGTTTTTAAATGTCACCCAGCTACATATGCTGGGAGTTCTTTCCTACCAGGTGAGAATCTTAATGGTTAAACAAAAAATTATACTCCCAGGAAATTCTGACTTTGAGGCAAAATTCATGGTGTTTGGGAACCTGACTGAGGACATTTTAGCACCTGGGACCTGCAGGACCATATTCAGTGTGACTTTGATCTGCTGGGAAGCAGACTGAGACCTTGCCGCTGAATTTATGTAATCAAGCCTTGTGTTGGAACACCCCATTTTCTTCTGCACCCTCTGTGTTAGTCACAGCAATTCCTTTGGAACAGGATTTCTCCCAAGAGAGTTACCTGGGTTATTACATCTAACCTGAAGGGCTGCACTGAGAAATTCCTGATATGCTGAGCCATATCAGAGGGAGTGGATTACAAAGTAATATGTGGCAGTGTCTGATGGCCACTCCTCACCCTGCTGTCAAACACCGTGTCAAGGGGAGAGATGTCTCTCTAATATTAAAATAACAGCACTGTCTTCCATTGATAACATCTGACTTCAAATATCCTGCAACCAGGTCAGATTTAATATAGAATTAGAGAATCCTAGAACAGTTTGAATTGGAAGGGACCTTTTAAAGGCCATCTACTTCAGCCCCACCACAATGAGTAGGGATATCTTCAACGAGATCAGGCTGCTCAGAGTCCTGTCCAACCTGACCTTGAACATTTCCAGGTACAGGGCATCAACAACCTCTCTGGGAAAAGTGCCAGTGTGTCACCACCCTTATCATAAAAAACCCTTTCTCATTATATCTAATTTAAATCGATCCTCCTTAAGTTTAAAACCATTACCCCTTGTGCTATTGCCTCAAATTCACTCTCAAAACCAAATGTGGGTAGGAAAGGACTCCAGTACTTGCCTGCTCTATCCCACCTCCAGAGCTGTAGCATAACACTCAGGCCCAGTTAGCAATGGTAATTAACTTTCCGCAGTGGGTGTGGGCTGGGAGGTGAGGAGGAGGAAGCCTGAGCCTAATAACACAGGAACTTCTGAGGTGGGGCCTCTTTCACTCCCTCTCCCAAGGAGACAGTGTGGTTGTTGTTCTGCGAGACCACGCAGGAGCCCGGAGCTGTCCTGCTCTGCAGGGCGCTTGGAGCAAAGCCCCTGCTGCCCTTTGCCGTAGCCCACGGTAGTGCAGGTGCATGGATCTGCAGGTTTAAGGCTAAAGGCTTGCTGGAGACAGGGATTCCTGGGCCAGGAGAGCTCCTGGGGAGAGCTGACAGAGCGTGCTCTGCCTCCCCTCTTCAGGGCACCCTCAAAGTCACACCTCAGGACAGAGCGAGGCTCCTGGGGTGCTTGGGGTCAGCTGGAATCCCTTCAAACAGAGGCAGGGCTGAAGGAGGGGTGACAAAGCACTGCCTGCTGCTACCCGCATCCCCACAAAAGGACTTAAAATCTGAGGTGCACAGTGCTCACACAGTCCTAACCCACAGCTGGTGTGGGAAATGGAAACCTTGTTAGGAGCCCGGGTTTGCAGGTAGCAGAGCATTTTACAGATCCTCTCATCACAGCTGTCACAATCCTGCTGGACACTGGGGCCAAGTGCCGCCTTGTCTCCAAATCACAGCCCTTCATGGGAGATTTGAAGTTGTCTGGGCTGAGACAGTGGCATCTGGGGGTTGGCAGCAGCAGGTTTCAGAGTCGCTCTCCTGCCTTGCACCAAATAAATGGATCTCATGGGGGTGTAATGCACCCTAGTACTTTAATCCTCCTGGGGATAAAGTCGATTACGATGCTATTTGGCTGCCGCTGGGTGCAGACCCAAACTGTTATAACAGGATTCTAACCCCTTCCCAAAGTCAGAGCAGATTTGCTTGTTGCTTTAAAAACTAGCTGAAAGACAGCTTGGCCCCATAAACCATTTATGACCCTTTTAGAATATAAGATTAAACTATTTCTGACCTTGTTTCAATATTCCTTTTCTTTGTAAATCAACAAATTCCTTGAAGTCCTACAGATGTGAAGATTGGTGTTTTGTAAAAGAATATTGTAAACACACTTTTTTATTATTTAAATGAACAGTTTTCACACTCCCCAAAGAGTTAAAAAGTGTGTGTACACACCTAGTAACTCCTTGAGTGAAGAAGGTCTGTTTTACCCAGCCATATGCAGCGTCTCATGAAGCATCAGCACCTGTCTGGAATGTGATTGCACTGCTATCCCTGCCGTGTGGGGCTGGCTATCAGGACAGGAACTAATCCTAAGGACTGAGGATAACCCCCAACTTCAACTCCTTTCCAGTTTGCAATTCTGGGGAGAATTGTTATTGACAGGTGACAAATGTACAGGAATTCACTGAGCCTCACCTCTGCAGGATCAGAAAACCCTGTCCATTTCTTCCATGCAAGTGGAGGACCTTTACACTTTCCCTGCATGCTGGGACCTGCAGCCAGCAGCCTAAGTGTTGCTCCTTTGATCAGTATGACTTTGGAGGGAGCACCCACTTGTCTAGAGAGCTCTGTTGCCTGGCTGTGCCTCTCCACAGGAAGATGTCAGGTTGACCACACGCTTGAAAGAAGACAGGTTACAAAGCAGTGTATATAATATGACTGAGGACAAAGGTGACCTATAGAAGTGTGGTAAGTGGTTTTCTCTGCTTGGCAAGTGAATTTTGATCCCAGAATAGCATTGTGCTGTGAGACACTGCTATGTCTGGCAAAGCTTTGTAGGAGGACAAAGAGCAGAAAGCAGCAAGAAGGACAAAGGCTCTGAAACAAACACCCCTCCCATTAAAACTCCTGCCAAACCAACAAAACAGAGGGGGACAGTTGCAAAATTGTCTTTCTTTCCTAGAGTCACCCATGTCAGCCTGTCAAATGCAGTGAAAATAGCAGCAGATCAATAGAGGTGTCTGTGCTGACACTTTTAACATATTGCCCTTTAAGAAACACGGAAATGTTCATCAGCCTTCCCAATTAATGGGCCTTTCAGTGGGAAGAAATACATGGGTTTCTTTCTAAGTAGTGTGTGCTTCTCTACCAACCTCTGGATCTCTCCTAAAAGAAGAGATAGGTGACGGGCTCTGGTCATTGTCAGAGGTCCAGGCTGTGATGATGATGACAGCGTTCTGTATAACTTTACAGGAGTGCCCCCTTGGTCTGGCTGCAGGTCTGTGTAACCTGTGTAAGCTGGTGCAACCTTCCCTGGAGCGTACCAAGTCTCTCCTGTCCTCTGCTGCTCACTGAGTGTTCTCCATGATGCTACATCTCTGACACACATGCCTGATCATCAGCCACAGATCCTCCTGAGTGGGCTGAATCCCACTACTATCCCTGAGCACTCCCTTGGGTGGAAGGAGTGAAAATGGAGGTCCTGCAGCAATTGACTTTAATGAAGTTACGTGCATTGGCACAGACTGAAGACCTGACCCGTGTGAAGGATGTCAACATGCATAATCACACCAGAGTGTGATGCCTGTCACTTATCATTTGCACCAATCAGCCAGGAGTACCCTTGCACCAGCACTGTGGAGATGCAGAATAAAGTAATCCCTTTGCCAAGGGCTTATAATTTTGGAGTAAGCACAAACATATAAGCCTCGAAGAAAAGGGAAAGAAATGACGCTGCTCCTAACCCTTGTTTCCTAGCAGGTTTGTATTCATCGACCGCGAACCTTAATACAGTTTTCACTCCACTTGTCAATTGTTAAGATAGATTTGGGGCCTGTCAACAAAATGTCACAGTTGAGAAGACCCAGCTAGAAATAATAGACTAAGAAACATCAAAGTAGTCATAATACTGTAAACCCCCACAGAAGAGTGAGTTAGGCCCTTTCACATTTCATGGTCCCTTAGATGCCTTTTGAGAGCAACAACAGCCTCCCTGTGCATCCCTGAGGGAGAAATGGGCACTCTGGGAAGCAGGTTCACCTGGCTGGATTCTGACACCAGGTTTTGGACAAGGTGCCTTGCTTGCCCAGAGCCACCAGGTTCCAGCCGGCCCACAGGCTGCTGTGGGTGAACAACTGTTTGTGTCATTCTGGACACAAAGGGGCCGGATCCCCACATCTCCTCTGGATGCAGCCACAGAGTGGTGATGCTTTCCTCATGCAGCTGGAGGGAAGCTGAACACCTGGGGAGCACATCAGAGCTCAAGCCCACCATACTGATGTGGCTGGTTGTGAGCTGGCTAACCTGGGAGCACTGGCACAGCACCTTTCACTCTGCTGTCAGAGGGGTTTATCAGAGCAGAGGGTTTGTCATCAGCTTGTTCATCTGAATGATGTCTCAACAGGCTCCTGTGGAGACACCTGTCCCGTTGGGTTCCCAATGCAGCCTTATCACGGTTCCCACCCAGGATGAGACAATTCTTGCTGGGGCTTCATTGACACACCAGACCTTTTCCTAGAAGGTTCTGTTTGTTTCCAAGACAATTTTGCTTCCAATGCCTACATTCAAAGGCTGCCAAGGCAGTACTGAGATTGTCTTTCTGCCGGGCTTTCAGTCTGAGCAGAGAAGAGCTTGGTCATAGGGGATTTTAGCAAAATGAAATGCCCTGTGTGTCTAACAGTTGCAGCTCCTGCAATAGCAAACCTGCAACTCAGCAGGACCTGAAATGATAAACTTGGATCTAGTCTTAGGCAATCTGTGGAGCAACAGTCACCCCCCTGTGTGCTTTTGGGACCTTACCAGACAGTTCCACTGGCACTGAAATTGTGTTGGGACCTGTTGTGTGTTGACAGACTTTTCTGCTCATTCACTTTTTNTATAGACGAAAGTAGCAGGAGACAGTCACATAAAAGAAGGCTGAGCACAGAAGAATTCACTTACAAAATCTCCCTGTGCACTTAGGAATGCAGCTGTTTCTTTTACTCATTCAGACAGCCAGACCCTTTCAAATAATGACAAGGCTGTGTGTTTTTAACTTGTCTTGAGAGGAGCGCGGTGCCGGGAGAGGCGAGCTGCACCCAGGCTGTTCATCCCCTGGGAGTGCCTGCCCCAGCCCGCAGTGCTCAGAGCACAGCCTTGCGGGAAAATCCTCCCCGAACCGGCACCCTGCTAGAAGTCATCTCCTTCTGCCTGAGCACAGCTTGAGACGGGAAAGAGGACGGTGGGAAACATGCCCTTTTTTTGTGAGGCAGTGCTGTTCTGAAGAGGGGTTTACCTCATCAATGGACTTCCCAGGGACCAGGAGCTGGGGGAAGATGCTTCCTGCAACAACTCCAAGTACCTCACAGGGACCCTTGCAGAGCCAAAACCAGGTTGTTCTGAATTAAATTAATTTCTAAGCTTGCACCAGGATAGCGGAGCTACTTCACGAGTGAGGTCAGCAAGGACTTCTCACAAAACAGAAGCCACTTCATTAAAGTTGGTCATTCACTAGTGTGATAAAGTAATTAAAGCCTCCTGATTCCTTTCTCCCCCTGCTGCTTCTTCTCTACTACAAACATGAGGGCTCTGGTATAGATGGAGCTGTCGACACTTTGTCAGAGAAAATTCAGAACCGTGCAAGTAAAAGAAATGTCTTTATGGGGGCTATAAATAGTTTTGCATTAAAGCAAACATAGTCTACCTCCTAAAATAGATTCACCTTGCAAAAAGCTTAAGGACAGTTTTAGCGCCAGAGGAATGCCTTCAACTCCCCCCAGGAGACAGAAACAGCAGTTTCTCCCCTGAAAGAGAAAACGACAGCAAAGGAGATCCCTCTGCTGCCACCCCCCTCTTCCTGTTCCCCACTGCCTTGCAGCATCCCTCTGTGCTGGGGTGTCAGCCTGGGAGACCACACGGCATCCTTCTGCTAGAAAGGGATGTTGATTCATCCAACTAACTTTCCCAATCATTTTTACTAAACGCTTGCAACGTGCATGTTCATTATGTGGGTGAAAAGGATGAGGAAACTTTAGGGAGGGGGAGCCGCGACTTCCCACGACCTCTCGGAGCAGTGGGTTGTTTTTCCTTTGCTCCAAAGGGAAGCATGCATTCAGACAATGCAAACATCCTCTCTGCCAGGGCTGCAATGTGTTAACAGCACTCTCCCCTTGCTGCCAGAGCGCAATTTCATTCCCTGTGGAGAATCACGGGTGGCGGTGGCGGGGAAGACGAGGAGATGTTAGAAGAGAAAAAATATTTTTAACTCACCTTGAGGCTGTGTGTTGGGTTGACGACACAGACAAGTTGCCCGGCTGCTGAGAAAACCCTCTTTGCCTTGTAGTGCTGAAACCGCAGGTGAATAAGATCTAACACAGCCCCAAAGCACTGGGTGAAGAAAAGCATCACAACTTTTGGCGCTGCTGCTGCTGCTGCTGCTGCTGCTGTTCCTGCTGCTGCTGCTGTTCCTGCTGCTGCTCCTGCTGCTGCTGCTGCTGCTGCTGGCAGTGGGCAGGGGAAGCAGCCAGGGAGCTCTGGAGTCCTTGAGCCCGGGGTGGGAGTGTAGTCGGCGAGAGCTGCTCTCCAGCACAGCTTAGCATGCCTTCATATTCATCATCAAAATAAGACGGGAAGAGGCTTGCAGCAGCGGGGTGGCCAATGGAAAGGACAGGAATGTTATCCTTGAGGTCCGGAGACAGCCAATAACAAATGCCTCCCCTCCAGAAACTCCCTGATGAATTGAGCCTGGTGTAGAATGTATTATTGAACATTACCATACATCAGCACATTGCATTTATCTTGTGATTACAGCCAGTCATACGTAAGGCTGTGGAGATATGCAGGCAAAATTGATTGCTTAACATCTCCATTTGTTAATTGCCTTAATTTAACAAAGGAGCACTCAGATAGCAAAGCTACACGTAAGGCG
Organism: Cisticola juncidis; assembly: GCA_013400215.1. Lineage (NCBI taxonomy): Eukaryota > Metazoa > Chordata > Aves > Passeriformes > Cisticolidae > Cisticola > Cisticola juncidis. The sequence goes on from VXBR01000897.1 coordinate 1,500,383, forward strand.
AGAGGAAGAATCCCTCCAGTGAAACTGGTGGAAAGCAGCAAAAATAGGTTAAGCAGACTACGTTTTACTGAGGGAGAGAAATCAAATATGCAAAAGAAGTTACAGTTCCTTGCAGGGGTTAAGCAGAAGTAGAGCTTGCTACATAAATAGATTTTCGTCTGTGCATTCACAGGCTTCAATTTGGATTTTTCACTGCTCTGAAGTTTTCTAAATTTTATATCCTGCTACTTCACAGGAGTCCCAGCACACAAATAACATTTTCCCCATCATTGAAAATAGGAGAGGTCAGGTCTCAGGTCTGGTGTAACTTGGAATCACTCCATTTAGAGACAGCAATGTTTTCCTGATTTACACTCGCTGGTGGATCAGGTCTGTTGGACACAAAACATGGTAATTACTGGATGCTGGAACTATGGGAGCATAAAAAGGCACAGAGCATGCTTCTAAAAATAATGGAATACATGATGCATGAGAGCACACACACACAGAGAAACTTGCACTGAGGGAAAAGTGGCTTTTAAATCAACAGAATAATTAAACATGCAGAAGGCTTTTGCTTGTCATTCATCTGTGTATCGGTGAGCAGGAAATTACGAATTAGCCATTAGATAGTCCTAGACATTAAAAAGGAATTAGGGAAGTGCAACAAAAATAAACATGCTTTTAGGTATTATTACCAGTGCGTATCTCTGTTGGTGGGCAGGGATCCTTCTCGAGCCATTGAGTCTCATTAAACTTGAGTCCTTCTAACTGGGTTTTCTGGGAGGTGATGAAGCAGCTAAGGGAATCAGAAAGCACATTCGTTTCATGGGACAATCCCGTGTGATATGTTGCTCTGCTTGTTAATAAATCAAAGAGAGTTAATTTAATTAGCTCTCTGCCAGAACTTCCTATCAGGGTGATATTTAGGCTTGCTAGCTAAGTACTCAGATGGCTTATTTAGCCTTGGTAATCCTTTTCCCCTTCAAAGCAGAACAGAGAAAAGTAGCTTTTCTTTCATTTTTTTTTTCTTCGTTTTAAAAGCGAGCCCCATGCTGGGGGTGAGGCTGCTGCTACAGACAGAGCAGCCCCCGTACAGCACAGGAATTAGCCTGGGACTGTATTGTCACAACTGCCTCTTCCTAAATCAATACTGCAAGCCTGGCTCTGCCAGACTGCAGAGAGGCTGTGCACAGAAAAAAAAAAAAAAAAAAGAAAAAAAAAAGAAGAAAAAAGCCTGAGTAGATAAATAAGTGAAAATTGTGAAATGCTGGAGCAGCTGATTACACAGCCCTCAAAAAAACCCTGTTCAGGATGGGAAGAATATGTATCCCTCAGTTCTTAACATTTGGTTGTAAATGAGAACAGGAGATAATTTTTGCAGTGCTGAGTGACACTTTGAGAATATTTTCAGACAGACTTGAGGACAAGTGAGTGAATGGTTTTGCTTAAACGTATTCTTTCTCTCTCTGTTCCCAAAGTAAAAATGAGCCTCCAGCAATTTATTATTTGTTTTTTTCCTGATTTGTACTTAGTAGCTGCACAAATCTTGATACCAGGAAATTTCAGTTTGCAAGTTACCAGTGCAAGTATTCTGCCATCACAGCTATAAATGAGCTAAAGGTCCTTGCTATTTACACTGGTTATTGCCATCTGAATGCCTGGGGATCATTTCTGTTTGACTGTTGACTAAATGCCTAGACTTGGGGAGCACCACCATATCCATGGACAGCAGAGATGAAACTCCCCATCCCTGCAGTCTTGCTTACCTCAGGGTTCTGGAAAGTGTGTGATCCACCTGCCTTGAGATCCAGCTGCCTTCCAGGGTTGGCAGGTGAGGTATCCCTGATCCCATAGGCACATAGGATCATCTTCAACCTGAAAATGTATTCATGCCTCTGGGCTGGTATACAAAAAGGGTTGTCATTCTCCAAAAAAAAAGACCACGTTCAAAGATGGGTGAGGGACCTTTGCAGTGCCCAAATCCCTTTGTACCTCTGTGCCCATCATACTTGCTATGTATGACCTTCTGAGGAGCACCTGGCTGCCACCAGTATCTATGGGGAAGGATGAAAATGTGCATTCAGTGCATCTGAAAGTAACTCGTGCTCACTGCATCCATGGTGGCACAACTGGAAAATATTTTACTGCCCGTATTTTGTCCAGAGATCCCCACAGGGCACATGCTTATTGCATTTCAACACAAGACTTTTAACAGCTGCTTGATGAGGGACCCTACACCCACCAAGACACAACAGCTGGCTGTACATGCAATTTCTCTTGCAAACAAAGAATCAGCAGCATTGTCTGGCATGCGGGTGTGGATCTGGTTCTTTCTTCTGCTTTCGCACACAGAGGCTCTGGACCTGCACAACTCCATTAACTTGAGTTCACAGTGGTCTCATCCAGGCTTGGGAATTCAATTGGCCCACCTGGCCTCACACCATGGAGTGGGTGCTCAATGTCATTGTTTAGCTGTATGGATGCAGCCAGAGAGAGGAGAAACAAGTTCACCTGCAGGGGCCGTTTGCTGAATCCCATTTCACTGCGGGTTGCAAACTTCTAATGACTGCAGCCAGTATTTCCAAGGTGCTTAATTCTGTAGCAGGCAAGAGGGAAGTGGCAGAAGTCCATGAGCTGAATCTCCATTAAGATCCAGATTTTGCCAAATTAGCGGCTCAAGTGGCGTCACTGTAACACACATGGGATTATAATGCTCTAACTGCTGAGCTGATGCTGCGGCTTCATCAGGTTTGCATGGTAATAGGATCAGCCAGGCACAAAAACCAGGCACAGCAGCAACAGCTTTCCAGTTTTTCAGCCCAAGCTGCCAAGGTGAAAGGAGAACCCTCGTGGGAAACCTCAGGTGTCCAGGCACTGTGTGACTTGGCAGTATGATAGCCTGGGAGATGTGTTGCTCTGTCCAAACCCAACATGAGGTTTTGGGTTTCAACCAGATTTGTTTCCCTTTCTGACTGGGCACTTTTGGGAGTGACCTTCCTACATGCTGCTTTCTCTCTTCAACAGCCATAGGGGAAACCTAACTTGCTATGGACCACATCAGCACTAGTATTTACCCCAAGAACAGGAGAGCAGATGCTGCTCAGGGTATCATGAGTGTCCATTCAGGGCCTTTACCAGCCTGCCCATGTTTCTGAGTGCTGGTAGGATTTCTGGCAAGGCTGGCTGATGCAGAATGTCCTCTGGCTCCACTCTTTGTATTTCCCTGAGAAAGGCACCAGGCCAATCTAACCTGCCACCTGGCTGGGACATCAGGCAGCTTTCTGCATCCTTTGGATACAAACAGTACAAAGCTTCACGTGGTCTCCTGGCTCCCACAGCAGGATTTGAGGAGAGGTGTTTGACTGTTATCACTTTCCTGTGCTGTCTTTTCAGCAAGAACATACAAAAAGTCTCACTAGATCAGTGCAATGACCCCTCCAGCCCAGCACCCTGTCCCCTGCAATGACTACAGGAGATGGCATTTTGAGTTGACTCGTGGACAGGGATCATCACTTGCTGTCCATTCTCCAGGCATTCCCTAAACACCTACAGCTGTCATCTTGGGGCATTGGAGGGCATATCCATAGGGAATCAGAGCCTTTTAGAAGCAGCAACAACTTTTACAACTGGAACAAGAGTTGCAGCCCTCCACCCTGGCCCCTGTAAACCATATGTCACTTCACACTGACTGCTTTGTGCTGTGGTTGGAGCCCATTCTTTCCAAAAACCTGGCTTTGAAGATCCCCATAAAGGAGACAAGTGGCATCTCCTGCTAAGTTCTTTTAAAGATTATTATCATCACCACTAGCATTTTTTATCATATTTTCAGTCTGAATTATTTTCTGCACGAGATTCTGACTTCAGAAAGTCATTGTGCTTTCCCTTCCTGAGCTGTGGCAGTCTCTACCATCAGACTTTCTCCATGTGAAGACCCAGTTTTGGCCCAAACTCAATAGACAGGTAGTGTTGCCTTTAGCTGACTACAGGCATGGAGGAGAACCACAGATTTCCCTGAAAAATGCAGGGAGGTTCTCTATCCTCTCATCTTCTTGGGCAACTACAATGATGGGAGGTGAGAATATAAGCAGATTTTTTTCTCTTATTTAATAGTCATATTTTTTCAAAAAGCAAAGTGTTGTCAGGAGTTGTTTGCTTTACCAAAGTTCTTCATCTGTGGTGAATTATTTTGCCAAATAGGTTTTCAGAAATCCATTTTGACTCCATTCACCAATATAAGCTATAGATGCACTGGAATTGCACACATGCTTTAAGCAGAAACTGATACTAAATGTCTCAACAGTTTTTATTTTCTCAGAAGAACAGCTTTCATTGGGCAAGAACTATCAAAAGCAGCCTTTTGAGCAGTTAAATAACACACCAATTAAGACATCAGTGATAAATGCCACAGACAATCTTACAAAACTTGGGAGAAAACAGAATTTGCTGAACTGTGACCAATTTTGAAATTCTGAGGTTCTTCCCAGTGTTTCCTGAGTGCTGTCTTCTGCTCTGGGCAGCTCACCTTCAACCGTGCATGGTCATTGCCCTCAGAGCTGCCTTGCAACGCTGCAATGCAGCACCATCGTTAGAATAACTGGGGATGCATGCTGCCATTTTTTTACACACGTGGGCCACATCTCCCCCATCTGTCACAGAGCAAAAGTCTGTTTCTGCACCCCCTGGCCACCTGCAGAGCCTCGTCACTGCACAGCTGCTGAGCTGGTCTCTTCCCTGTTAATCTTCCCTTCAGCAGAGACTTAAATTCCTTGCTGGTATTGGAGGGCACTGATGTGGCAAGATGTGTTTTTCTTTTATTCTTTTCAGAGCCATCCTTCCTATATTAATATTAGCACTACATGAGTTTTCTAGTTGTTGGGTCAAGAGGGAAATTCTTCATTTCTCCTTGGGGTACATCTGCTGCCGAGGGAAAAATGTTGCTGCTTCTGGCGTCTTAATTTTGTCCTTTCACACGGCTGCATTAGGTATTCTCTGCCTTCCTCTGCTCTCTTATTAACGGAGGAGTTTATGGCAATATCTCATGCCACTTCTCTGCAAGTGTTATACCCGAGAGAGCATCTCCTTTAACTCTCACCAGCAAGCCAGCAGCTCAATAAAGGCACTTCACATTTTCATGCTGTTACTAGATAAAGTAACTGCCATCATTTCCTATTCATAGCGGTTGCCTGGTGCCCAAATTACCATAAAGACCTATTGCTTTCACTTGCCAGCCTAACAGTGCCCACCGGAGACTGCTGCTGCCCCAGGCCCTGCCGGCTGGGTGCAGGGACCGAATCTGTCTCAGTCGCCTTGCGCTGGAGAGAAAAACTCCTGCAGCCAGAAGTGATGGATGGAGGAGGCTCCTTCTCCTGCCGACAGGAGAGCAGCAGCTTGCTCAGAGCTAGCCTCTAACTCTGAGGAGGTTTGAAGGGATGAGGAGCTTTTCCGTGGCTGGGAGGCCTGCCTGAGAGGCTGTCTCTGCCCTCTCTTTGCTCCCAGAGCAGGGCTGAGCCAGGGGAAGTGACAGTGGGCAATGCAGGCTGGTGGCAGCGTGGCTGATGGCCTTTAATCTCCTCAGTGTGCTCTCAGCTCCATTGCTGGTGTGTAATCAGGGTGCTGGGGCCTCCCTAGGAGCCTGCCAGAGTCCCAGTGGGCTTTGTTCAGTCCAGCTGCTTTAAAATAGACTCAGAGACACAGGCACGGGAATGTGCAAAGGATGGACAGGTAGAGGGAAGGAGACAGACTTGCTGTGCTCATGCCAAAGGATGAGAAGATTTTGGGGGCTGCAGAGGAGCCCTGATGAACTAGGTACTGCTGCTCCCATCTCCCCCACAAGGAGAAGGACATGTAGAAAAAGAGGTGGAGGCCTGTATCCAAACAACTCGGCAAGACAGGCTGCTAAGTCCCCCCTCCTCTGGGTCACAAGAATGAAAAATTATTCAGGCTGGGAATGGCTGGACATCTGTCTAAATTTCAGACCCCTTTTCTAAATTTCAAACCACTTTTCATGAGTCTCTGGGACAGATTACAGCAGTATCTTCCGTTGTGGTCCTGGTGAGACCAGGGGCCACCTTCTCTATCGGAGAGTCTCACCACGTCCTGCCATCTAAAGGCTCACAGATCCCACAGATGACTACTGACCAAGGGGCACATATAGACTTTCCAAATCTGTATCTGAAAAATGTGCCTGCCAAAGCCAGTGTTTCCGAGGCTTTGTTGCAAAGCTCAATTAGCTAATGGCAGAGAGGCTGGGGAGCAATGAGGATGAGAGGCAGTATTCAGTGCCAAGGGCTGTTAAGATGATTACCATGTCCCAGCATGTCACCAGAGGTACCCATCCTTCACAAGCTGTACCCAGGAACAGCTTGCTTGGAATGTGTCCTTTCACATCTGCACAAGTACCAAAGGCATCCTGGCAGCTGGTGGCATTTTTCCAGCCTACAGATAGCTTTGATTGAGCCCACAGAGGTCAGAGATGGTGCAGGGACTCATCTGCCTATAAACTATACAAAAAAAAAAAAAAAAAAAAAAAAAAAAAAAAAAAGCTGAAGAAGGGCCTCACCTGGAGGACCAGATCCTCTTCCTGTGCTCACATATGGTGCTCCCACAGTGGCATTTGTTGACAGGTATCTGATGGTAAAATTTTTCTCTTAGACTACTTATTTCAACCTCAGGATAATCTCAGGAGAAAAAAAAACAAGGTGGATCCCCTCTGTTTCAATCCTCCCCGAAACAAATTCTGGGGCTGCCCTTCAGGTCAATATACCCCTGTGATTATGCTGAAGTGGAGATGGAGAGGATCAGTGATCGCCATCTGCAGGTGCCCAGAGCACTGAAAGCCACCCAGCTCCTTCTGGGCTACGTTCTGCAGGGACTGTGTCTCCCTGTGCCCCTGGATTAGCATCTACAAATCAGATACAGGCTGAGGTGTCCGAGATCCACATCACACAGCCCATCTGGCCTTGGATAATGTGGCAAATATCACAGTGAGAAGTGCTGGAGGGAATTTTCCAAATATTACCTCTTTTTACCTCTTTTTTGCATCCCTGGTGAAAGAGTGATGCTGTGCCATACCTTAGGCATGGCTGGAGTCATGGACAGGGCAAAAGATGTTGGTAATGCAGTGGAGAGGGGCAGAAGGTGAGAGTTGGGGGGCAGCAGTTCTGCCTATAAATAATTCACTGTCCTTGTGTGGTAGATGGAGATATATCTGGAGTTATTAACCTTGGTTATAAACCCTTAATTCACTATTTCCGTGGAGCAAGACAGCACAACTTCCCTTCGTGCTGGTGGGCATGTCACCCAGAGTCCCTCTGGGCAGGTAATTCCTCACCATTATAGGCTTTCAACAGTGCTTGAAGTAAATTTAAAATATGTAGCACTGGAAATGACAACAACCAAATGAATACTTGCAGCCACATCACATTCTTGGTTTCCCTGGGGAGAGTAGTTTCAATACTGACAGTGTTGTCTGTTTTGGGGCATAGCCGCATGACAGACCTTATTGCTTTTCTTCCTGTGTTTGTAAATTTAACTAAATTAATTTGATTTATATAGTCAATAAACAGGTGCTTCTGCCCCATGCTCTCAGACACAACTGTCAAGTGGACTGCTCCTGCAGACACTTCTCTGCCAATAATAACAACATCTTTTAGTTGAAAATAATAATTTTAAGGGGCAACGGTCCTAATTGCATAATGTCTTGATGGTGGCTCTGTTTTCCAGAGAACAACTAATGTTTTTCACAATGAGATCAGTTATCATCCCTGGGGACACAGCCACCTCCTTCCTGGAATGCTTTTCATGCTAGAGGACGCTCATTGAAACCAAGAGCAATATTGTCAGCACAAATCCCAGCTGACACCACGCGTTCCTGGCTGTGATACAGCCAACTCCCAAGGGGAGAGCACAGCCTGACCTTGGGCAGCCAGCAGAGACCAAGGCTGAAAGCTTCCTGCCTGGGATATAACTCTGCTGCTTTATGCTGGAGGGAGAATTCCTGCAGCCTGCTCTCCGAGGTTTTTCCAGCAGAGCCACTACTGGGAGTGCAACGTCTGGATGTGCAAAGATCCCTCTGCTGGCAGTAATAGCTGAGGGAGCCTTCCCAGTGTGATTTGTGTGCAGTAGCACTGGGACTAAAACTGTGTGTGTTGATCCTCATGGCACACCACACTCAGGCAGTAATTCAAAGCCTGATTTCCTTTCTTTGGGGCTCAGTGTTTCAGCTGCTTTTTGACGCTTCTTACCAGGAGTCTAAGCCCTCAGTAAACCAGCATCCAGATGGCTCAACACAAAACCCTAAAGCAAGTTCTCAAGACTATCCTGACTATGTCTTGACCTATTACTAGAAACTAAACAGCTCCTGCAGATCTCTTGCCAGTAATTAGCCAGCAGACACCAAACTGCTCCTCCTCAAGCCCTTCCACCACGCCGCTCTCCCAGCGAGCTGTCGCCCTCGATCAAGGAAAGCCCCAGTGAGCAGATGAGCCCTGACCTCCGGCCTCGAGGCCACCGTGCTCCGACTCAGGGGGTCCCAGGAGGTTTCCCTCCAGAATGCACATTGGCTTACATTTTAAATGGCAATTTAAAAACCATGATACAGCTAACACTGAAAACAAGACTTCTCTGAAAGCAATCCCTGTCACACAGCATAACAATGGCATGCCTCAGGGTTTGCCTTGGTTTTTTTTAATGTAAAGATATCAAATGATCAGCTGACTCTCACAGTGTTATTTCACCTCTCCATATGAAGCAAGCCCATCAGACACACTTTTCTTAATTACTCAGCAATCCCACTGAGATTCATTTATCTCCAAGGTTAAAATATGCCAGGCATTTAAAGTACGAACCAAATGATTATATTAAAAGTTTTGCAGAAGGAGTATCAGCCTTTTAAGAGTGTAAACTTCCCTGTTTGAGTGATTCAGAAAGGTGGCTGTGATATATTCAGTTTAGTTCTTTCTTTCAATGGCTTTATAAATGTCTTCTCTACTATCTACAAGCAGTGTACATCTCATTTATATATGACATGTTTGTTTTTAACCAAAAGCAAATCAATAAAGGGATTCCACTTTTTATTTAATGTTACTGTTGGATGGCTGCACGAAACAAAAAAAAAGTCCACAAATATAAGTTGAATCATAAAAATCCAAACAGCTACTTAACAAAGCATAAAAAATAGATGCCAAGCCTTTGTGTTTTGGAATTAGGTTATAAACCATGCCCCTGCATCTGAAATGCAAAGTAGCAGAACTGGAGGATAAGGCAAGAAGCAGCATCCTCCTGGTGTTGTGGCTTTGAATCGAAGTCCAAGAGGAGTCATCTTGCCTCAAAGAACGCCTACCAGTCATCCTGACCCATCATAAGAAAGGAGGAGCTGGGACAAATTGCAGTCTCAAAGTTTGGATTGGGATTTTTTTTCCTCAAATTTTTATTTTTCATTTTTTTTATCCCAATGCCATTCAGCCCCTGATCCAGTGTGCAGCTGTGTCTGCTGTGCCTGCTGAGGGTGAGATGTTCCAGTGCACAAGCACAAGTGGGGCAAAGTCATGAGGAGGGACCTCAACCCTTTGGTGATCTTGACTCCTGAGCACATTTTCTTTTAGCAAAGAAAATAAGCACACTTTTCTTCCTCCAAAACACCACTGGAGGAGGCTTGGTCACCCTGTGTCTCTTGGCCTTTGGTGGCTGCCCTGAGCCTGCCTAGGCTGAAGCCCTTCAGCAGAGGGGCAGAGGTGTGGGCTTGGGGACAGCATGGTCACATCCCCATGGCGAGATTTGGCATAGAGAGAGTCTGGGTTCTCCAGGAAGAGGCAGGGGTGGGAGGCACCCATGGCACCGTAATTTCACCTGCAGGGGCACTCATACCCCACATGGGTGTCCTCAAGAACCCTGGGAAATCCAGCCTTTTCCAGCCTGTGCATTTTTCACTATCACAGTCCTGTTTATCTCCTGCTGCCAGTCCTGCAGTGGTGATTTCTTGCCCCCTGTCGCTTGTCTGAATGTGGCCACATCCATGGGTGACAGAGGTGTCTCTACATCCAAGGCCAGGGCAAGAAAAGTGGGGGAGGAGGAACACAGCACCCAGATTAATTCACACATAGCAGCTGTTGCTGGTATTACTGGCTTCCATCATGAGAAAGGTGAGCAAAGAAAATAACTTAAATGGCTTTTGCTTCTTGTGCATCTGATTTTTCCACTGTTTTCAGATCCTATCAATTAATTTCTCCTGAAGAAGAGAAACTCCATACAAATGGTTTTCCAAGGCTTTGTGATTAATGTAATTGGAGTCCTGGTGGATGTTGATCTGTGTTAGAATATCAGTCGGATTTGCAGGTAACCTGGACAGATCCACTCCACTTCACTTTGCTGGGCTGTAGCAAGGTCAGATCTGTTGGAGATGCACCTTGTTACAGGCAGAGGTGCCCTCAGGGCACTACATCAATTTGCAAGCACTTAGTCACTGCTGCCTCTTAACCCTCTGACCACCAGGGTATTTGCATGTTGTAAGTTAAATAAACTGTATTCGGTGGCTGACTGGAGTAAATAGCAATTCCTTTAGCTAGTGGATCCCAGTTAACCAGGTCTGAGTAAGGCAGACGAACCTATCCCGGTAATACTGTCATTGCACATTGATATTTCAGCTGAGGATCTCGGGGATGCCACAGTGCAGGGGACAGGGCAGAGGGGAGGTGACAGTGAGTATGAAGGTGTCCCTCTGTGGATGGACACAGGGGTAGAGTGACCCATTGCTGCCTACAGCAGAGGCCTGGAAGTTTCCCTCATTTTGGTGCTCTACTCTCGTTTCCAGCTCCAGCCTTCTCCTGCTTCCTAGAGTCAGAAGCAAATGGGGAACTGTCAGTTGTTTTCCCCTGACACCAGAGCACCATGAAATCCTGCTGCTCTCTGACATTTAAATGATGCTGACATCTTCTGCAGGGGCTGAGCCAGGGAGTGCTGACCCTTTGACCCTTAGACCACAGAACTAGCCCTGTCCCTGGCAGGGAGGGAAAAGGGCATTTGGGCAGAAGGAGGCAAAAGAAACGGAAATAAAACAGGACAAGAAAGGAGCTAAGGCTTATGTGTGACTAGATCTGCCAGACTGGTAGAGAAAATTGTCCCTGATGTTTTCCAGTGAAAAACAGCTTTTGCACTCAATACATGTTTTCAAGTACATGATTATTTTAATGATTTTTCATGATATGAAAAGTTTTGATTGCCAAGAAACTCCCAAATGTTTCTGTTTTGTAACCTATGAGTTACTCACAGAGAAACTTGAAAATCAGCATAGACAAAAAGAGTCCTTAATTCCATGGGGAAAAAAAGACCCAAATCAGCTCTGGCTGCAGCCTAGAATCAACCCTGCAGATAGTACCCAAGAACAATCTCCCATTCCATTAGCTCAATTCAGTGTCAAGGAAAACTGACCCCTTGTTTAGGGTTTCAGAGCAGGCTTCCTCCCGATTCCTCACAAGAGCAAGTAGCTGTTACACCACGTAGCAGAGGGAAGAGGCAATGACACCATGTCCTGTGTCAAGGTCAGCCTTCTTCTAGACTCTTACAGAAAATATTGAGAGAGCCCCCTTGCAGCAGCTTTCAAGCCATTTTTCTGCTTGAATCACATTTCAATGGAAGTTGGGTCAGGAAAATCCCAGAAGAAAGGGGCAGTAAAACAGGGATGTGTAGCAAGTGCTAACAAGAAAGCATAAGAAGAGGGTTTAAATGGGCAGCTTAACACATTAAGTGTTTTAAATCCGATGGTAAGCGACAACTGTTCCTTTGTGCCTTATTATTAAACTGTGTTGGATTAATTCGACATTAAGTGGTATTTCTGTCTCTCTCCTCCACCACACACACACATCATTCCCGTGAAATACTGTGTTTCACTTGTGCCTCAACCAGCAGAGGGGGACCACCTTCTGTTTGCAGAGGTAAGAAGTGGTTTCCTCTCTCCTACTGCTCACATGGACTGTTTTCCTAGATACTATATGGGAAAAAAGAAGTCTGAAAAGTGAGGATATTGACTGTTCAGATTCAGCTTGTCTGCTTCTGTTCTTCCTAATCAAATTCTCATCATCTTGGATAAATGTTCTGCTTGTGAAGATTGCAGCGTGCTGCTACCAGACAAAATTTTGATGTCCCACCTTGGAGAACACAACAATTGAGATAGCTCTTCAGGACACATTTTCTCAGGTGGTCTGGAGTGTCTTGGTGTATAAGGAGTGATTTGCCTCAGCTGCATACAGAAACAAACATCTCTTAAGAATGTTCACTTTTATTACAGCCACACTGAAGAGTGATAGGAACAGGCCTGAGAGCTGTGTTGCTCCTTTGAAAATGGCTCTAGGGCTGTAAACTAAAAGTCATGGGTTCTCTGCAAGACTTTCCATAGATCTCAGTCATTTGGGCAACTTTCAATTATTCTCTTCTAGATCTCAAAGCTGGACTAAAAATAATATTAATAAAAAAGAAAATTAAAATAGCACCAGTTCCTGGAAATTCTCCTGAGCTTTCTGGTACAGTCCCACTAACATGTATCAGGAAGCAGAGAACGACTGCATGAAGCATTTGACATTGATTGAATATATAGATTGGTGGTGTCTCAACCCCTGTTTTAATCTTTCCATTACCTATGATATTTTTTTACAGAGAAAGTCTTATTATTTAGAAAACAATTTCTTGCAGCTTTCAAATAGATGAGAAGCTGCAGCATCTTAATGGAAGGTAAATTACTGGTGCTTTCACAGCCAGAGCCTCTCCCTGGGCTGATGGAAAGGTTAACCATTCAGCTCCTCTTCTGTCTGAACACTACTCTCTACAAACAGAAATTTGGCAGAATTTGTCACAGTGTATTCTGCACTGGGAAAAGCTTCTCCACATTTGCTGTGAGGGATAGTTATTTCATGCCAAAAGGGACTCAATTTTCAGCAGCAGGGAAATCCCATATGGGGAGAGCATCTGGTAGGGGAACAAATTGCAGAGAGCCAAGGGCCCTGGTGCCAGTGGCTGCCACCCCTAGTTGCCAGGTGACCACGCAAATTCAGGTGGTCTTACCCCACCTCCCTGCCCCCGAGCAAATGAGCAATCACACTTGAGAGCCAAAATCGGGTTCCAGCCGCGGTGTCTAGGTGGGAAAGGCAATTCCTTTAATCCACTAAGCTACTTTAGTTCCCTGTCTTTATCTGAAACCCACAGGCACCAAGTGTCACTGGGAACTTGACAGACTGAACTACTTAATGCAATCAGCATTTCAGGGTGCAAGTTGAGGTTTCTTGGTTACCTTGTTTAAAAGAAAAACAGACCAAAAAAAAAAAAAAAAAAAAAGGTTTTCTTACAACACTCTATTGGATGTTGGAGGCAGCATTTTGGAACCAAATCCTCATCAGACCTTTGTGCAGGTCAAAAAAACATCTCAGCATAGGATGGGGAGGACAGAATGGTGTGGGGTGTTTAGTCTGAAAATGGCTGGAAGCCTGAAAGTCTGTCTGTTTTTAAAAGCCAAGCAACTTCAACACAAATGCTAGAAAACGTGGAGCTTGTTAAATGCATCGGACTGCCAGTAGACACCGTGTGACATGTTGATTTTCCTGTCTCTCTCTGTTATTGGGTAAACCACAGAGCCTTCCCAGACCTCCACCCTGAATCCAGCTGTCACAAATCCAATTTTGGGAGTGCACCGACGTCGCAGCACTTGGATGACTGCAAGCACTGCAATGCATAATGAAAGTAGTTTTTGGCATCAGGCTGTTAAAGCTCCCCCCAGCTCTTATTGTTCTTAGATTTTGGCAAGAGGGAAAGCTAAAACTCCCCTCTAGTTCTTCCTGTGGGTGGGCAGGTATGAGGCTTGGGCAATGCTTCCCTCCTTGTGCCACCGCAGCCCAAAATGTCCACAAGAAAGTCACAGAGGGACTAAGGAGAATTTAGGAAAGGATGAGGAGCTGGCACTGAATGGGGCAGGGGACTCTCAGCTGAAACTGCTGCAACAGCACCCTGACCCCAGGGTTGAGCCTTGGCATGTGACATTCCCACCCCAGGCCCCTGCTCAAAGACATCTCAAAGCTTTGAGCAATGTCCCAAAGCCCCCCTTTCCCACCCTCACCACACCAGTCAGCTTGACACAAAACTTGATATGCTTCATTACCCTTCATGAGGTTATTAAAGCAATAAAGTGGGGAACTCTGGGAGGGGAAGGTTACTTCCAGTGCCACTGAAGCAGGGACGGGTGTAACTGCTGAACAACATGCCCTCATAAGGCTTTGAAAGTCAAAGGCAGGGGCACCAGGAAGATTGGTTGTTATATTTGCCTTTGTAATCCACTCAGCCATTCTATTCCATAAAGAGTCTGTTCTACATTTTGCTCTGACACCCTGACCATGTGCCAGGGCTCCCCATTTGTCCTCTTCACTCATGGGATCAGGAGATGGCTGCTCTTTGGTAGCTTCACCCTTGCCTGTTCCCCTTACTGGGGAACAGCATTCTGCCCCTCTGTCCATCAAGTCCATTTCCAAACAGGGGTCATTAGCCAGTTTCCCTTCATCCATCTCTCCTTACTTCTTTTTCCACACACACGCAATCCTGGAGCTTTTGCCCTACTATATTTTCCCTGTTACTACTTTTTCCTCTGGAAACTGACATTTCTGAAGTTTCTGTTTCTTCTCTCACCTTTGGGTCAGATCTTTGTTCTTCTCTGGGAGACGGTTGCCAGCCTGGGACACAGCAGAGGAGACAGGACAGTGGTGCCCTGGAGGAGACCACAGCCACTTGGAGAGCAATTCCCTGTTTGTGCAGCGCTGAGTCTGGCTCCAGACCTCAGGACAGCACAGCTCTCCCTCTCTCATCATGAATTTCTCTCATCATCCTCACAGGGGTCTCCAGCTGTTTCCTAAACTCATGGCTGTTACAAACATCCCTCCAAAACTGAGATATACCACAGTTTAGAGGGAGTTCATTCCACAGCTCTTCCCAGGGGATACAGGGCACTGCTGACTGATGGTTAATAGCAATAGCCACATGGGTGAGATCCAGGAGTAAATTGAAGCTCCCCGGGAAAACAGGGGAAACAGATATTCGGAAGGCTCACACTCCTCATCGTTAATTTGGGAATGTAAATGCCTGATAATTCCTCATTTTATTTCCCAGCCTCACACTTAGTGTCAGGGGATCATGCAGGGATGCTTCACATGTCAGTTCTGAAGGTCACAGCAGTGGTGGGAACATACCCAAACAGGAGAGGGAAAAGGGAGCAGGGGACCACTCTTGCAGAGGATGGGCTGTGGTTGGAAACAAAAGAGTGTCCTGAGCAACTGAGAAAATGAAATATCAGGGTCTGAAAGCAAAGAGGGAAAGGGGAGACCTGTCCTGGACAAACAGGACTACTGGAGTTGAAGTTTATCCTTAGCTGGATTCCCGATCACAGTGTTCAGATTTTTATCAGTAAAAAGACACAGCATTTTTTCCGCTTAAAAAAAATTTTGCAAAAAAATTCTCTGAATAGAACATGACTTTGTTGGGAGCTAGGTCTGTCCTGGAAAGCAAACGATTTTTCTCTGTGTAGATTTTTACTACCTGATGAATAGAAATTTCACAGTATCTGCTCCTTAATTTTCTAACTCTTGTACTTCTTTTTTCAGATATTTGTTTATACTCTTGTCACTTGCTTTTCCTTTTCATCTTTCCCTTCCCCTCTTCCCAAGCACTGTCACTGTTCAGACCCAGCTGGCAGTAGTTAGGATCAGAGTTTGGGATGTGAGCTGGAAGAGGATGAGGTTTTGCACTCTCCAACCTTGTCACTTAGACCTCCACGCTCACTTGGGATCTAACTGCTTCTGTACAGAAAGAATCCTGCAAGAATGGCGTTGCTAAGGAGATTTTACTGAGGACAACATGTGGACAATTTTGTGGTGTTGAGTCTAGAAGCTTCCTGCACTTACTGCAGCAGCTCAGCTGGCCTCTTCTGCAGAAAGAGGGACCTGGTGTTGCTCATAGAAGAAGGTGCAATGGAAAGCAAGAGTCTAGAAGACACAGGATGTGGAATGGGTCCCACAGCCCACAACATGAAGGAGCGGCTTACTGGACCTTGATGCACAGTGGGGAATACTGGACCTTGATGCACAGCAGGAAGCAGCAGTGCTGACAATATTAAAGCTGGATTTACAATGCAAAAGCTTAACTAGTGAGCTGTATTTCCATGCAAATGGATTTCTATGAATGCATGTATGGAAAAACAGCAGCATGGATGAGTGGAGCAGAGCTGAGGCAGGCAGACGCATCCAGCCAGAGCAATTTACGATGTTAGTTGGGAGACCAGTGGAAACTCCTCTCATGTTCTCTTAATGTCTAGAGTTTTGCTTAATAAGCATGGAAAACATGCATATTTATTCTAACCTTTAGCAGTGCTTACTGGGTATAGGTCATATATGTCTTTGAAGACAGCATGACCACAGCAGTATTCCTCAGGGATCTGAGTAATACAAAGGCACCTCCAAGTTTTCCACTTAATAGACTTCTGTATATCATGGACGCTTGTCCACACTTGAAATGTGGCCTTTTAATAGTCGTGGAGCAACTGGAAATAATAAATGAGAAAATGTCTGGCTAGAGCAATATTAATTATTTGTAACAAAACCAATGTTTGCATTGCTGCCAATGTGATGTTGTACGTGTAACATTAGCTTCGGTTACTGCGTTAAAAGGTCAGCATGAAATGAGGGGTAGGAAAACATCTCTGGTTTGTGAACATATGCTGTAGACAGCCAGAAGTGAGTTATTACAGCCCTCATCCTGATGCTTAAAAAAGCACAGGGGTATGTTATTCTAATCACTCACCATTTATGAATTTCAGCTAATACTGACCAAACAGAAATCATGTGCACGTGTACAGACTATTTCTGATTAGCAGCTAACCCCATTCCCAGAAAGACCACAGGCACAGAGAGACTCTGCAGCTGTGCCTACAACCCAGATAACGTCTTGGCTGGGAACAAACCTCCATTATCCTTGAGGAATAAAATATGCACAGTAATCAGGCAAGGAAGATGTCCAATGTACAGTTAATTTTGGTGAGACATATTGATCATTTTGCAGTAGCAATGAAGTGAGGCAATATTTAGATGTCCCCAAGGGTTTGCTAATCAAGAGGGTTTTGCCTTGGTGCTTCAGTGTGATGCATTAGAGACAACATAGACAAGACAGAGAACCAGTCCAAGGACCACTAAGCGATGATCTGTGCTGTGACCACATTCCCAAAGTGCAAGACTCTTATCAGTATTCAAGTGTGCCTAGCAAAAGACCATGAAAGAAACCCGTGAGATGTCAAAAGCTGATCACAGAGGAGTCGGGCACACAAGGATTTCATCTCGCCTAGACACGCCCAGGCTTTGCCAAGGGGGTGTGTGCCGTGTATTAAACATGAAGCCAGCAAGAATAAAACCCAAACATCAAAAATACAGGTATGCCTGAATGCATTTTTGTCATATTGCCATTTTCATGTTATACATTCTCTTCCTAGTCCTTTTTGAGATAATTTCATACAAAACAAATGTAATCACACACTGAGTGTGATATTCAGATGATGGGATGCAGGCATACACAGAGTCAACACCTCTGAGCTGGGTGTAAGTATGGAAGTTGGTCTCACGAGGGACAAGGACTGCTGGGGAAGTGATTCTAGTGACAGACCGATATCCTTTCTGAATTACTAACACCAGATATTCAAGGACAAATTATTCCTTTCTCACCTTTCTTTTATGGAAACTTTCTCTTCTCCCAAAAGATGTAATGTGTGTGTTAAAAGGGAGCTCAAGGCAGTAGGTAACTTCTCGTGCAGGGAATTATAATGCCTTCCAAAACAAACGTTCATTATTAAGTATAGGCACCTGGCTCCATGGTGGAGCACTCACTGCTAAAAATGCTGTGAAGCACAAGGGCAATCTGGTCACACTGCCTTTTGCTGTGGCATCAGATTGTATCAAACAGAGGGTTTATCCAGTTCATTAATATGAAGAGATTTTTGATCTTGTTTGTCTTCTTAGGATAAGCAGATGACATTAGAGTTTGCGTCAGATTCTGCCTTCCTGATCAGTGGAACCTGCCTCCTTCAGATAAGTGTGACAAGTTTAATTTATGCCACAACAGAACAGTGATGAAAAACACTGAATCTAAATAAGATTTTTGACAAAGCTTTCTTACCAGGAAAGGAAAGAGCACAGTAATCCACGCACGCACGTACACTCAGTCATCCATACACAGCCGCTGAATCTTACGGCATTATTAATGGAGATGTTTGGCTTCGTTATTTGTAATGCCTAAAATATCTTCTTTGTTGGATGGCTAATTTTAATGTCACATTGGCCTCAGATTTCCCCCCAGGGGAACTTGCAATCTGTACTAACAACCCAGTTCAACAGAGAGGCCCATTTAACACTCTTATTAGCTCAGTACAAAGATTAATTAAGCAATGATCTCTTCCAAGCAGCTCCTCATCAGTGGTTAATAACATGTTTGTTAGTTAACTTCCTCAGGCTAGATCTATATGCTGGTTAACAGTTTTAGCAATTGTTAAAGGTTTTATTGTCAATGTAAATTGTACTTCAGGATTTGTAACAGGAGAAGTGTTCATAAATTTTTATCTGGAAAAAACCCAAAAATTTAACCATGTAGATAGAAAGTCAGTCATTTAACCACTGGGGGTCTAAGACTCAATTAGAAGGAAAGCCATACTGAAGATAACTATAGCTCTAAAATGGTCTTTGCAATATTCTTTACACTGTATTTTAAGACATGCCTAAGACTTCTGCTGTTTTTTGAATGTTTTTGTTTACACTAGCTTTCTATTGCCATGTAATAACCCTTCCATGACTCCTTTTTCAGCAAGCTTCTGTGCAGCTGCCAGCCCACAAAGAGCAGCACGTGCCAGCACTGGAGGGATGGAGCGGGCCAGTGGTGACAGCTAAGAAATAATTGGGATCAGGCTATATATTGCTCTGTCCACCACAGATCCAGGTCAAAAGCTGCACAAAATTTAATTTTGTAAGCCTGGAAAGAAACTTTCCCAGCTCTTGATCAATGAATCACAAAGCTACCCTAGTCTTGAAAAAGGAGGAGGAAAAGAACCCTAACGATTCAAATTAATTTAGGGTTACATTGATTTCTCCTCCATCCCTTTATGGGGCCATGTCAGCATTTATCAGATTAGTGTCTGCAGATAAAATATTTCTTTTGTAGCTGCGGACCTTGTGCTTTTGTGCAGTACTTAAAAACAGTGCCATCATGTAAATCCTCCTGAAGGTGCTGATTACAAACATGTTTAGGATACCTCTGCCCACAGGCAGCCTGAGCTGCGACAGCCCCTGGGGCCATGGCCAACATGTTGGTGCTTCTCACTGGAGCTGCACACAGCCAGGAGCAGCACAGTGAGCCCACAGCCCCTCCATGGCACCAAGACCACCACAGGGGCACCCCACAGGCTCAAGCTTGATGGCAATAACTCCACTGCCTGTGCCCCATGGCCAGCTCAGACAAATTACCCTTTGGAAACCGTAGCAAAAAAAATATATATATGTATTCCAGTAACAATCAGTGACAAAAGCCAGGAGAACTTCTGCTCTTTAACTAATATTCCCTTTTGATACAGAAATCAATACTGCAGTGATTAGGCACTTTCAGAGCAACACAAAATACTTCTAAAGAAAAAAATAACCCCATGTGATAAATCCTCCTCTGCTGTCCCCGGGTGAAGAGTTGAAAGCCAATTTCTACGGTTCAGAAGCAAGCAGGGAAGGAAAACATCTTTCCAGATATTGGATTTATCACTTTGGTAGTACATCAATTTTATCATGTCATTCTCTTCACACTTCACATTGGTTTATACAGGTGAAAATTAGAGTTGAATCTCCCATACATAAATGTGATATTTCCTTTCTATCCAGATGTGCATGGTTAAGCCAAGTCTAGACCTGATATATGCCTTTGCCAGAAAAAAAGTCTGACTCTCAAACTCTATCTAGTTGCCTTATTTATTAACTACCCAATACATTTTTTATAAGCTCCATCAATTTAAGCAAAGGCAGGCTGATTTATTCTCTTACTGAATTTGAACAGGATTAAATTGCTTTTCCTAAAATGATGTTAAAGTGGGACCCTAATTTGAGAATTTCCTTATGGACAAATCTTGTGGTTATGTAGCCCTCCCATGGTGAAATTTCAGTATAAATGGTGATGCCATTGGTCCTGTGTTCCAGGAAAAGGCTCATGTGTCCATTCAAACCAGTACAACAAACAGAAGAGAACAACTCTGTTTTTCACAGGTTTAGAAAGGTTTTAAAAACACTGTTTATTGCTCTCTTTTCTTTTTTTTTTTCTTCTTCTTCTTCTTGTTGTTTGTTTGTTTTTTGTTGTTTTAAGCATCAGATCTGCTAAGGTTCCCTACTTCCACTTTGGCCAGAAGATGCCATGATTTACACCAAGTTGTCATCATGCAGCACTCCCATTTTTTATGTATAGTTATGAATGCAGCATTAACTAGACCAAACAACAAGACAGGATTGTGCATCACACACTGCATGCACTTCAGACTCTACTGATGAATAGGCAAGGCCATATTCATAATTTGTGCACTAAGAAAAAAAAAAAAAAAGTGGGTGAGATTATAGCAATAAAAATGGAAATTAAAGGCATGAATACAGCAAATAGATTATGCTATCATTCCAGAGCAGACAGCAGAGAAGTCAAAGTTGCCCATTTATGTTTTGACAGTTCATGCATCAGATGAGGTTTTCAAAGAGGGGTACCACTGTTTGGAGAAGTGGAGAACAGAATAGTTGCTGCTAAGTGTGGATTTAACAGTGCATTTTTTATTTGCACAACTTGCTTTTGGATAAGCTAGCAAAAAAAGCCATTTCCCAAAAGAAAAAAAAATAGAAATTCAGATCATGCAGGAAAAATGTCACAGTAAGGCATGTTATCTGTCAATTTATCTCTCTTACAGTGGTCCTAACCAGACAGCTCAAAGGGAAATTCAAAAGCCATCAGACAGAGTCTCCTGTTTTCTTCCAGAGTTAGACATAGGCTGACATAGCCTGCTCAGCAGCTCTTACAGTCTCCAAGAGATGAGCTGTTTAAGCCCCTACATATGACACCCTGGAAGATTCAAACATGTCCAGGAAGGTTCCCAAGTGCAAGAACGTGTCTGAGTCGAAACGACTGTGTGGTGGAACGTGGCTCACCCCAACATGAATATTTCCCAGCCAAATGCCCTATGTGATTTGGCAGCTGGGTCAGGGACTTTTCCCAACAGGCAGCTATCCCATTTCAGGAGTTAGGACAGCTTGCTCACACAGAAGCAAACTGCTGGATACCAGGAGCTCACAATGCCTGACAGCCTTCCCCACTGTGTAAAAGTTCGTGTAATAGAAGTTGGTTTTGATACAGCTTTTGTTTACCTCCCAAAAACATCTGTATATGCTCACAGCATGCTTAAACCTTTTGAAAATGTTGGTAAGTTTTAGCTTCTGCCACGTCCTACAGCTTGAACTCTAAACCTATTTTAGGCACTGTGAGGAAAATAGGATTTTCTATTTCATTATTCAATTCTGCCAGTCTTCAGTTTTACTGAATATAGACTGAGCTTCGTCATAAAGAGCAGAAAAAAAGTATCTTTCCATGCTTCTTTTTCTGGACCACTACTTCACATAATTTAATAGTATCTACTATTACTCCTTTCCTATCTAAGGGCACAGTCCCAAGAATTTTAATATCCTTTATATAAGATCTTAAGTGCCTTCCCCAAGTTCTCACCTGCTTTGCAATAAACTTTCTTACATTAGGAATCTACTTATTGTGTAGTTTCTACCTCTGCATACATTTTTTTTCTGTATATTCTTCTATTTTTAGCTTTACACACATATCTCTACATCAGATTGAAGTTTTCTGTGAACTTTAGGTTTCCTTCTGGCATCAATATCACAAACATATGGCACTACAAGGTAGAGATATTGATTAAATTTTCTGCTTCAGTTATGTCAATATGGTGGGTTGACCCTGGCTGGACACCAGGTGCCCACCAAAGCCACTCATTTCAGTTTCCTCACCTGGATAGGAGAGAGAAAATAGAATGAAAGGCTTGTGGGACAAGATAAGGGCAGAGAGAGATCACTCACCAATTACTGTCATGCGCAAAAGAGACTCAAGCTGGGGAAATTTAATTTAACTTATTATCAGAGTAATGAGAAATAAACCTCAGATCTTAGAACACTTTTTCCTCACTCTTCCCTTCTTCCTGGTCTTAACTTTACTCTTGAATTCCTTATCTCCCCCACCTCGGTGGCACCTCTGAATGGAGAATGGGGGCTGTGGTCAGCTCATCACTTGTTGTCTCTGCTGCTTCTTCCTCCTCCTCAGACGACTCACACTCTTCCCCTGTTCCACTGTGAGGTCCTCCTATGGAAGACAGTACTCTATGAATTTCTGCCTGAGAACTTCCCATGGGTTGCAGTTCTTCAAGAACTGCTCCAGTGTGGGTCCCCACAGGGTCACAAGTCCTGCAAGCAAGCCAGTTCCAGTGTGGGCTCCTGTCTGCACAGGACTACAGGTACTGCCAGGAGGTGTTCCAGCATGGACTTCCCAGAGGTTCACAGCCTCCTTTGGCCATCCCTTGGCTCTAGTGTGGGCTCTTCCACAGGCTGCAGGTGGATCTCTGTTTCCCCATGGACACCCACAGGCCACAGGGGCACAGCTGCCTCACCATGGGCTGCACTTGTGGCTGCAGGAGAATCCCAGCTCTGGCACCTGAGGCAACTCCTGCCCCTCCTTCTCCACTGCCTTTGGTGTTTGCAGGGCTCTTTCCCTCATATACTCTCCCTCCTCTCTCCATCCACAATGGCACAGGCTTTTTCCTTCCCTCTCCTAACTCTGTAATCCCAGAGATGCTACCACTGTCACTGCTGGGCTTGGCCTTGGCCAGTGGAGGGTCAGTCCTGGAGGCAGCTGGCACTGGATCTGCCAGATATGGGAGAAGCTTCTGGCTGCTTCTCACAGAACCCATCCCTGTAGACCCCTGTGACAAAGCCCATGCCGAGCAAACCAAATAAAATCACCTTTAAACACCTTGATGCTGATTGGCAGAAGGACTTGAAATGAGCTAAATGAATGGCCCACATGGCAGCAAACACATCTCTTTGGGTTTCCCTCCAGTTGTAACTGTGATTTACCAATTTTCTCATCTTACTTCTCAGTCAGCTCTTTCCCAAATAACAAATGTACGGGGACATCACCCACTGTGAGCTGTTTGTGATGAGACGAGATCAGTTAATCCTCTATTTTACCTTCTGTTTCCCTGATAATTTTAAATTCGTGCCATTTCTTTATTCTTCACTCACTGCAGCTTCATTTTTTCCTACTAACCTGTGCAAGATGTTTCAGAAGTCCTCTGAAACCTCTTGCTTGCACATTTTCTGTGAGCATGCAAGGCACAGATGTAGGCACAATGTCTAAGACAGAGCCAACTGTGTCTTTTGTGCTGGTACAAAGCATCTTTGCAACTCAAAAAGAAGGTAAATCTTGTGTGCACCTATTCAGATCTCAGTAACCATCTTAAAAATACATATGAGCAGCGTAGGCCCCCAACTGTTCTTTTTCTGACCCACTTCTCACTTTCTCAGTTTTTCACAAGACAAAATTCATATTCCATGATTCTCCTAATTTTCAGGGCTCTTTGAGTCTGTAGGTTGAATCCAACTTCTGAAAGCTCAAGGGAAGCAGGCCAGTGCAGACCAGGTGAGAATCTGCAGGTGATACAGAGAGTAGTAAAACCACTCCTCTCCCTGCTGGAAACACCCATCTGGAACCACATTACAGCCACACAGCCTGTTTCCAGAGCTATTTCAGCAGTGCTTCATGTACTCAGTACACCTAGATCCTTCTGCCTCCATCATTCTGATGAGTGAGCTCCCAGCTTCTAGGAGTGTGAAGCCACATTCCCAGGCTGAAAACGACAACCTGTGCTACTCAAATTGTGCCCCATTTCTCTTACTCCCTTCCTTGAATGTTTTCCAGGAAGTGCCCCAAGCACTCCTCATACCCATAATATATCCAAAGAATGAATTGAATCCTTAAGTGGATGAGAAAGAATATTTTCCACTCCACCCAAAGATGTGGGTTTTCTTAAAATCCTCATCCAAAACCTGTTGCTTCAGTCTTCCCTAGGTTAGGAACTGCTTGCTTGCAACCATCACAGGCCTTTCACACATGAACCTACACTTAAAATCTGGCAGCACATTGCTCTGTGCCTCAGCAGTTTGTATTAACATGCATTCTGACACTTCAGTCTTTATAGATAATACTTCATCACTAATGGAAGAAAGCAAGCCTGTGGTAGATGCATGCCCAGCAGTGAAAGCAATATCAAGAAATTAAACTTTTCCCGAAGAAGCTTATCTTCCTCCTTTCATCAATTGATCCCCGCTGATAGGGCAGAGGCAATAATACCGGCTGTTCAGTATAAAAACAGTCTTCTTCCATAAAACTCTGGGCAACTGGCCACTAAATACCGTTTTAGTACTTGTGTCTCCCACATGATTTGTCTCCTTTATAGAGTTTGATGGGACAAATTTTCAAATTTTCTGGAGGCTAATTGTTCAAGCAACTCATCACATCCTGACTTTTGGTCACATAGATTTTTTTTTTGAGTTTAGGGCTTTGTTTAGAGTTTTTTATTATTATTTTAACAATTAATTTGCCATTAACAATTGTATCCAAATCCAGATTGCATCCAAAACCACCTTGGACACCCACACTGCCCATAATCCCTTACTCACTTTACAATGTGTGCAATGAGACCAAACATTCAGTACCGCATCTTTGGGCCTCCAACTGGCATTAAAACAAAGACTTTTAGAGTGAAAACAGCTACTCTGTAAAAGGACTCTTTGAAAAACAAACTTGGACTTCTATTGCAAAAGAGGTTCCTAAACTCTTTTAGCTGGTAGCAGATTTTGGAATTAAACACACAGGCTGTATCCAGCTCCAGCCAGCCTGTTCCCTGCTGAAGGGCGTCCCTACAGCAGGAAAAGGAGAACACAACTGTGTCAAGGCAATTCAAATAAAAGCCTTAATCTAGCAAAATTGTTTAAACTCTGCCTTTTGAGTACACTGTGCAGATGGCTCACTGTCAAAATCCCTATCTCCCTCCACTAGCTGAAGCAGCAATAGCCCTAAAGTACTGTTTGGGATAATGAATGTGACACCACCCCAAGATACAGGTCATAGTCCCCTTTGTGTCCCGAGGCTCTAAAAATCTGCTCTGCCTGTGAATCAGTTCCGGCTGCAGGAGCTGGGCCCAGCGTTTCTCTGGTACAAAAGCCTGCTTCATCCACCAGCACAGGCACAGCTCATTGTTCTGCAGCGCCACGTGCCAGCGGCACCTCAGGGATGCTTAAAACTAATTTATCATCCAACTAGGCACAGCATGGGCTGAGCAGCAGAGAGGGCAGACGTCTCTAATCTGGTTCAGGGACCACTTTAAAGTCGCTGCCACAGTTTTAAAGGAGATAGCGAGTAGGATGGAGATGCTTCTCCATGTTTTCAGACTTGAAGCCAGAGCACAAAAGGGCACCCAAGGCACACATCTAACCCCACTGCTGGAAATATTACAGGCTCTTGTGTATCCTCCTGAAGCCTTGCAAAATGTGAAATGGACTAACATTCTTCCACCCATTCTTTTTCCACACAAAATCAAGCTAGGAGATAAATGGGGAGGAAGGAAGAGATGCAAGAAAACCCATCACAGAAATGATGATCAACACAGGGTCCAAAGATGGGAGGCCCTAAGGCAAGGTCTGCAATTCAGACAAGTTTCATGCCTTCTCTGAAATCAGGATGCGGGCATTTCTCCTTTTCTTAACGCTATTGCAAATCTACCTGATGACAGTTTTTAACTTATATTTCCTACAAACTAAACATTGCTTTTAGTTAAAATGATGCAGACCAAAATACTCATACACAGGACCTTCTCACTTACTGGGCTCTTCCATCTACAGTAATTCCTGCCAAGTGAAGGCAAATGCTTGAAAAAAGATCTTAGTGCTTCCCACAGGAACACATATGTTTTCTGCCAGTAGTGTAACATACTTCTGCAGTCATAAGTGCTGCAAATTGAATTAAAGCAAAGGTGTGTAAGAGGCAATTTCAGCCTCTTATTATACAAAACTGCTTTTTGTATAATCCTAACAAATGATGGTACAGGTCAGCACTGGCTTTGATGGGACACTATCACTTCAGGAGATAATCATAGTAGCCCACCAGACCTACTTTATTTTGCATTTCCTAGTGTAATGTGAAATATTCTTCTCCAAACTAAGTGCATATATACACCTTGACTGTTTTACAGGAAGACAGTTTAAAGCACAGTGTAATTAAATGCCACACCATTAATCTATTTTGTGTACTGTGGTCTTAGATAAGGCTGTTTCTAGCCATCAAACATTTTTATGTCTTTTAGAGACAGAGGTTAAAATAGACTTTAACATAATTGGTAGCAATGATCTAATACTTTCAGCTTAAAGGCAGCATTATCGTAGCTATAAAACACGTGAAAACATTTAAATGCTGAATAGAATTGGTTTGTTAACTCTTGCTCAGGTGCTATAGTGTTTAGGACGTTATTTTTTAATAGCATATATAAAATCATCAGTGACATCACAAATAATAGTTAGCAAGCTAAAAATGTTCAGCAAGTGAAAAACATAAAATGAAGTTTTGCCTGTGCCACATAGTTTAAAAAGAATTTTAAAAATGGCAGATTTCTCACATTATTTATATTTGATACGAGTCCTATACACTGCTGTGTGGTCAGTTAAAGAAATAGAACTAAAAACAGAAATAAAACTTCCCCATGTCTTCTTCAACAATTCTTTAAACGTAGTGTAAGAACATTTTACTAAACCCTTAGGTGTTACAGAAAGCATTATAATAAGAAGTCTCTGTATTTGAACTGCATTGCTGTTCGTAGGCCTTTCCATGAAGCCAATTCAACTGTCAGCAATCACAAGAGATGTGAGACAGACCTGCTGTTAGCACACTCAACATCCCACCACAGTGTGCTGCTTCCAAGTGGAGAAAAAGGATAAGAAACTGATATAAACCAACTTGTCAAAAAATTTAGTGGCTTATAACTCATTTTCAACCTGAGTGAGAACAACAAAAGCAAGTTGCTCTGCAGCAACCCAGTATCAAGGTACAGCAATAGATTTTTATTTATTTATTTTTTTAATCTTCTGTGAGCAGAATTCAAAGAAACAATTCAAGTTTAAAGCCAGGAAAAGTATAGAGATATATACAGAGGCTGAGTCTGAAGTTCTAGAAGTCTTGGTCTCATAGGGAGGACAACACAGACTACCTAAAGATACCTTACTGGTATGATCCAAAGATCCCTCACCAATCTTGTAATACAATTCTTACAAAATTGAGCCCAAGCTTGACAAGTCCCTAACATGCCTCTGAAATCTTAATATCCAGCAAAAATATCATTGGTCACTGCCTCTACAGCTAACATACAAAACCTCCTGAAACTCAGCAACTGTGAAACACCCTCAGGCTGCTGCATGTGATTGATCTGCCCTGATAATTACAGAATGTAAAATTAATCACAGAACATCCTGAGTTGGAAGGGACCCACAGGAATCATCAAAGTCGGCTCCTGGCCCTGCAGAGTAGACCCCAGGAATCACTCCATATGCCTGAAAGCCTTGTCCAAATCCTTCTTACTTCTGTCAGGCTTGGTGCTGTGACCACTTCTCTGGAGAGCCTGTTCCAGTGCCCAACCACCCTCTGGGTGAAGAACCTTTTCCTGATATCCAGTTTAAACCTCCCATCTCAGCTGCATGCTATTTCCTCTGGTCTTGTCACTGGTGACTGGAGAGAAGAGATCTGTGCCTGCCCCTCTTCTTCCCTTGTGAGGATGCTGAAGACCACAGTGAGGTCCCCACTCTCCTCCAGGCTGAACAGACCAGGTGACCTCAGCTGCTCCTCCTGTGCCATCCCCACAAGGGACTCCACTATCCTCACTGCCCTCCTTTGAACATTCTCTAATAGCTCAATGTCTTGTTTATATTGTGGCACCCAGAACTGGCCCCAGCACTCCAGGTGAGGCTACCCCAGCTCAGAGCAGACAATCCCCTCCCTTGCCCAGCTGGCCATGCTGTGCCTGATGCACCCCAGGACAGGGTTGTCCCTCCTGGCTGGCAGGGCACTCCTGACCTGCCATCAACCAGGACTCCCAGGTCCCTTTCCATGGGGCTCATTTTCAACCTTTCATTCCTCAGTCTGTCTGTACATCCAGGGTTGTCCCAATCCAGGTACAGAACCTAGCACTTGCCCTTGCTGAACCTTGTATGGGTGGTGATTGCTCATCTCTAACTTAGCAAGGTCTCCTTCAGGGCCCCTCTGTTTTCTAGGGAATCAAGAGTTCCTCCTGATTTAGTATCACTGGCAAGCTTACTTAGCTCTTAACGAAGATGATGAAGAGCACAGGGCTGAGGATGGGAGCCCTGTGGAACCCCACTAGTGACAAGTCACCAGTCTGATGTCACTTCGTTCACTATAACCCTGTGTACCTGACCCATGAGCCAGCTGCTCACCTATTGCATGATGTGCTTATCCAGCTGTGTGCTGGATATCCTTTGTGTCCAAAATATCAAAATATTTTGTATCAAAAACTTTACTGAAATCCAACAAGATTACATCAACTGGCTTCCCTTGATCAACCAGATGGGTTACCTTGTTGTAAAAGAAAATCAGGTTTGAAAAGCAGAGCACAAAAAGCCCTGCAGGCTGTAATCAATGACTGCGCTGTTCTTCAGGTGTTTTTCAAAATACACTAGTTAGTCCCTTTTGAAAGCAGCCAGCATGTCCAAAGTGCATTTAGTCTTATAAATATAGACACATAAAAGTGGTCATAAATAATTTCTTGAAGTGTTTCTTTTTTGTTGTTTTGCTTTGTTTTTTGTTTAAACTTTCTCTTTAATCAACAAGAAAGGGCACCTTAACTGACTGGACTAGGTTTCTGTGTCCAGAAATCACATTAAAGGAAATCTACATTAAAGATGGAAAAGAGCTAGAGTTTGATCCAAATCCACACCAGAGGTTACTGTGATAAGAAAAGGATTTGGAAGGAAGAAGGCAAACAGACTCACAGATATTTAAAAAATTTCAGAAGTGTACTGAGGGACCAAGGTGGTGGTGGAAATATCCATTCATAATAAGGAAAAAGATACACAGACAGTTTTCCTCAGTTTAATATCAGTTGATGTTATAAACTGCTAAAACCAAACATCTTCACATTATTACACTTGATGCACCATATAATAGTTTATGTTACAGTGTAAGGTTCAATATTACAAAAGTTGCAGAGACCTCCACATAGAAGTCTTAATTTTTCACTCCTATTCACACCTAAACCAAATATTCTTAACTGTGTACAAATGGAGGAATTCCTTTCATCTTCTAGAGCTGCTTTACAGCCACCAGTTCTAAACAGCAACACCAACACTGGTAAGTGAGAAATCAACTCAAAATCAAGGAAGTGCCACTGCAGCCATTTCCTCAAGTCACACACACTTCCTGCTGGAGAGCTGGCTGTGGAATTTTGCTGTCCTCTGTCTTTTCCTGCCCAGGAACTTGGCACACAGTCTTACGTTTGAATAACCGTAGACTCAACCGTAACAAGTCGCTGTCCATTGCTGCGGAATTTGTGTAAGTCTGTTTTGTTGCACCCTGTTGAAATTGGAAATGCAATTTTAAAATAGGAAGAATTAAAAACAATGTCTTTTAACATGCAAGCTGGGAAATTAACCTCAAGTACTCTCAGTAATTAGAGGTTTAATCATACTAATCATACCACTAGAAAAGACTGAGCATAAATGATTTTTCTACTAGCATACAAAATCATAAAACCTACTGCAGAAGTTTTAACTTGGATTCTTCCAATTCTTATAAAAGCACATGGAATCTTAAGCAGGAAAGTTATTCAACTGTTACCTTTGAAATAATATTTTACCTAATTATTTTTATTATGTATTCTCTAAATATAGAAAATGTATCTCCAGAATTTAAACCCCAAAATTATAAGAAACAGGACCTAGCTCTAGTCTCAAACTCAATCTCTCATTCTTTATAAAAAATAAAGACCCTACAACCTCTCTAAATAAAAGTCAGTTTATTATTAAAGGACCAGATCTGTTCAGAACAACAAACACAAAAATTATCTCCCAAGAGAAAAGCTCTGCTTAGGGGCATCTGTGTTGCCACACTTTGACCCAGCACTTGCCTTTTCATTCTTCATGAGCTGCTTACGAATTGCAGAATCCCTGCGGAAGCACAGCGCTTTGCAGCAGGGACCCAGATTGCTGAGAAGACCTGCTCTCTCTTCTTTTCGCCGAAGCGCAGCCATGTTCAGTGCTCCCAGTTCATGTTCAAAAAGGTTTTCTGCATCTAGAAAGAAATGAGATTTACAGAGATCAATATAAACATGGTATTTTTGAACAGCAACATACAGTCTTAGGAATTTTCTTAATGTTTTACTATTTGTATTTCTGCCTTCTAAACAATATAAAGGTTTGGAAAAGAAAGAGTATTTGAGTTTATAAAATAACATGAATAAACTCTTCACCATTCAAAGGGAAGGATGGATACCCTTGCATCTAGTTTCAGCACTGGAAAGCAATATTGAGACAGCAATCACCGGGAAGCCTAAAAATGAAGTGACAGCTTTGGACAGAAGACAGGGCATGATTTATGGTCAGACGAGTGATGGACAAAAGGTGTTTGTTTACCACTTGCATTAATCATAAAGGAGACCAAGTTTCACTTCCTTGCAAGACATCAGATAACTGTGCCAGTGTCAACACTGTTTCTGAATAGCTATGCAGAACTGAAATACAACTATCTGGAATATTTTTTTTATTTTTGGTGGATGAACCTGGAGAACAATTCAGCAGCTGCCCATGGACTACCCCTTCCTACCGGCTCATCAAAAGCATTTAGCAGAACTCAAGGCGACAGGACCAGTCCTTCAACACATTTACCAGAAGAAACAGGGTGCAGAAAGAACATTTTTAGAAAAGATAGATCCTGAGGTGAATCTTGTTCTGCAAAAAGACTGTTTCTATGAAATGCAATATAAAAAGAGCACACAGGGCTGGACCAGAGCTCATTGATTTTATAGCCCTTTTACAACAAATAGGAAGATTATCATGTAATAGAAAAAAAGCTGGAAAGGTATGTCGCTGCATCTAATCCAGCTGCCTCTGTATAGTAAAACTGGGTGTTCAGCAGAGAATTTACTACCTCACTCAAGATGTGAAGAACCCTGGGGAAAACACAGCATTTAAAAGCAAAGACTGCTCCAGCAGTTTGGCAGTATGAACACAGAAGAGGACAAAGATGTAATTTTTAAACCACTCAGAACTTGGACGAAACCCAGTAGTTTTTAAAACAAGTTTTCAAACAAGTTGAAAAGAAACAAGAGGTTACACAAAATGAAGGGCAGGTTAAAGAGAACTGCACTGAAGTCAAAGACAACCTCAATGGACAATCAAAAAATGGAAATAAGTGACAAGACACAAAAAGGCCACTTCAAAGGTAACACGGACAGCTTGCAGCACCTTCTCAGGTGCCAGATGCTTGCTGAGCATATCTGGCAAGTAAGCATGTCCATATCCTTAGAGGAACAACTGCATATAATAGAGGGCAAGTCAGATAAAAATCTCTGTACCATCACATTCTACAGATTTGTGTTTCCAAAGAAAAAATAATTTAAAAAGCACACCCAGAAACAAGGTATCATTTCCCTACTTTCTGCATTTAATAGTATTACTAGAAATATTTCAATTTGTTCTTCAACAAAGATAGGAACACCAACCTCAGGAATAAGACAGGGAGACAAATTATACCACCATGAAGTGCAGAGTGAAAATGCTATTTTTTCACTGTTACACACTCTGAGTACACCTAGCTCAGACTCATTCAGTTTCCAGGGCACAATACTTGTGCCTTTATTTAGAATATATGTGCTGTGGCTGTGTGATCTCTATACAGAGAACATTCACCTGACAGACTGCAGAGGAAGTGCATACACTTGAAAGCCCACTAGCAGTGTAGGAACTGATGTGTGTGAGACTGCACACACACACCAAAGGGGAATCAAGAGAGGCACTTCAAATCCCCTATCCTCTCCAGAGCAAGGTTCTGTTGAATCCAAGTATACTTAAGACAGTCCAGAGGCAGTGCTGGAGAGCCTCCTATTATCACTAAGGACTTTATTTCTAGAGAAGCATGCAAGGCTTGCTGAGACTACTTCAGGTATCATTTTAAACAGCCAGGTGGAATGATCCTGCAGTGCAGTTGCCGTTGCAAGGAATCTCTGGTAAGAATTGTTACAGTATACAGCAAAATTGAAGCTTACATTAAAGCTACAGAGAGAGACACAGTTCATACCTTACTATATCAGTTTGTACACTCAGGAAGACTCAATATTTTATCTGGCTCAAAAAAAAAAGGTAGGAGCAGTAGTAACAGCTCACAATTAACATAATTATACAATTTAAATGGCTCAGGCAAACAGTGACATTGATAGAGATTTACACAGTTAAAAGATGTTTTGGATTTTTCCCCCCACTTATCTGAGTCTCTGAGGTTAACAAGACAACTGCAAAAGAATAATGTAAAGTGAAAGGTATTGTTTCAAATTAAGAACTAGAATTTACAGAGTAAAAAACCCCATGAACTCTGCAGATACTATTATTAAGGCACAGTTTTCTAACATTTACATCCTGCAATAATCTGCATAGAGGTCTTACAGAAAGCAAATGTTTCATAGTCCCAAAAGAACCATTCTACCATGCAAGTTGTTGCAAGCAGCTCAACTGGTTCCTGAGGTATAAAAAAGAAAAGTCAGTATTCTTTCTCATGGGAAAGCCCTGCTAACACTCAGAGATGCAGTAAACAGCACTAGTACAATTCATGCCTATCCCATTTATCATGCATGTCTTATGACATACACTTTGTCCGAATTCCAAATAATTATTGAATTTCCCACTTTTAGGAGAGGTATAATATACATATTTCACTTAGTGCATATTTCACTTCATTCTGATCCAAGATCGCTATCTATGATTCCTAAAGGGTATCCTTAGAATGAAAACAAGAAATCTTATTTCTTTCTTGAAATACTGCCATTCATTCACTGGAGAAAAATATTTAGCTCTCTAAGAAACTGCTCATGCACTTTAAGATAAGAAAGCATGAATGGTCTCACAAAAAGACTATTCCACTAAGATAAAAGCAATTTTGTTTTGTTTATTAGTCTAGATCTCCTCACCATTGCTGGAATAAAAACACTAATCTGACTAACATGCTGCTGTATCACATTTCTGTAATTTTCACACAATACTCATTATATACTTTCTGTGGTCTTTGAAACCTATAATAATGAACTAATGCACATTTCACAGACTTTTTCACTACACACAAAAGACAGCTTAAAGACTGCAGAAGTTACCTTTAGGTTTTTCTAACACTCTCTGGCATGTCTCCTTTATTTTGGTGAAGAGCTCTGGTCCTGCCAATCGCTTGGAAATGCCAACTCTCAACATAACAGCACCTGGTGTGAATTTCAAGAGCGCAGCCCCAGGCTCACGTGGTTCTTTTGGCTGCTTTGGCATAAGACTGGACCAGTCTACATCTATAACATCCACTGGATCTGCAAAAAAACATCGACAGAGAATGAGTTACCACATTACCACCCCTTACCACAGCTGAGTAATTTCACATGCTGTGCACACAGCTGTCTCCTGAAAGCAATAGATATATTAGATGAACGTTGTTCTGCAGTCCTCTTGGACCCTTCAGGTAAGAATGTCAAAACTCACTTGGATGGGTGGAAAACAGCAGAAATGCAAAAAGAAATAGAAATAAAAAGCTGTATGGATAAAAAACCCTCAAACCATGCCTAATACACTGCTTTATTTTTACTGCAATCCCTTTGTGAAAGGTTGCTCAGATCCTGCTTAGCCAGCAGGTTTGGATATATTACTTATGCATTCAGAAAAGTCATGGTACAATTGAACATGCTAAAATGGATTCAAATTAAATGCTCAGAAAGCTAGTTCACACAGCCCAGATTACCCAACTGAACTTAGGACAATTAGACAATTCCATTCTTCCCAATGCACTTGGAAAGCATTCAAGCACAGACAGAGTCTCACGGACTGCTCCTAATTCAGAAATACTGTCAGCACCACAACAGCATTATATGCACACTGATCTAATCTGTATATTCAAATAATCACAAAGGGGGGTTGATATACTTTTACCAGGCATCTTCTCATCCTCCTGTTGATCCTCACGCTTCTCAGCATCACCTGCCAGAATTTCATCCAGTTCATCATCACTGATCGGCTCGTACTCCCCAGCACCAGACCCCAGTGACTGCACATCATTAGTCTTTGTTTCATCCTCTCCTCCTGCAGAGACAGATACATATTGTAGCTTTAAAGCAATTGTATTTGTTTTCTAAAAGTTCTGTACACTACCTGAAAACAAAAAGGTTTGGCAAACTAAACTGTTAGCTTTTAGGAACAAGTATATGCAACATAAAAACTGGTATTAACCAACAGAAACAGTGAAGTTATTCCTCCCATACACAGTGTGAGAGTTTACATTTTACATACACTGGTCAATTTTCTGGTGCAGTCAAACTGCTCAGAGAAGGCCATTTTCACAGCATACATATTGATTATCTGATACCTGACATGTAGTTTATAATAATAGATACTTTATAAAAATCTAAGTTAGTGGCACAAAGTCTTTCAGATGCACATTAATCTAAAATCAGGATTCAGTCCAAAGATCCTAAAATAATTAACTAAACTAAAAAAAAAAAAAATTAACAAGTTTCCTTAATGAAACAATTATGTACAGCATTTTAGACTCTTTGTAGCAGTTACAAGAAGAGCTTTTAGAAAACCATGCCAAACTTCTTTTAGTTGCTACCCTCCCTTCTATCCACATACTATCTGCATACACAAATACATGTGCTGTATGTGGAAACGTATTCCTTAGGACCCATGAACACAAGACACTCAAACACTGAATTCTGCAGTTCACAAAAGGGAACATCCTCTCACCAAGACTGAAAGATCTGACTCAAGCATTTAAAAATTCCACTGCTCTAAACTCAGGCTTTGTTACAGTTCTCCACCATGGGTACCAGCAATAAGTTGTGCCACACCAACTGGACAGAATTTACAGGGATTCTCCTCTGTGGATGACTATTCTGATACCTTCCAGCTTCCTTAGCCATTAGCTTCCACTTTAAGTTTCCCCCCTATTCTTTGGGTTTGGGTTGGTTTTGGTTTTTTTTTTGGCTTGCCTTTGTGGGGGAAGAAAATTAGTCACCTCAATTAACCTAAAAATCATCAAGGAAAAAGCAAGTCCAAGACAAGCCAGTAGGGCATAAACAAACTACTCAGACCATCTGGCAATGCTTTGGAGGAAGCATGTAACATCTTAGGCATAATTTAAGCCCACTCCTAAAGCAAATACATTAGGTTCAAAGCATTAAGATAGTTTAATAAAATCCTGACATATTTTGTTACGACAATATACAACAGTAATTTCCCCAAGTAAATACCAGATACCTCCCCCTAACATCATCAACATCATGGAAATTTTACTTAGTTTTCTAACAAGTTTTTTCCTTTTTAGAAAGGAGAATAAGGTGAGGTCCATTAGATTTCATTTTGTGTCTTACAACTTTAAATATTCACTGTCTGTAAGATCCATCTGCTGCATCCACACTGCTGTACCAGACACACTAATTCACCAGTACTACATGTCTGGACCCATTAAAAATTTACTGTATTAAGAAAATTAAAATAATAGAATTCATAGTTCTCAATACATAATTAAAAAAATACTTTATATTTGGATTTCAAGTGAAAGTTTGATAATTTCTAGACTATCTTTCACCACTCTTATGTGGAAGTGTACTTTTATATTAATTCTGCCTTAAAAACTCAACACACTCATCAGCTGAATGGAGCAATGTAAAGAGGAATTACAAAGTAATGAAAGACAATGAAGTATACTAAATCTTAGAAAATCCTAACCATGCTATATAGAGTATGCTTTAAAGGAATGCCATCTAATATTTTAAAAAATAGATTTTCTTAAAAAAAATTAGCAATTCCTAGATATACCATAACTCTCTACAGATGATAGCCTGCAGAGAATTTGGAACACAAACTTTGAAAACCAGACAAAACAATACACATTAAAACAAGAACACTGAAAGGCTACACCTAAGAACACACTAAACATGCACAGCCTATATGGTTACAGGTGCCCTCTTGGAAACAAGTCATGTACCCAAGAATGGCCTTTCATTATCTCTTTCCTCAAGTTACCACATGGTACTCTCAGATTTATCACACCATGCTTTTCCTCTAGTTTAAAAACAATTAATTCTGTCTACTGCAGCAAAAGTAGACTTTTCTAGGCTCACTTCAAATACTATCATTGTAAAGTGCTTCCACTCCACAGATAATCTCCTTAAATGAAACTTTCTCAACAGGATCTCTCAACTCTGAAGACCACTTTATGAGTAATCAGGTACTCCTCACCACCCTCTTGAGATAGCATTTGATTTAACTGCCCAAATTAACAATGAACACTACAGGTAATTCTTACAAAGAATGGCAAACAAAAGGAGCACATCCATAACATACACCAGGTTACTCTGGACTGGTAGACTCTAGTTTCTTTTATGTTGTTCGTATAAAAGCCAACTCCCTATTCTCACTATGCTCAAGCTTCTAATCCATGTGACAAACTGTTAGGAGTTTGATAGTGTTTACCCCTTACTGACTTTACCAATTCTAAGCATGCTTCCCCCAGTACCATTAGGGCCAGCAGAATGAGGCTGTGTTTTTAGCTGATATTACTGAGATCACCTCAGATAAGGTTAGATTAGGAAAGATCAATAAGATTACCTCAGGAAAGCTATTTTTGGATTACTGTGCCAAGACATACATATGTTTCACCTACTAATCAGACAAACAGTTCTATGATAATTGGGCTCTGGCTGAAAAAAAAAAAGGAGAAACAACTCCAAGTCCACACTCTTTTTTTTTTTTTCACTCATTACCTGTCACTCCCAAAGGAGGAAACAGATCTTATATAACATGACAATCAAATGTTGGTGTTATCTTTTAGTAAACTGCCTCCTCAGAAACATTAAATTTTGGTGAAATTATCTCAGATAACTCATGCTTCTTTGCCTTGAGACTTCTCCAGAAATTAAGAAACTAACAGAATTAACAGTAAGGAAGACACTCATCAGATTTCTCTCATTGTCTGCTTCCACAGCAGAGAAGCTGAAGCTAATAAGCCTATCAGTAGAAAATTATTGCAATATAGCTCAGTTTAGCACTATGCTAAAAAAGAATAAAATATTTGTT
The DNA here is from genome assembly GCA_013400215.1 of Cisticola juncidis. Lineage (NCBI taxonomy): Eukaryota > Metazoa > Chordata > Aves > Passeriformes > Cisticolidae > Cisticola > Cisticola juncidis. Next base: position 1,537,870 of record VXBR01000897.1, read on the forward strand.
AATCCGGGTTCTTTCTCAGAATAGCTCACCTTCTAAACTCTCTACCTTTTCGGCCTCATTTCCATCTTCAAAGCCTTGCAAAGGTCCTAAATCTTTGTCTGTTTTTTCCTTCTCAGAAGTCGCTGAGTCTCGGCAAACACCATCAAACTCCTTTTCGTGATCTCTGTCCAGTTTTGTTTCACCGTGCTTTGATGATTCCTTTTGAGAGGAGATGTCAAGAGTTCTGTCTCTCTCTCTTTCAGCGCTATCAGGCAGCTGTCGGTCTCTCTCTCTCTCCAGCTCTCGTCTTTTCTCCCTGTCCCTCTCTCGCTCCCTGAGTCTCTCTCGCTCCCGGCTCCTTGGCCAGTCCTTGTCCACATCTCGGTCCCAGTCCCTCTGTCTGCCCTCTCTCCTGTCTCTCTCTCGATCTCGATCATGTTCATGTCGATCTCGTTCCTGAAGCCTTTCCCTGCTATCAAAGGACCCGGATCTGGAATGAACCTGACGATCTGACTCAGGAGAACTTCTTCGTGAACTGTGGCTTCTTGAATCTTGACGATCTGGATAAAAGATTGTATATATAAGCATGACTATGACACATAAATGTAATACCATTTTACTAGACCAAAGCATTTTAAAGATTCAGGTATCAAAATACACTTCTCAAAAGCATCATCTTCAAATTATTAGTGCTTTCAGATTGCCTTAGAAGATTTAACCTTAAAAACATGAGGTAACTTTTCCCACTTCCAAAAAAGAACTTTAGTGGTTACTTTCTACTATGAGAGAAACCAACTGAAGGTATATGATCATATACACACTTAACTCAGGAATTTAGGCATGGGCTGGGGGGAAAGAAAAGAGAATCACCTCAAAATTCAAAATTTTTATAACATGTCTTCTAAAAGCTAGGAATGCCTTAGTTAACACTATGAATTCAGAAAAACAATTTCAGGCATGTAACCATGAGGAGAACAGAGAGCCAAAACGCTTTCAGAAGAAGGTATTTTTGTGTTGATGCTGTTTCAGTTCTAAAGTATCTGACCTGTTGTTTTTTTCACAGCAACTACACACATAAAAAATGTGACTATTTTGATTTGCAATGAAGATGATTTCCATGTGGGATAAAAATATGCCTAACAGGAACCATAGAAAACTGACCTGATTCTGCATAATTTCAGGAATTTCCATACCAAAATTAACACTAATAATGAATTTAAGAACATTATTTAGATTATAAAGCAACCTCAATGTTCTGCTAGCACAATCATTTTCTCTATGAGGTTTTTCTGTACTACAAATTACTTTATTCCCCAGACAGCACAAACCAAATCCAACCGAATGTTTTGGTGTAAACAAAATGATAATCCTGCCCACTGAGAATCAGCTTTTCAAAAATGTTAACACTTGCAGGAAATCTTAATTAATTCCAGTTTTATGTGAAAGGCAGACAGCACCTCCCTCTCCTGTCACACTAATCAGAGCCATGAAGAACAATTTGGGACTTGTACACAGAATGATAGGTCAGTCTCACTAAAACATATCTTATTACCTGAAGATGTGCTGCGACTGGGTTCTCCTCGTTTCAACTGATCAATCCGGGACTTCCTTTCAGTGATTTCTAAGCCTTTCTTTTCCCTTTCCCTGTCCCTATCCCTGTCCCTGAGCTACTGTGCAGGATCCTCTTCCGTGCAGTCTGATCGTCCCCACTGCGATGCGCTGACTCATTGGAGGGGGATCTAAGCCTGCTGGAGGCATGGCTCCGATTGCTACCGAGGCTGCTGCTGCGCTTCTGGTCCACAGGCTTACGGTGTGGTCCATTCTCTATAGTAACATGAGGGGCTTCCACCTTTTCTCCCCTCGTCCTGTGACTTTTTCTATGGGAATCCTCAGTGGTTCTTTCTGGAACAACAATGTCACCGCGTTCAGGAACATCTTCATCTGACCAGTCGCTAAATGTTGTATCTTCTCTTTTTGTGGGGACTTCTGCCACTGCTTTCTCAGGTGGTGCTTCAATCAATTCTTCTTTATTTACAGGAGGAGTTCTTGGGCCTTTTTTCTTTTTATGATGTGGAACAATTTCTTCATCAGAAACTTCAGAATCACCCTTGGATCTCTTCCTCTTTTTCTCCACATTTTTCCTTTTCTGACCTTTTTTAGGCGAAAAGACCTGGCTTTCCTCAGTTGCTGGTTCATTAGTGTACCTTTCCACCCCGTTGTCATCATCTTTCTTCTTCTTCGTGGCCTTTTTCTGTATCTTAGACTTCTTCTTGCTGTCATCATGCATTCTATCAGAAGCGTCTCTTTCTTCAGAAGGACGGTGTCCAAGATTTTCCTGAACCCTGGACCGGGAACTTTCTGAAGCATCTGGTTGCTCTCTTTGCTTATCTGCTGAAGAAACCCTCTCTTTGAACTCCGGTTCTTCATAGCGCCGGGAACTTTCCTTCCTGTCTGATTTTCGCTCTTCTTCTTTCCAGCGGCTCTGCCGCTCCTCCGTGACATGAGAGGGGCTCAGTGACCGCGATTCCTGCGGCCGCACCACCTGGCTCAGGAGTCTGTGCTTTTCATCTGCAAAATGTGAAAAACAATGTGCCTTTATTGTGTAGGAAGGAGAACATGTGAGCATTTGCTGTCTTCTGGATGCCATTAAAACACATAACCGATTACTTCAGTTGGATTTCTTAGGTTTTTCTACTGCTGCAGCAGCAAAAGACAATTTCCAATTTGCTAAACATGCATCTTAAACAGGAGCTGTGGAAGTCACTGTCACCTGGCAGACACAATACATAGTGACAAACTGAAGATAAACAACAAATAAAGATGAAGAAAAATGGCAGTGCTCATAAAAATATGTGGAACATTTACAAAACTTTCCCCATGTTTTCTCTATTTAAAATTGCAAGTTATTTTCCACAGATAGAAGATAACCTGGGTCCAGCTGCAGAGAGACCCCACTCCCACTTACTTTTATCATCTCCACTGTTGTAAGCGTCACTATCAGGAGAATGATCACGGCGACGTTTGGGTGACTGACGAGGACTTGGACTGCTTTCGTTTCTGTGACGCTTCCTGCAAAAGGAACACGCACCATCAAATTTCTTCAGGATGCTTTGAGTTTATCATCAATACCGTCCCTGAATTCTAAGCACCTCATAAAGAAGACATTTAAAGTGTCATGAAGTTCTGTAGTTTTCTAAGTTGCTATTCCAAGTAATAGCTATGCACTTAAAGGGAGTACAACACATATTGGGGATATTTTTCACGCCTTCACTTGTAGTCTTCTGGTGCTGGAAATTTGGTAGTGCAAAGGGTAATGCATGTTCCAAAGAAATTTAATTAACAAAGTCACAAACCCTGACCTAGATAGCTGCTATTTGAATTTCAGACTTCATAATGTACCACAGTTTTCTACTACATTGCCATTAATGACTGTATTATTAAAGGCAAGACAATTCAAGCATGCATAAAAGGGATAATTACATTGTCTGACTCAACTCTTAACTCATATGTAGTTTCATGATTCAGCACTAACAAAACACTGGAATAACTTCATCAGTACCAATTTGGGGGCTACCATCATGTGCCACACAGATGCACGGGAGACAGGTCCACACCAAGACTATGAATAAACAAGATGTCTTCTTCCTCAAGATACTCCTTTGTCTACTAACTTAACAAATTCAATACTAAAAGAATGCCTTTTTTTTCTTTGACTGAAGAAACATTTAGATCCACTCACTTGGATTTTCTTTCCTCGTGGACATCTCTTGAGCCTCTTTCCTCTCGAATATCTTCTCTCTTATCCCTGCGGTCTTCCCTTCCTTTGTCTTTGTCATCCCAGTCTCTCTGGCGGTCTCTTTCTTTGTCTCTGTCTCGACCCCTCTCCCTTTCGCGCTCACGCTCCCGATCTCTCTCTCGTTCTCGCTCCCTTTCTCGTTCCTCCCGCTCTCGCTCCCGCTCCTTTTCCCTCTCCCTCTCCCTCTCTCGTTCCCTTTCCCTGTCGTGGTCTCTGTCTCGGTCCCGCTCACGGTCTCTGTCTTTGTCCCGCTCTCTGTCCCTCTCCCGTTCCCGAGCACGATCTCGTTCCAACTCTCTTTCTTTCTCCCTCTCTCTTTCCCGGTCTCTTTCTCTTTCTCTCTCTCGGTCCCTCTCCCTTTCCCGCTCTCTCTCCCGGGCCCTTTCATCTCTCCTGTCATCAGACCGATCCACCCTTCGCTCCTCTCTCCTCTCATCCCGCTCAAGATCATCACTCCGTCCTTGGTGTCGTACCGGTGAGCTTGCTCTCTGATCTGCAAACAGAAGCAGGTTTGGTTACCAAGAGCTAAACAGATATACACTGCTTCCACTACAATAATAAAACAAAGAGTCTTGACAATCTAGATCTTGGTTTGCATTAAATGAAAAGCAACTCCCTGCAGAAACTCGAGTTTTTCTTTTGGGGAAGAAGGAAGACAAAAAGCAGAACTAATTTTGAAAGTATTTTTCAACATTTAGGAAGTGGGCTTTGCTTACTTAACCAAAAGTTGCCTAAAAAAATTTTAATTTTCTACCAGATTTTTCTGAATGGCTTCAAAAGACAAATGTATGCCTCAAAATGAACCTATTACAATTGCATTACCCAGTGACTCCAAATCTGGTATAAGATCTTAAAAAGCTGGGAATGGCATGCATAGGAAATGTTAGAACTTCTGTACAAAGATTTTAGTTCCTAAATCTGTTAGGAGTCAAATGCTTTACAAGGACTTAACCTATTTACAACACAGAGTAGAAGTTTCTGCAAAATTAGAAAGACTGGCCTGTCTCATCACAGAAGAGATCCCTTCTCAGAAACACATAACCAATCTACAAGATACGGAGAGGCAAGGATGAGATCGGGGAAGCAGAGCTGCCAGAAGTTTTCATATGCGTTCACTGCAGAGTGTTATAGTTCAGAATCTGAGTTTGTTGTTCAGGCAGTGGATTAGTCACAGAGAAAACTAAACATGTAGAAAATGACTGATCCAGAAGGACAGTGAAATCTGATTTATCCAATTATATTTACTCTCCACAGACTTATCTGTGGAGACTTACCTATTTTTCATTGTATTTTGGATATTTTTTGAGTATTTCTGTAAGTTTGACTACTTCCTAGCAATTTCTACGCTCATGTTAGTAGTATTTGAGCCACAACAAATCAATAAAACTATTTTCCTACAATATATATTAAAAAAATATACAAAAGACAAAAAAAGGCATGAACAGAGGTTGGTATTTCTTGCTCCATTACTCTGAGGCTGAGTGCACTCCACTGTAAATTGAGGCAATGTTCACTAGGAGTGAGCAGGCAGTGTTTGGACAGAACTAAATCAATAAAATGTGAATTTCCATCACTTTAATCAATTTTCATCTCTGAGTGAATTAACAATGATTTAGTGTTCCCCTCTTACCATGTAAAATTAAAAGCATTGCTGAGTGACATTTCTGCCTTTTTAAAAAGGTAAACCATCAATCCACACAATTGGTTCCATGAATAGGTTTCACATTTTTAATGGGGCCTACAACACTGTAATATGATTTACTGTGCATACCAAGTGTTAAATTTTACAAAGAAGTTCTGTAACTCCTATTTGGTGACAGAACACTCCCATGAAAGTCTTATGTGAATCACATACTGCAAGCATATTAGACAATTAAATGCAGATAGTCAGCACTTCTTATGTGACTCCATTTTTTGAAGTACTGTTCCAGCGGTTGTTTGGAAAACTCCCATATTTGCCTTAGATGAATAAAGACAGCTCAAATTTGCAAGCTTGCATTTTAAAATCACACTCCTTGCATATCACAAAATCAAAATCTATCTCATTTTTTCTCAGAATGACAGATATTAAAACTGTAGTCTAATTAGGGAAACTGTCTTGAATTATAACTCTGAGGATTTATTATTACAGAAAGAGACCTAAATTTTTAAGGAAGAAGACAATTCAAATTTTGAATGCATGCTGTCTGTTTTTCCCCCAAAGGCAAACACAATCCATTCAAAGCAACTTCCCTACTTGAAATTTATTTTGTTGTGAATACATGCTTTTATTTCCAAGGTTTCTTCTGTTGATTTGGGGTTTTGTTTTGATTTTTTGGAGGGTGGATGTTTGTTGTTTTTCTTAATAAATTAAGAACTTGCTAGGATATGAAGGGCACAAAATTATATTACATATATGTAGGATTTATTTGGGCTGAGGAGGTGAAAGAGATGAAAGCTAGACTGCAAAAGCCAATCCCCAGGACACATTGAGTCCTCAGGATTTTTCAGCTGACATGAAAAAAGGAAGCCTGGAGTTTAGGTCTGTTGAAATCCTGCCCTGAAGATGAGAGAGACTCTGAAGAGGAGCCTTTCACAAGAACAAGCAACAACAGATCTGTTTCAATAGGCTAAAAAGTATCTTTTGAAATGGCAGACAAAATGTCTCTGAAAAACTGAAATTACACAGCATCTAGAATATATTTGTCACCCGTAAACCAAAACCCAAGATAGAAAATAACCAACTGTAATTTTATGTTTAGTCTTTACAGCTTCTCTTTTAATTTTCACACTATTTTCATTTCCCCGACTTCTGCTCTCTTAACTGGTGAGCAATACAAATATATTCCAGAGTGTAAGTTGATACTAAGTTCCTTCAAGCCAACACAGTACACTTTCTGATCGAGAAGTCTGACATCTTGCATACTATATCAAAGATTACTATAAGTCTTGCACTTTCATAATCACTGGTATCTGTATCAATGTTTATTAGCTAATTATTAATGAAAACAGCAAAGCACTCATCACTAACAAACTCCCAAGGCAATAAATTTTTGAATTAGGCATAAATTTAAACTGTCACTTTACTAGCAAGTAGTCCATAATTGTTAGTCTAGTTTAGGCCTTCCTACTAGCAAGTAGTCCATAATTGTCAGTCTAGTTTAGGCCTTCCTCAAAACACACTCAAACAATTTACAGTACAAAAGCATTATGTCTCTATACAGACAAACAGAACCAGAAATGAAGTGCAGTCATGACTTTAAGCTTACATGGACTCTAAGCTTAACATAGTTATGTAACATGAAGTGGAGGAGGAGGAGGCAAAAACATTTTACAGTGAAGCTGTACAATGAAATCCCTTGAAGTTTAGTTTGTTTAAATACCAGTTAGATGAATAAACACAGAAGATACCAATATGAGGCCACAGGGCTGGAGAAAGGTGACAGCATTTGTGCATACAATGCCAATGAACAGTCTTACAACGGAAGTTATCTTCTATCAAGGATTGGAGTAGTGTCAGTGTGTGGTGTCAGATGAGCTAGTTATGAATCAGTGGGGGCAGAACAAGGTAGAAAAAGGAGGGAAACACATTCATACATGTGCATTTGACTACAGATGCATGAGTAAAAAAGACATTAAAATACCTCTTTCTCTGTTGTCACGCCTATCCCGTTCACCATGTCTTCTTTCAAAGGAGGAATCCCTTGCTTGATCCCGACTATCATAGCGATCCCGATCAGCATAGCTGCTCCTCGATTCCCAGCTGTCGTGGTAGTTCCCACTACTGCTGTGACCATCAACCTGGGATCCTCGAGTCCCTCGACTTCCTAATGGAGATTAGGAACAACACAAAACATGAACTTCCACACGTAAGGAAATCCACTCACATCGAATAACAACTGATGTATTAACACCTAATAAATTTGAATTAACTGTTCATGGACTTAAGATTGTAACATCAAACTCTACTTAACTAACTGCTCCCATTTCATATGTTTTAACTGTAAAGTTATTATTTGCAAACTGCAAAATCAAAACTTTGTAAAACCTCATCCCCTGGTCATAGTATGAGGTCTCCTGACTAGGAGTATCAGTCCAAAAGCCAGTTCACAATTGTTCTGAGTAGGCTGTAAGTTAATAGTGCAGCAAAAATAGGCAGAGAAACCAGAGATCATTCTCCCTCTAGAAATGGTATGTAACTTCCCTAATGAAAATGTCACAAGCCTGAAAAAGACAAATAAATTACAGATTATTAAAAATTGTTGTTATTATTAATGCATCAGACTCCAAAAACCATTTTAAAGATTAAAGTCATGCTTTTTGGAAATTGAATGGGGCAGAGGTGGGTGTGTGTGAAAGATGGTTTTCAGGGATCTAAGACATGCAGTTGTTTTTGAAAGAGCATAAGAAACTTGCTGCCCAGTGCTTTGAGATGCATTACCCTATATGAATTTTCCACTACACATCAGCCTCTCATTGTGTTTGTAGCCAATGGGAAAACCTAGGCTTGCAGAAACACTAAACAGACTGACATAAGGGTAAGGTGTTGTCTTTTTTTAAATGAGATGGCAGAATACCAATGTTATGCCACTTTAATGAATGGAGAGCACAGAAGTGCTATATATTTCAATAACAGTTTTAATTTAATGACTAAAGAATAGAACACAACTTTAAAAGCATGAACTATTTGGCAGTACTTGCATATCAAATATCTAACAAGGCAGTATGAATGCAAACATTTAATCTTCCGTGATAGGGACACATGAATTTTTTAATTTATGCAATACCTTTGTCAGATAATTCTGGACCTCTGCCTCGACTTCTGCCAGTTCTATCACTTCTGCTCTCATTTCTGGAGTCACTTCTGGAGTCATTCCTTGTTTCAGCCCGAGAGCTCTCCTCTCTGCCATGGGATCTTCCGTAGCTGCGCAAGTCATCTTGATACTGGTCATCCTTTTTATGGGCATCGCGACTCTCTCTGTCTCTGTAGTCATGCGAGTCTCGTGTGGAGCGCGAGTCTCTCTGGTCACGACTGTCCTTGGTATCCCTGCTATAATCCCGGGTGTCTCTGGAGTCTCGAGTATCTCTGGATTCCCGTGTCTCTCGCCGATCTCTGGTGTCTCTCGTGTCCCTCCGATCTCTTCCATCACGAGACTCTCTGTCATCCCTGTGGTCCCTGGAGGTACTCTGCTCTTGGTCATAATCACGATCATCTCTTGTTTCTCTTTCTTTTTCTCTCTTGCCTCTTGTTTCTGTAAAATGTTGAAATGAATATTACATACCTGGCTTAATCAGAGCAAGCAAACATTTAGCACACAAATAACACTAAAAACAACATACTCAAAATACACTTAGAGAATCAAAATTAATACATTAGTAGGACAAGACCATGCTGGGTTATCTATCTATACATCTGATAAGTTTTAAAGATCTTATTTTGAATATGAATCTGTACAGTTATTTACCTGTTCAAAACACAGTAAGTATAATAAAAATAGATGTCAAATATACTAAAGAGTAAGCATACTTCAGTAATTTTAAGGTAGCATTATTATTCCTCAAATCATAGATTCCTCTTATTTTCTACACACACACACCCCCAGAGACATTTCCAAAACATTTGTGGTATATTAGGCCTTACTTGTAAGGCCTCAATGCCCTACTAAAATCTATTGGTTTGAGTTTGGGAGTCTGATTAGTTTCAGGGCTTTTCTATTACATATTTGTAAGACTACTGCTACAGGAAGCTAAATTTAGAGGCAGTCTAAAATAGAGCTGACATATATACTCTTTGTAATCTGTCTCTGGAGGCAAACAGCATGTTTGCTCATGCCCAAACAGAGGGAATTACTGTTTCTTTGCACACACCTCACTTAATGTCAATTACAAAGACAACAGACAGCAATCAGTGGGGACTGGATTTGGGCACCTCACAGAAAAGAGTAATAGTTACTTGGGTGTACCCTGCCGTGAAAATCACTTTCCTACCGACACCACCATTGTATTACACAAGGAACACCAACATAGACACCTACAAGCACCTTTACAATCAGTTGAGCCTACATAAGCAGTTCCGCCAGGGGTACTCGTATAGACAGCACCTGCAAACAGCACCAGCAGCACAGGCAGAGTAAACACAGCCAGTATTTTCTCAACCCCCTTGCCACTGTGCTGGGTGCCCACAATGCCACAATTTGAAAATCTAGTTTCCAAACGCAGACTGAAAACAAATAAAAATGATTCTGCAGTGCTACTTTCTTCATACCGTCCCGCCTTTCGTGGCGCCTGTCATGGGACTGTGAAGTCCGATCACGATCGTGTCTCCCCTTGTCTCTTCCCGGAGATCGGTGCCTCGAAGGACTTCGCTTCCTCTGAGGTGGAGAGGAAGAGTGTGGGGGGTAGGGGGAAGACGAGCGCCTCGCAGGCGGGGAAGCTGTCCTCTGGTAGGATGGAGAAGGAGTTCTTTTGCGGTGTGGGGAAGGAGAATGTCTTTGAACAGAGGAGCCTGACTGTGAGGACGAGGAGTGATGCCTCGAGGATATGGGAGAATGATGCTGACCTGATGGAGAAGCAGACCTGCAAGGAAGAGTGAAAACAGGTACATGTGTAATAATTTGACTTGAAAGGTTCTTAACATACCATACAAAAAAGCAATTAAAATAAGTTTTGTATTCTCTACACTCTGACTGCTGAAAATATGTGCTGTTTCTATAAAACATCAAACTTGACTTCCCTCCAGGGTGCAAAGTATATGTTTTCAAAATATGCTTATCTTTAAATGGTTATTTTTTATTTAATGCCCAGGAAAGATTTGTCCAGTCAAAATTGTATTACATAGCTACCAAAATGTAGGGGAAGGGAAGGAGGAGTCAGAAAAAAAATCATTATCTTCTTTTCCAACCTCAAATGAGAACCACTGTATTCTTCAATATAAAATTGTTTTTAAAGTTCATAATAAAATAACACAGATAATTTATACAAGGTGTAACTAAGATTTTTTGTTTGCAATAGTACTGAATTCTTTTACAAAGCAACAGTATATCCTTCTTACTCACTTTTAAAACCTTCTATTGTAAGGATTGATCTTGAAACAAATCTTAGATCCAGAAAAAACATACACATACCTACTTAAAATGTTAGCAAATGTGAATGTTTACACAAACATGGAAAAGTCACATGTGATAGAGTAAGAAAATGTATACAAAATATTTCTTATCTTTGCAATTCTGTCACCAACTAAAGACAATTTACGCCACAGTAAAAAATTTCCTCATAATATGACTAACATGGACAAAAAAACACTTCAAGCCTTTAGGCTCAGTAATGGGGTATTTTTCCCCTTATGAGCATCAAAGTAAATTGCAAGTATCTTTTCCCATGAAATATAACTTAACTCCTAATTCCCTTCTTCACAAAACTTCAGAGATGACTAGGAGAAGAGTAGGAGTTAAAAAGCCACACTTGGACAACATATCTTCAAAAATCTCACTGTTCCTGAGGAAACAAGTAGCCTGCATGCCTCTAAGATGACAATTCATACACAAATGAAACAGATGACCTGGAATTAGTAGCAAAATTTCCAAAGCAGTCAACATAAAATTCTGTCAGGGCTAGATATGACTCTCAGAATCCAAACAATGTTCATGACTTACTGTCTTTAAACTAAGACTATGTTTATTTTTCCCCGTGAAACCATTATTTTGAAACACAGGGTTACCAAAATTGGCTTGCATGGAAGGCTTTCAATGGTATGGAGACAAAGTATTTCAAGTATCCTTTCCCGCTTCTAGCAGAAGGCCCACTTATCTTCCCTGCTTAACAGTCCCTTGCACAATACTCGATACAAGTAGGCAATGATGAGCAAAATACTCAATGTCATGTTTAACTCCAGCCAGCAATTAAGCACCACACAGCTGCTCGCTCACTCCCTCACCCATCCCCACAGGATGAGGAGGAGAATGAGAAAAATGTAAAGCCTCTGGGTTGAGATAAGAACAGTTTAAAAACTGAAATAAAGTATAATATAATCATAATGGTAACAATAATAGCAATAAAAAAGGAGATAAGAGAGAGAAGAAGAAGAAAACCAAGAGAAACGGTGATGCACAACATATTTGCTCACCTCAACTGATGCCCAGCCCATCCCTGAGCAGCAGTTAGCAGCTCCTGGCCAATTCCCCCAGAACTATGTTCTAGTGTTCTATGGTATGGAATATCTTTTTATCTGTTCTGGCCCTGCTCCCTTCCAGCATTTTGTGCACCTGCTCACTAGCAGGGTATGGGAAACTGTGGTAAGCATTACTTAGCAACAACTAAAACAGCTGTGTGCTATCCATATTATTCTCATGCTAAATCCAAAACACAGCACTGCAGTAGCTACTAGGAAGAAAATCAACTCTATCCCAGCTGAAACCAGGACCCTGGAGTAAGTTAAAAAACAGGGAAAAGAGTACAGAAAAGATACTCTACAGACTCCGTACTACTGCTCCAGGAGGAACTATCTTCCCTATGAAAAATCCAGTATAGCAAAAATGTCTATCAGTGGCATCCTCCATAAAATAATCTAATTTTGCTCCTGCTGAACTAAATCACCACAGAAGTCAAACAGTTTGCTTACAACTCTTTGGATTGCTGAATGAATGGTGCAGAAAATAAGAATGCCATGCTTTCCATTACACAAACATGGGACTACAGTAGTATTTAGCACTGCTATTCTAAACCTGAGCTTACACTCTTTCAGGGCAAAATAAGGAGCCTACTCTATTTTTAATGGATGCTAAAATATTTTTTTTCAAAGCCCCAAGAACTAACAGATAATGATACCTTCCCCAAAACTTCCTACAAGAGCCAGTGGTGCCCGCTTCTCAAGAAAGACGTGCAGAGCCAGGACCTGTGTATCACTTTACCCACTCCAGAAGGGAGAAATCTGCCTGCTTCCCATTTCAAAGGTAAAAATTTTTTTCATGTTCCACTTTTTAAAAAGGGGAAGGTTAAGGAGGAAGGAAGTTCCCAAAGACTCACAGACTGACTGTATCTCATATCAGACTTCTGAAGTTCTACCTGAAGGCAAAACATTGGAGAGGAACTGATAAACAGAAACTTTCACCATGACTTGTGTTCTTAACATGACAGGTACTCTCAATGTAGTAACTTGGCAAGAAAAAAAAAGAGGTCAAGCATTTGAGGCACAAACATATTCACAACAGACACATAAACAAGTAGTCAAACCAAGAGAGGAAGTTTCCAACCCAGAACCATTAAAGGAAATCAAATCCACAGAATTGACCTCCCACCTGCGAGAGGGTGAGAAGTTATGTTTGTGAGTGGTTGACTTGGCTGGCGCGCGGGAGGTTTGCCTCCGCCTCGCAGCAGGTGGTGAGTACTCTCTGGAAGGGGAAGAATTACTGCCAGAGTGATCTGCAGGACTGGGAGAACGTTTCTGTCTCCGGGAGCTTTCAGACGGATCCCTGGGAAACATAAACAGCAGCTTGTTTAACAGGGCTAAGATGGCATTACCACATTTCTAAAACACTAGAAACACTTCCAAGACAGAACCTGAGACTACACTGTCAAGATAGGTCATACAATCATTTGTCCCACCTATGATTTCACATATGAAATTACCTTAAGCTGGCAAAACTCAAGAATGCAAGATATGCACTAAATTTCTTGCTACGCTGGACTGTAAAAACTAGAACATGGTAAAAAAACCTTCTTGTAATTATACCTAACATTTCATGCGGTGGTAAAACAGAATTCTTACCAATGGAGAAATATTTTGCTACCTTATTAAAAAACTTCTGTAATATCAGAACTTTTATTTAAGCAGCTTCAAGCTCAGACACATTTTTAAAGGCTTATTCCAATAGCAAGTGAATGAAAGTAATCTGACAAAACCTTCAACTATTTCACTGACTGTACCTCATAGAGATTTGACATTACAACTTCATTTTTACTATGTAGGGGGAAAAAAGACAAAAATCCAGCATTGAAATATAAGGCTGTAGTCATGACAGCAATACCTGGTTATAGTACAATGATAAGACCAGTAGGATCTTGATCCTTTCAGCACTACCTCAAATGTTTTTTTCTATTGCTTGTGACTTCCTTCCAGTAATGGAGTGTGCAATCATGAGGGAAATAAAATACTTCCAAGTAAGTATGCTTGAATTTATTAATCACTTAAAAATACACGATTCACTGCTCTTCCAATCCTTAGTCTGCTATGCCAGTTACAAACTAAGACCTAAGAACATGTACCCTACTTTCATCAAGAAAATATAGGACATAAAAACGTAGATCATGTCTCTTTCAGCTTAAATGGACATGTATGCTCCAGGAAATAATGGAATAGTCATAGCAGTCCACCGTTTTTAAAAATATATAGATATGTGTATATGCAAAAATGAAACAATTCTAAAATGTCAGTAGTCTTTGAGTACTTCTAAAATACTTCACCTACTGAAGATTAGGCAGTTTAAATGCACAGTGCACAATTTAAAAAGGTATAAGTCCTCCAAGACTTCAGAAAAGCATGCAATCAGACCAGTTAATGACTTAAAAAAGATTTTGGCAAACAACTTGTTCCACTGGTGAAGATCCAAAGTCTTGAGAAGTAATGAATCTTTCAAAGGAGCATTTTACAAACTTACTAAGTTATGTAATTAACACCTGCCAATCTGTTAGTTATAGTTTATCAATCCATCTATACAACCCACTAAAAATACTTCATTGTGTACTGAAAAGGTTGTTGGCAAAGTAGGTAATACTACCTTATTATTCAGTGTTCTGTAAAAGATAACTTTAAAAGTAAGGTTACATCAGTTAAAAGTTAATAATGCTACATAACTTACCTCTGCTTCTCTTTTTTCTCCTTGTGCCTTTCAAAGTCACGTCCTCTCTCTTTCACCTCCCTTGCCTTTTCTTCTGAACGTTCTTTTGCTTTATGTTTTTCTTTGTGTTTTTTCCCCAAGGAAGTTTCCTCTTGTACTGGAGGAGGAGGGCTAGGGGTACGAGGACCTTTCTTTTTACTCTGATTACTTTTAGAACTCCTAGAGAGAAATCAACAGGGCAATGGGGGGTATAAAAATGGAGATCTGACAACTATTTCAAACAACAATTTCTCAGATGTTGACAGAAAAGTTATAACCTAAAAGGCCTGAAGCTTTTAGGACAGGATTTACCAACTCCCTTAGAAAGCACCATTCAATAGCAGAACTTGACAGAAAGGTGAATAGAGGTGGTAAAAATTTATGTTGAGCTCTTCAATTTATAGCCTTTTTTTTCTGAAGGAAGTGAACAAAAATAGGAATTGCTCTTGTTCAGACAGAACCAGTTTTCAAAGATAAAATGCCCTTACATGAATTGCCTACATCAGGAGACAAAAACCATACAGTACCTTGTCTGCTTAGACTCCTGTTTCTGCAATGCAATACCCCAACTATATACATAAAATTACTTGAACTACTCATATTTTCAATTTAATGTTAACCGACAGGATGAGGTATCTAAACATTCGTGAATATGCAACTCACAATATGAAATAGTATATATTTTCCACATAATTTATCACAAAAATAAATCCTATCAACTAGGTATCACTGCATATGTCAGTAGCATACCAGCATATGACATACCATTCCTGTAGCAGAAATGTCAAACCCTTTTGACATTGATTAAATGGGGGATTTTAGCAAACACAGATGTGTCTGGTTATGCTGCTGCAGTAACTCCTTTCCTAGCTAAAAGTAGCCAACAACAATTCAAAATATCTTGAGGCCAGCAAGAACTTTATAAGCAAGTTTTGGAGACTGACTTTGGTGGTGCAGCATCTAGTTAAAATCCCATGATTTTTACATATTTTAACCTTAATTCTTCCCTGCTCTCCCACCCCCATCCCTCACTTCTTATCCTCTGAATTCTGAGAAATTCCCTGCCTTGAAAGTCACACATTATATCTTGAATAGTAATATGCAATACCAACAGAATGTGCAGTTGGTCAATTTTAAACACTGCAGTTTAGAGAGGCTGCTTCGCAGGCCACAGCATTTCAAACAAAAGTGTTTTCCCTTTTTCAATGGAATTTTTATAATTTCTCATTACCTCACAAAGATTTTGGAGATTGAAAGAGAAAATAATCAACTGACAACTACATCCATTTAAAAATTTTCTGCGTAAGATGATTCACAATGCACAATTTTGAGATATTTTCCTAAATTTATATAATCAAGGGCACTGAAAGAAAGGAAAATGGAAAATATTCTTCATGAAAACTCCAGTAATAAATCTAAGTGCGGTTCTCTATTCTCACTCTCTTGCAAGATGCATCTACATACTGACCTCTGCTGCTCCAAAAGTGGTGAAGAGACAGTGGATGCTTTCTTGTCTTTCTTACTAGCTGAAGATGATGATTTGGGACTGGATCTTCGTTTTGGAGATTTGCTAGACTTTCGTGGTGATGGCGATAATTTAGATCTGACCACCTCTGGAGAAATCTTGAGGGAAAGAATATAATTAACCAGTAAGATATCAATGCTCCAAAGTGTAACTGTACGCCAATATGTGTGTCAAATATGTGAATTCAGCGAGACAGTATGAGAACCATGTACATCTCTACTTCAACCTCATCACGCTGTTTGCAAAGAACACCACAAAGGAACAACACATAAAAGGAAGACAACAGATAAAGCATAGAGGAAGAGAAGGTGATGCACTCTGCAATATGTTACAAAAACTGTAACTTAAAAGTTTAAAATCAGTATGCTCACAACTAACACTTTAGTCGGAAAAAGAAATACATCCTTAGAGGATTTTTTTTTAACCTTCCCCAAAATTTTAGAGTTTCTAACACCTACAGTCACTCCACTCTGTTACTACAAGGCAAGCTGGAAAATGAGATTGGGAAATGCCTTGAGTTTTCTTGTACGTGTCCTCTCTGTTACAGATCTTACTAGTTTTGTATCACTAAAATGCACAGAACTCTACTCATTTAAAGGAGAAAACTTGGTTTATTGTGCTGGATGACTGATCAGATACTCACTTATAGTGCTCATATCACATACTAATTATATAGGTGCTAGTTATTTATTATTATGTAACACAATAGTGCATTTGTAGCCCAAAAAACTTTAAGTCTTCTGGGAAACTATTAGAAGGCTATGAAATGGCTGATGACTTGTCTTTTTTATTTCACATTTACATAATACAAACCTCTTTTTTAATTACTATTTCCTCTCGTTTCTCCATGTTTTCCTGTTCCAATTTCATGAGTTCTCTCTGAATCTTTTGGCGTTTCATTTCCAAAGACAGCTCATGATCATAATCATAATTAACATCTCCATTATCAGAGTCTTTTTTTGAAGAAAAAGAAAATAAATAGATTAGCAGACAATTTCTTATGAAAAATATAACAACACTTAGCATACTAGATGCCAACCATAAACATTTCCATGACCTTTAAGCACTGCATTAATGGACCAAAGAATGAATGCCAAAATTCTTCAATTATGTGTGCAAACCTGAAGTAATTTCAGTTAGTTCCACACAACCTGAAGTTCAACTCTTAGATCTCATTAAAAAGAACACCTTAACTTCTTTCATAGACATTCATCTGAGGTAGCAAGGGAAACACAGTAAACCACTTGTTTGTAAATTATTATAATGTAAACATTTATTTCAAAATAAGAGAAGAGTTCTGTATGAACCCTTTGATTGAATAAACATACACTTCAAGAGCTTACATCTGGCTTTACAACATTATCACCGTTTTGTTTTCACATTGGAAAAAGTGCTATTCTCTCACTTTTTCATTAAGTCATGGACAGTTAAAATCTTATGCTTCCAACCTGGCAACTGAAATCTTACTGAAAATTTAATTTACTCCCTCTGTTTATATTAATTTTGTTTATGGCTATTTAAGTCTAATACTCAAAAAGCATTTTGGGAAAATACCTGTCAAAGATGACTTCATTAAAAAGTCATTAGCTTTCAATCCCTTCCTTCATACAGGAACTATATAAAAGGCTTTGCAATAACTAAACTCAGTCTACCAACTGCCTTCATGTGTCATGAACACATAGAAAGAGTTCAGAGAAAGGTGCAGTTAGGTGCAGCATACGTTCTTTCCCAGTCTATCCATCTACTTATATAGCATTCAGTAGAAATTAAATAATTCTCCTTCATTCAGATACTGACAATTAACAATATTTTGAAATAAAAAAGCTGAATTCTCAAGATGAAAGTCTAAGTGTCTTAAGACTTCAGACACTCATACCATATGTTTATACAGACCAAGGACCTCCATCCTACATCTTGCAGTTAACCTCATTGCAGATATGTTCATTATATCTGAATTCCCTCAGATGGGATAAGAATTGCCATTTCTTTCTTGCAATGTTGTAACTACTTCTGAAACACAGACCCTTAGAAAACTACAGAAACATCACAGTTCAGTAGAAGCTCCTGTAACATCACTATCAGGTGAACTAGGACTCAAACAAAAGCGAAACTTAGGAAAGAAGAAAACTGTCCACTACAACAATGAAACCACCTAAAACATCAAGACTCAAAAACTCCCACCCACCAACTTATATAAAAGTGACTACAGAAGGTCATGAAAGACACTTAGCATTGTTCAAGTATTTTTAGAACATAAATATTTCACCAATGTCCACCTTCGACTGTTGCTATATTCATTCTAATGGAGACCTTGTTAATGCCAGTTTACAACATAACAAATTATGCAACAAAAATGACTGACTTTTGAATTCAAAAGAGTTACACTTTGTTTTCAGACTGATAAGTTCCAAAATTACTTTAGATGCAACTTGGATTCATCTAGGGACCTTAACATGACAGATTGACCATGGAGTAGCCCGTACCTAAGTTCATTGCTGCCTGAGCTGCCAAAGAGGAAAAAAAAAAAAAAAAA
>VXBR01000897.1:1556558-1641410 GCA_013400215.1 Cisticola juncidis
AAAAAAAAAGGCTACTGCATAGAAGTAATCTGCTTAGCCAGATGCTGAAGCATTCACTTGACACACAGCCCAGAAATCTCACAGTTTTTGAGGCGTCAGGGGACTGTCAGTTCACTGCCAGTACCTTATACGTACCTTCTCTATTTGTTTCCCAATCCCCATTTTCCTCTTCGCTTTCTGGTGTTCGCTCCTTTGTAATTTTGATATCCTCCTTTTCTCTATGTCTTCCTCGTGAAGACTCTTTCTATAAAGGGAAAAGTGCTGCATTAGAGTAAACAACTTTATTTTAAAAGAAGCCTGAAGAAGCAGATGTATTTTACATGGTATTTTAGCTGGAGTTTTTTCATACTACAAAAAGCATTTCCCCTTTAGCCTGTTGAACAAATACCTTCCTAAACAAGCAGAGACTCCACAGGCTACATGTTCTAATGCAGTTTCATATAATCGGAATGCAAATCGCAGATGACGAAAAGGGAATAAAGGATTCATAAAATAAGAAGGCTTAAAGGCAGGGCAAGAGTCAAGCACACATCAGAGAATAAAGTTTAAAACAAGCACCAAAAGAAGAGATTGAGTTCTAAAGACCAGAAGTTCCATGAACATTTAAAGAGTATGATCTTAACAGCTTGAGAAAGAATTCTCAGCCGTAAATAAGAATATTTATATGCAAGGCAGATGAGCCTCAGAATTGGAACCATTTAACTCTTCAGAAGATAAAAGAATGTGGAGGGGAAAAACATAATAAAATAAATAAATCCAGAGACCCTTGGTTGGCAGAAGGCGAAAAAAATCTAAAACAACCCAACTGAATCAAGTTCCACTGATGGCTTTGCATTTGACTTTCACTCTCTCCAGGACACGTCTAACTAACAAGTAGCCCCATTTCCCTGTGGCAGATAATCATGTGAACACCTAAGAAAGTCAGAGACTATCCTTACAAGAAAAAAGGTAATTTCACTTCAACTGATGTTGTGCTGCTCTTGTGCCCCTGCTAAATTCCAGCATAAGCTACATAGTTGCACCTCCGCATCTGCTGAAGCACCATTCTCTAAATGATCTACCTGGGCTTAAGTGGAACACCCCACAAAATTTCTTGGCTACTAGCAAAAGAAGAAAGTTCAAGCTTAGAAGTATCTCATGGTAATTTATTAAACAGGAAACCAGAATAGCAAAGTCTGTCCCATAGCCCTGCCGTTCTCACCTCACATAGTGCCCTCCTTCGTTTTTCAGGGGATTCTTTCAGGTGGGTATGTGGGAGAAATACCAAGAAAAGGAGATGCCTGAGAATTTCACTTGCTATTTCTTACTGGGACTTAGATCTTGATTTAATTTAAAACCTTACCACCACCTTAGTAGCACATAAAGGAAAGAACATAAAATTGCAGAAAGTCACTCAAAAATGAGTAAAATTCAACTATTCCTTTTCATTCAGTAACAATGTTAAAAACTTATCTCTAAATTTAATGATGTAAATCTCTAAAATTATGCAGAATAACTTAATGAGTCATGCTGGTTGCTGACATCAACTGCAGACAAGTCTACATCCCCTAAGCCATAGTCTCAGCATGTACTAAAGGCATTCAGTCTAAGGGCCAGAATTCTACTATGCCCCAAAGCAAATCACTTTAAAAGAAAATTACCCTGATGAGATATAAAAAGCCCTAAGAGTAACAAAACTTCCCTGCAACCATTCTTTTCTTTTGTAAGACTGTTCTTATTTTTCTAGCCCACCCTCCATGAAGGCCACATCTCTCCCACTGAACTGTATATTTCTGCTATATACTTCTACTAAGTCCTACAACATAAACTAACAAAACCATAATTTCTTAAATACAAATACTAGTTTCTGTTAATTCAACACCACTTCTTACTAGCAAACAAATATGAACACTAGGACAAGCTCTCCATGCCAATTAAAAAAAAAAAGAACTCTCAAAGACTATTCATCAAATAACTTGTCATCGAAGAATGTGCACCAAGTCAGTGCTTCAAGTTCAATTTAATAACCCATATTAAAAATACTACACAACCTGTATGTATCCTGCCTACCTCCTCGAACTTACAAGCCAATACAAGCATCTTGAAAGAGCCTGTAGTTTCTCCTTTCAGTGGAAAGATTCACTAGTGGCACAATCATATTTCTACAGAAGAACTGAAGACAAAACCAGCTATCTATAAACTGAAATACAGAATACAGGGGAAGCATAGTATTTTACACTAATGTTGTTTAGTTGTCAAGAAAAAAGATGTTGACAACATTGCATCTTGAAAAACAAGAAATTGATTTATTTCTAAATAAATAAATGTATTTAGAAATTGAGTTTAGAAATTTAGTATATGTCTCCTGTGGCATGCAAATCAAGAATTTAAATTATGATGGCTTAGAACACATAGCTAATTTTTCTCAGTGAAAAATCTTCAATATACTCCTTTTATTTTACTCGTTACATTTGTAACACATTTGATACCCTCATACTATGGGAATGAAATATTGCCTTCATATCCTTACAGACCTTTTTTGTCTCTCCCTTAACACACCAAGAATAAAGTTAAGTTCCTAAAGGCCAATAGCATGTCTTTCACTTGTACTTGAAGATGCTGTATAGATCCACTTCAGTCACTCTTGTTAACTATTTCTCTGCAGACTCTGAAAAAATGCCATTTACTAGATGAGAAATATTACACTTCCATAATTATCTATTTATTTACTTAAAAAAATATTATAGCTCATCCTAAGAGGAAATAATGATTTAGTAAACTTTGTCTACGCTGTTTTCAGGTATGCTCACAGATAAACATAGCAGGTGCTGGATAGATGCCTACAGTTTCATGTCGATGTTCAGGAGAGATGCCACATAAGAAAGGGAAAAACAGATGACATTATGGCTGACTTCCATGATATTTTATTCAATTTAATGTCTATTCCAGTCAAAGTTCTATGTGATCAGCACTCTACAGAATAAGACTTTATGTCTACTTGAATGTATTTTCCACTACTGCCAGAAAAGCCTGGCCAAGTACAAAAGGATTCATCCAATCTGTAAAACATGCTTCTAGCCAAGTGTTATTTTGCCAACACCAATGGAAAGAATAGAAGACTCATACAACCTACAATTCTTGCATTGCAGAAACCTTGGTTTCAACCTTATCAGGTTGCACACGTACATGCAGCAGCAAAATAAACTCATTCCAAAGCACAGATTCCTTTAAACCTATAATAAGCTACGTATATTACAGCTACCTTTTGGGCAAGCACGGTACTACTTTGCTCTAGGTATATCATCTTTATAGTGTAAACTACTACCAAGCTACAGAAACATAAGAAAATGAATCTGAAGTTCTCCTGACATTAGGAGATACTTGTTCCCATTTCAGAGATGGAAGACAATGCTGAGTCCTATTTCCAGTGGAAATAGTTAAAAGATACAGTGACAAAACCCACAGATATGAAACACATTGCTTACAAAAACCTTCCTAAATGTACATTAAGTTCTTCCAACTGTTTCTCCCAAATCACACACACCTTTCAGGCTAAGACTTTAGGTAAGACTTCATACACACCAATGTAACTGTCTTCTCATAATATGGTGAAAAGTTTAAAATAAAAGTTTCCAACTGAATAAGCAACAGCAGGAACCTCATCTAATTATTTGTATAATAATTCATACACTAACATACAATGCTGAAGTAATTCCAAACACAAATCCAAGAAATGAAAAAATCAACTGAGTTTAATGGAGGTGTCCACATAATACAGCATATTGTCTCTGCAAATGATAGTACAAAGCATGAAGAAATAAAAAGGGATATAGTCTATAAACTGCCCATATAGGAATTTTCTTCCTAAATACATACAGATTGTACTAATTATCTTATGTCTCCAAAGAACACAAAATCTCTTCTGAAAAGATTTTGTACTAGTTACACTGTCTTAGCTTCTAAGCATTCTTGTGGAATCTATTCAGCTTTCTGTGTCTAATCTTCTCAAAATCAGGTAGAATTGTTATATATAATATAAATACTATTTCCCCTTGTCTTTTTTAAATTTGCCACTTTTTCTATGGGGATAAAGTATGACGCATCTAACTTCTATTTTCTCAAACATACATTATATGCATTCGTCCCATGTCCTTTCTTCTCTACAGTTTATTTCTCACCTCTTTACCCACTTCAAGAAGACCTTTGACTGTATTTTCTCACATACAGGTGATGACAACCAAAGAGCATTTCAAATAAAACTGGACCATGAATTTCTACAGCATGTTACCAATCATTTTATATTCCATTTTATATACCTGAATGTTTGCTTCTACAACTGTGACTTCACTTTGAACACATGGTTTCATTGAGCTGTCCACAATAACTTATTTTTCTACTGCGTACTTTCAGTTACTTTAAAAATTCATTCATTTTTTTGTTTTAAATACTTTGTTCATTGTGCATTACCTTGCCCTTTCCAACACCAAGTTTCATCTGCCATTGTACTGCCAAAAACTATCTTTCCCAACCCCCGTGGTGTTCCTCAGACTTCAGTAATCTCAAGTCCTGTTTTCAAATCTGCAAAATTTGACATTTGGGATGTCCAACATTTTTTCTACTTTCTTTGAAGTTATAGTTCTTTAAATGAATTACAATACCATTCTGTGTAATTCAACTTCAAATTAATCTAAAATTTTTCCCTTAGCTGGCTTCCAAACCTAAAATATACCTGCTATTCTTTGACTATCTATACATATGTCTCAAAAGCCTTGTTTCAAAACAGGTTTGACCTATGTCAGGCAGTAGTCTCTTAAGCACTACTCTCCATCGAAGTTTCAGTCTAGTAGTCTGGCGAAGCACAGATTTTGTCTGCAGGAATGTTTCTGATCAGTCTCTTTTTATTTTTAACCAAAATTATGAAACTTCTTATGGAACAAGCTCCCTTTCATTTTTTCAAAGTTTTCTTATCAAGCTCTGCTGTTACCCCAAAAGCTTTAACAAAATATGGAAACATCACATATTAGATCTCCACCATAACAGCAGCTCTACTGATGGAGCAAGATTTTTCTTAGCAGTTCAGTCACTCGAGTCTTCTGTCCTTTTAGATATCCTGGTTCTTTGCAAAGCAACTCTTGACGACTGTCCCTCTTCATCTATTTGTTCCAGAATATTTTCTTTGATATCCTGTATTTTGAAAGTTGCCTCCATGGAACTAAAACAAAAGTTGAGCTGTATCCTGTATCTTCCATTTAATGAGACTGAAGGCAGAGCATTTTTTACTCTGCTGTGTGCTCAGTCTATAAATAATTCTTTGAAACTTTAGCACTAATTCTCCAATTCCTTTGGATTCTTGCTTCCAGTTCACTTTCACTTGCGTTTTAGTTGTTTAAGAGTATTTTATTATTACATTAAGAAAACACTATAAAAAAGCAAGGTTTAACTAACCAAAAGTAAGTATTACATCAAAATTAGAGTTGCACCAGGACAGAAGTTACAGCAAATGTTTAATGACGGTTGGAAAAAAAAATTTTCCCACCAACCATGTACTCAATAACTGAACAGTTTATTCAAACCATTAGAAAATAAAAGAAACACATTTCAGTAAAAAGATTGAGAGTTTACACAAATTTACAGCAACTGAAAACATGATTGGAAGGTAAGTCATTCAATTTAATGATAGCAGCTGCTGCTGATTTATTTACAGCTGACATAAAAAATTCATTTTACACAGCAAGTAGGAACAGACCAAGAGGAAATGTTAGAACATGGTTAATACCTGCAGAAGCAAAACTGATTTTTTACAAATAGAACCTTTTAAAAATTATTCATATGAAGATGGTCTTAAACATGGTGCAGGAACACAGTGGTGCTATTGCTACAAAGTACAGGGTCACACTATGAACTCTATCCCTATTTGTTTGTAACACGAGAAACAGATAACACCATTTAAAAATAATTAAATTTGATATTTGAGGGCCACAGGGTTGGAGAAAGATGTTTACAAAAGAAGAATAATAATGAATTTTTTGCACAATCCATTAAGCTAGCAGTTGGGGTGCCTGATGAGTATGTGAGGAGGGAGGTAAAATGAACCAGCACAATAGTAACTGCATGGTTTCATCAAAAGCAAATTTGGGGTGAACAGCTTAAGTCGGGATGCATGTATACAAGGGATATGAGTAAGTATTGGGGGAAAAAAGTGGACGACTGAAACAAGGGTTAATATACTTTCTTGGTAATAACTGAAGAGTCTGCACTGTTATTAAATACCTGTTTGTCAGTATTTATAACACATTCTAATGCTGTGGGATTTATAAAATCTTTGGGAACCAGAAGACCAGAAAGGACTATAAAATTGCAGAACAGTACAATTATTAAGGCACTTCATGACAAAAAATGTGATATACTATATACAAAATGATCAGTTCCTTAAAACATGTTCGATGTTACAAGTCACAGCAACAAGGTTTCTAGGACACACTGCCCAATTGCTACTGAGGGATTCTGGAGTTCTGCAAACTCCACTCTTACCCTAACAGGAGAGGATGATTCCTCTGTACTTCGTTTCTGTGGCTCTGTCTCAACATCTTGACGTTTGTTCTTCATTCTTTCCCGAAGATCTCCAGTGGGTCTTTCTGGTGACCTGCATTATACAGAAACATAATATAACCAGTTCTATGGGACTATTTTCAAAGGAATATTAACTGTCTTCTAATAATTGTTTTATTAGTATATCCAGAAAAATCTAAACCTCCCACCCAGTGGCAAGGTGGATGAGTAAAAAAATACTCCATTCTAAAGGGCTTAAGCATTATAAAAACCCCAATCCTTTCAGAAAGTCAAGGAAGACTTGACTCTAAGAAAAATTACTTGTATCTATATATATGGCATGACTTAGTTACTACTCTAGTAGTAGCTTCAAGTGATCCCATCCAGAATAAATAACCTTTTTCTGACCATCATGCAAATATTTGCACAATCACTCCTATCGAATATTTCAGGATTTAGCCTTCTCCATAATCTAAGCTGCAACAATTTTTATATATATTACATAAATCTAAGTGTGTCTCTATATACATTACATATGTATATTTAAAACCACAATTAATACAGAATCAAACTACTATAGACTAGCAATGACAGCCACACAGAAGCACAACTCTGAATGTGGACGAAGTCTGCAAGCAGAGATAACCTAAGAACCATCTTCCCATGGTTTAGGTGAGGCTGCCACACAGGAAAACACTGCGGCAAGACCATGAACCAGAAATTAATTCTTGGAAGCCTTTTCCATCTTGCAGTAATATAATTATTTCATTATTTAATCACAAAATACAGAATTAACTCTACTAGTCATGCACCTTTATGATATAGTTTCTGTAAAAGATATTGCTGTGATGTAGAATGGGAGGAGGAACATCCTACACTACTATAATTTCGTCACCTCTTAGTATGGATTCATGAGTTCTTTGCCCCTTATGGGTTAAAAGAGAACAACCATTGCATTGGTGGGGCACTGACACAGGTTGCCCAGAGAAGCTGTGGATGCCCCATCCCTCGCAGTGTTCCAGGCCAGGCTGGATGGGGCCCTGAGCAGCCTGGTCTAGTGGAAGGTGTCCCTGCCCAAGGCAGGGGGGTTGGAACCTGAAGATCTTTAAGGTCCTTTCTAACACAAACTATTCTGTGATTCTATGATTCAAACAAATTCCTAAGCTAAGGGAATGTAGGTGCTGTTTTAGATGACCTTTCTGTTCAAGAAAACAAATTTTCTGTTCATATACATTTGGCTTGATACTGAGTTTAGTACTTCTGTGATGGCTGTTAGCTGTAATTACAGACTCTTCTGTGAAATGGTTGTATACAAGTACTACATCTGTACCTATCAGTTGACACTAAAGAAAGATAGTAATGCTGCCTTTTGATTAGAAAACTTATACGTAATATATGAATAATATTTACATTTCTTTCTCAGACCAAATCAGTTTCCATTGAGAAAGTAACTTCTCCCAATCTTCCTGTCACATTATACATAAAGGGTAAACTGTCTTTCACAGTCAATGCATACAAAAATTTAATTTAATACCATCTCATTTTCAATCTGCACATACTTGAAAAACTCTTTTTCTTTAATTTCCTCCTCTGCACTGTTTCCTATATTTAATTCTTTAAACTGCATCATCAGGTTAAATGCATGAGGATCTACAGAGACAAAGACCAGTGACCGCTCTCATTTTTTAATGCATTTTATTCTCCATGAAATTGTAAGTACAGGTCAATCTGGATCAGAGGAAACGTACAGAAGAGTAGAGCTCTTCTTTTTTCATCACTAAGGATCAAATAATAGCCAGCATACAAATATAAATAAGTTATCTTCTTTGCATGCATGACTATATGATCTTTAAAGTGTCTGGATTTAGTAAAGGTTATGACTCAAGGTATTTTTCCCCTCCCCCTTATTAAATAGGTAATTCTTTGCATTATCAAAATTCTGAAGCGTTCCAACCATCAGCTACCTCGACAAATAAACTGTCTTTCAGCATTAAAGTGCAATTTAACACCTTAATTTTTAATAATGTTTAAGCTACAAAGGATTTGGATTAGTGAAACTGAAAATTAAGTTAAAAGGCAGAAGGATTATCAATAATGTATTTATAATATTGTTCCTCAAGAGGAATACCTACAGGAAAAAATCACATTAGCTGAAGGAGAAAGCAATAAAACTTGCACTGAATGCAGTTCATATACCTTACAGAGTGACATTTGATATTTTAATACCTTTTTTTCTATAGGCTAGAGTAAAAAACAAAATAATCAAACCATTTTACCCCCAATTAATAAATTTTTTCTTCACTGCCATGCTGAAAAAGGATATTTTGCTAAAGCATTATACATATCTACTTAAATATTATAAAAGTTATGAAAAAGAAACCCACAGAAATTTAAAAAGTATACATTCAGGGCTGGGGTTTGTTGGTCAATTTTTTAGTTGGTTTTGCTGTTACTGGGTCAGCTTTTTTCAGCTTTAGGTGAACACCAAAGCAAAGTCATGGTTATCACCGTATCTCTCTTTCCCCAAAGACATCATAACCCTCCAAAAACTAATAAAATAAAACTGACAATTAGTCAAATTTTAAGAAATAATTACTTAGGAAGCCATGACTGTTATCCAATGCTTTGGCTAAATGCACAGAAAAGCAAGCTGGTCTACTTGCTGATTTTTCTTTTATGTGTACCACAGCTTCATTTTTACATAACTTTCCCCCAGCCCACTCCAAAAAGGATTTTTGTTTATTCCAGCTCATGCTCACTGTTGAACTTCAATAGATCATGATAATTTATCTCTGCAGTTTAAGATGATGTGGCTAGACAGCAACTGCCAGAACCTTTCACACAAAGGCATTATGCAATTTCTTTCTAATATTTTGAGCTGGGCCCATCTTTTAAATAAGGCCTAAATTGCAGAATTTCCTGATTTCAAATTCTAAGGCAGTTAAGTGACTTTAACAGCATTACTTCCTGCAACAGTTCAGTTCTCCATGTTCAACAGCATTTAGGAAATGCACATTCATAACAGTGCCTTCATTTGCCCCTGTACTTCTTACAGTGTCAGAAACAAGTATCCAGCAACAGGCACACACCTACCTGAGGACAGCTCTGTGTACCTGTGTGAGAGCACACGTGAGCATAGAGGCACGTGAACAATATTTATTGTCATTAATTACCTATGTATTACGTACAATCCATATCAATATGGATATATTCTGTCAAGATTACATATGTATTATGTACATATTATCACTGCTCAAGAAACACTGTCCCGTTCTCCAGTTCCCCATACTGCAATATTTAAAACTTTCAAAGTCCATACATTCTTTCCTAATAACATTCTTTCCTAATATGACTGCTGGTTTGGTTTTTAAATGCAGTGTGATGATTCCAAATAAAGAGGATCACTCAGTCTAAGAAAAGGGCCCAGCAATGGCATTGATCCTGACAATTGCATGAAGGAGCCAGCCAGGAAGCTGCCAAGCAACTAACCAATAATCTACAAGTGCACAAACAGCAAAATTCCTCGTGGTATATAGCATGTTTATACACATCTCTTTATTAGCTTCTCCTTAATTCTGATCTTGGGAAGATTGGCAGGTATAATACTGCAATCTTAATGCTATCATCAGGTAAGCTTCATGTAAAAACACATTAGGTTTTATTTTTATAGCAAGATTGAAAATCATGCTGTGAGAGGCAACACTAGTGCTAAAATGGAAAAATCTTTTTCATAGTTTATAGTCAAGTTTTCCTGGTATCTGGTGATGTTCTGAATTATGGGGGGCATTATGGTCAGATAAAACCATTAAAAACAGGATTTACTGCAGACAGGTATGGAACTTGAAGGTGTGAAGACAGCAAGGCAGCAAGCCATGCTTTGTCCTACACAACTCCTTGCAAAGCAGATGAGACTTCCCTGGCAGGCATGGCTGAACACATGCAGACATGCTGCCATTTTGTTATCCCAGATACATGATCAAGAATATTGCTTTAACGGAACTGATGCAGAAGCAGCATCAGTTTGGCTTGCCTGAAGCAAATAAAATTGCATTTTAAGTGCCTGGATAACATTTGTGAAAATCTTTCTAATGTTAAATGGCATGAAAATGCCAGCATTTTATTATGTACATATTATGTACCAGCTTTTTCAATGCCTGGCCAAGAGCTATTAGTGGAAACTTTTGAAAACAGGCACAGTTCTTTAATTTGTCTGGTTTTGGGGGTGTGTGGGGATGGTGGGCTTCCTCCCTATTTTTCCTTTTAAGAACACCTTTATTAAATGTTGAATGTGGCAAGCAAATAAGCAGAAAGATTTGTCCTTTGACTTTTCATTTAGTCCTAGGAAAAAAGTTAGCAATAAGAAGAAGGAAATCAACGTTTTTCTTAAATGTCAGTGGTGACAGTGAAGCAGAAACACAGCTTTAATCATTAAAAGAAATGTCATTTCTCTTCAAATGACCAGGCAGAACTACGCACTAAGTGGTCCAAACACTGAAAGCAAGGAGAAAGTGACATTATAACAGTTTTAAAATTTAATCCCTACCAGTAAATCACTCACTCTATTCATTTGGAGCATTCAGTGCAGAACAGAGTAAAATCTTTTACACACCAAAAGAAACATTAAACTCTGTGATGTTATTTTGTATCCCAGCTGCTACCATCTTAGAAGCAATGGAATATCAAACAAGCAAAGTCAAGATCATCCTAAGTGCATGCCACAGGAACAGGAAAAAGAACCAGACACAGAACCTTAACCTCATGCCAACCTTCCTGTTGCTTTACTCTTTGATGCTTCAGTGTGCCCATCCATAATCTATAGCTAATATTGGCATTATGAAGGACAGCTGTTTGTAAACTGTGAAGCCTTCACAGAAACAGATACTATGCTAAAACTGTAACATCTTTCTGTCCTTTTTATAGCAAGAATACCACAAGCTTACTGCCATACTTGGTTTCAATCAAATTAGGTGTTATGCCACGTGAAGGACAGTTGAAAAAAAAAAATCAAAGTTTAGTAACATATGAAGAGACATATAATAAAAAATATTCTCTTTTGAAAAACAAGGTAACTTTTGGGATCTCCCCCTACAATACAGGACATTTTTCTATATCTGACAGATAAAGTCACAAAGCCGTGTATTAAAATAAGTATTTTCTCACAACAGGAGAGAAAGGATAGACATTCATCAAGCAACATGGCAAAGGCAGAAGGGCTGTCAATGTGAGCACTGCTGCAACTAATCGCAAACCAACACTTTAGTACAGGACGGAAAAGAATACCAGAAAGCGGCAGTGACACAATGCCAAAACAAAAAAGTACTAAGGTACTTGAACTTTCCATTTCAAGTAATATATAGTTAATCCAGTCGACTCTACTCATTTTTGTAAAGCTGTATACACACAAGAATCCTGCACGTTGCCAAAACAACTGTTTTAAGCAGCTTCATAAGGCAATTGGTTACTGATATAACATACAATTAGGCACACCACAGTATTTCACTTAAAAAAAAAAAACGACAAAACAAAAGACAGAGTTGCAAAAGCTATTTTCCTACAGCATGTGAAGAATTCAAAGTGAGTTCTGGATTTACCTTCTATAACTGCTGCTATAGCCTTTACCTCGTGGTGAAGGGCCATGTACGAATCTACATGTGTTCCCATAGAGGCAGTTGCCAGTCTTCAGCCAGTTACGGCACTGTGTCTAAGAGACAGACATTACTGGGTGAATTTCACACTCCTTTCTGGAAATACCATTGGTGTGAGTGTGACAGAACAAACAAATGACTCCACATTAAGTCCCATTTATCTGTATTTTCTGTCCACCAGTAATATAAGTGATTTAAAAAAAATCAACAAAGAGCATCAGATCTGGCAGAGAAAAATTTAGGTTGGTGGAAATATCATCAATATGCACAGTACTACTGCTCCATCCAGAAGCTGGCACAACACACGGTATTTGAAAATTCTAGTATTAGCATGTTGAACATCCATGCTTTAGGTTCTTTTCACCTTTACTTAACCTCAGGAACATCTGAGCATTTGGTGCTTGTGAGCTACTCTTTCCCACCACATAAATCCTGGAAAAGAAGATGCTGGGGTGGGGAGGAAAAGAAGAACGTTTTTACAACTCACCTCTGCAGTACTTCCAGTGCTGGGTCCAAGCCTTTCAAACACACTGGGTCTTCGGGATGTGCTATCGGATATGGTCTTGGTATTTTCCACTGTGACCTTCCTTCTAATTTTTGACATTTTGTACTACTTCAACCAAAAAAAAAAGCAAAACTGTAAAATCCTTCAGTTTGGGGCTATTGACACTGAACTCGCATGAATAAAATAGTATGATATACGCTGCAAGAGTTGTTGCTGAGGTGATGAAGAAAGAAAAAGAAGTCATAAATGAATTAAATGTATCTAATAACAAGGAATGCTTCTGACTTAAACTAGTTAGCTGAACACCAGTAATGATATTTTTTTTCATTTTATGACCTGCTTTAGATTCTTCAGCTTCCCCTTGGGAAAGATCATATGACATGTTATTCGTTTAGGCAGCAAACACCACACAGGACAGATGTTTTCTCTCATAATGTATTTTTGGTGCACGTGCTCAAGGGACTTAAAGTGAATAGAATCTTCAATGTTATTTCACCAAACTCTCAGAAACCAGTTCCAACCACTAAAAATGACTCCCACTTTTGAAACAAATTTCAAAAAATGAGAGCTTTATTCTTTTTCTCCCTTTGTTGTGTATGACAACCTACTGAAACCCATCTTGATATCATCCACAGCCTGCAATTGAACTCGGTCTGATTCCTACAGCTATTTGGAATTACATGAGTTTAGGAAAAAAAAACCAAAAACTCCATAATGATGATGCACTTCTTAAGCTGCTCAAAAAGCAGCTCCTTCTCATTAAGAAAAACAGAATTTAAGGAAATACAGCATAACTTTGATTAACCAGAAGCTACAATTTATCTTACCTGAGAAACGAAGGAGTTAAAGAAAAAAAAAAACATATTTAAAGAAAAAAAAAGAAACATATATATTTAGCACTACAGACAGCTTGTACAAAAAGGGCCTCAAAAACTATTGTCCATTCTTTACATTCTACTTGATCTACATTAAAAAAAAATCAATTTGGGAACACCTGCCAGGTGCTCAACAATTTATATACAGCTCAAAAAACCACCTCTTTGTTGTACTGCAATGTGCCATCACCCTCATTAATCAGTAGATCATGATTAGCCAAACACTAATCTCCTACCCTTCTGCTGCTGTCTCTTCTGCTCCTAAGCACGTGTCACCGCATTTAGAACACACACTCTCAAACTATCTCATACACAAACAG
Source organism: Cisticola juncidis (assembly GCA_013400215.1). NCBI lineage: Eukaryota > Metazoa > Chordata > Aves > Passeriformes > Cisticolidae > Cisticola > Cisticola juncidis. Next base: position 1,570,432 of record VXBR01000897.1, read on the forward strand.
GTTACAAATGACAAAGTTCATCCATAAAGCCAGAACAATACACATTTAAACTAACATCCACCAGAGAGGATTAATAGACATTTTCACCATATGATCAGGCAATGTTCCCACAGTATCCCTATGGTAAGGTTACATTTCACAGAAACAAAATATTATAATGTATAAAGGCGGACACTTCATTATCTGAACCCTACAGTTATTTCCATGACAAGACTTCCCTAGGAGTCTGACACCTGTGCATTTTCTACAAACAAAATGTTGTGCTGAAGCTCTTGTGACGTACTTTAGCTCCTTTATAAACAACAGAAGAAAGAAAGCTTACATTGTATATTTGAGATTTCTCAGTAGACCTCTACTCTACCGACTCCTTCTCCAAGCCTCTGATTATCTGAAGAATTTTATCTCATAAATAAGGTTCAGATAATCAAGACATTAACCAAGATGTTCAGGGAGGGTAGAAGTTAACCATATGGTATATATCAAACATTAAAAACAATGGTTAACATCAATTAGTGGAAGCAGATAGTCAAATATTAGAATTTCCAGTAGTTTGAAATTATTTGGGTTAGTAAGAACTGTCAAGAATAGAGATTTCCAGAAAGATCTAATTGAGTTAGAGAACTGAGTAATACAACAGCAGATGAAATGCAAATAAATATAATGCAATGCACACAAGGAGAAATGATTTTGTCTAAATATTTGATGAGACCAAATTAGTCCAGTCTTCTGAGAAAAATAATTAGGAGTCATTGTGGACAGCTCAATGTGCAGCAATAGTTAAAAAGTCTGACAGGATAAACCATTAAAGTTAGAAAGCAAAACAATACCACATCTCACCTAGCTGAGCACCCTTCCATTTCAGGATTCTCACAGAGTTTCAGAAAAAAATTACTAAATTTCTACAGTTTCACACAGTCACACCCTTTTAATAGAAGATATAAAAATCAAGTGACACATGCAAAAGCATTTTTAATAAGACAATCATATAACAAATGCCTAATTTGGATTAAATATTTACAGCTAAAAGAGCCGTATCTGAAATAAAAAGGGTTAGATAAATGACATTGGCAATGGCATAGGGAGAGGGTTCAACACATGAAGGACAGATGAGCCTAATACGCAAGTACAGCACACACTGACATCGTAGCAGTATACAGAAAAATCACATTCATTTTGCCTCAATTCCAATGTACTTTTATTTTCAAAGAAACAGAGGCAAAACTTTCATTTTAAAAGTTCATTTTTACCCAGCATTTAGTACGTTTTTGGAATTAACTTGTATAGGAAGTTATGATGATGACTAGGCTTAAAAGGATAGTTATATAGAAGATGAAGGGGGCAACATCATCATAACTGAACAGAATTTAATTCCAACCGCCTTTTCCCCTGTATTTTGGCATGAGGAAATTAATAAGAATACCATTCAAACCTGAATCTTCCAAAGTTTGTAAAACCCTATATAAAAAAAACCCCTAAGCAACTTAAAATGACAAACAAAAACCTCCACTATTTCAGGCAGCAATCTATCCTCAATTCTATCCTCATAGTCTGGCCCATATCTACCAGTTTGCAATTAACAACAGATCCTTTACTAAAAGCTATGTCATGACAGATTACTCTGTGGAAACAAACCCAGCATGCTGTGAGTGCACAGCATATTACTTTCTGTATGCACATATTATCACAAGAGGGCCTCGCTCAAAAACTGCAAGACATTCCACTGCTAAGTGAATATAGATGTTATCAAAGGCTGCAGATTTAGACTCCAGACACATTATTCTGAGGCAAACCGAGGAATTTCACTTTGTCAAACATTGCATTTGAGAGACTGTGTTTGCAAATGCAGTCAGTCTCATTTTCATTCTCTGAGGACCAAGTGAGTTGGAAAAATAAATCTCAGATGGACAGGTTTTGTATTTCTGAGAAGGTTCCCTGCTCATAAACAAGTACTATAAGGAGAAAAATGTATGTGTTTAATTTCCAAATTTCTCAAGACTGCACATTAATGGAGAACCAAGAACAATTTAAACGGAACATCCCATAAAGATTCCCCTTGTCAAACATTTTCCCCTTCTGCTGTTTCACCACTGATGACCACAGCCCAGCTATCAATCCCACGCTGATGGCCAGTGCAGTGACTTCCATCAGATGTCTGTGCCTCTGAATTACCATCTCCTTATCAAAATGATGTGGGATTAGACAGCCAGGAGTGGACTGAGACAGCCAATGTGGACTGAGCCTCAAGCACTCTCAATATTTCAAAAAATTACCACCAGGATTTAAAAAAAAAAAAAAAAAATCAGTAGAATATTATGCACTTCTCTGTTTCAGGTACATGATGTTGCATGGGGCATTGAACTTTCTGCTACTTCTGAAACAAAATGAAGTTTCTGAACCTAATGAAAGTTAACTTTATTCTCCTAAAATAAATTCTATATCTAAAATTTTAACTGTAAATTATCACTTTTCCATGCATAAATAAGATCCATACAACCTTTACAATAAATTAGAAATACTATAACACTAGGATAACTCATTCATGAACGCATCATTGTTATTCTTTAAATGAAGTAACTTTCCCAGAGTGAGAGACAATCTGTTAATGACATTAATTACACTACCATTTGAAGGAGAACACATCACAGAGTGTTATTTACATGAATCATCTAAAATGTGACAGACTTGAGAGAAGTGAGTGCACCTAGTGGGCACTAACCAAAGAACTGAAATCAATGAAGCATGATATGACTGACACAGCATTCACTGAAATTCTGAATCTTTTATTACCAGTATTCCTATATTTTGGTGTCAAGCATGCTTAACACTTTTCTTCACAATCAGTGTGATACTACATAAGTTACAATCAAGAGATATCAGAAACCCCTCGTTTTCTGTTACAAAAACCTTACCCAGCCCCTTGTAAAAACGAATCCTGAAGTATTCTACAGGAAAATTTGAAACTGAGATGTAACAGAACAAAAGCAAAGTTCCAAAACAAGAAAACATTTAAGGAGATAAAAATCCCTTTAGGAAGTCCAAGACATCACTCATAAGCATGTCAATGTCTGCGCATGCACACCACACCACACACAAGCTAAGCATAACATCACTTGAGCAAATCCTACCTGTGAAGAGATAAATAATATGCCATTTCAAATAACAAGCAAAATTACTTCAAAGTCCTACAGAAGTTCAGATACATATTCATTATTAACATTCCTTGATAAACTAAATTATATTGAAACATGTTGAAAACTAAGTAATAGGTTTGAGAATGTTTCCCTGCACTTTTTAAAATGAAGAGCTTTTACCTGAAAATATTTCGGGTCTTATTACAATGTTGACACTTCCATGTCACATCACTAATAAAAAAAATAGTGCTATTTGAAGTTCCATGGGTTTACTACCTAAAAATATTACTAATAACGGTAAAATGCACTCATAACAAACCTTCCAAGAAAGCAGTCAAATACTCACACCGAGAAGCCTGTTCGACACAAAACTAGAAATTAATCCAAATTTAAAAACTCCTGGTTGGTAACCCATCACCATAGTCACTCGAACCTACCCCTCTGATTTCACATATGCTATTTCTCCATTAGTAACAATAAACAACTGCTAATTATGTCTGCACAAATATAAAATCATGGTTTGCTTTCTACATGTGAATAAAAACATCAGGCCCCAGTACGATATCAGGAAGGATCGAGTATTCCACGCCTTGTCTAACAAAGTCCCCATACTCAAAGATGTTTCCCAGACTAAGGGGCAGTCTGTGCAGACTGGCATGGACAGGCCCAAGTTCACTCTGCCTTAGTATCCAGCTTGCTGGATACACGTTCTGTAATCTGTGAGCTGGATCAGCAGGCTAGCGTGCTGTCACTCTCAGCAAACACGCTGAGAAGCAGGGTGTGTCATCTCGGGCACAGCCACATAAAGCCACAACTCCTTAGCGCTCAGGTACGTTGGCTGAGTCTGTCCACTCCCGTCTGCACAGAGGAACCGTGACTGCTTCATCACCGGCCCGAGATCCCTCAAAGCGCTGGTTGCTAACCCACTAAGAGGCAAACACCTGATCTTCAAAGAGTCTTGCAGAAGGTTGACAAGAAATCAACGGTGGAGTGAGAATCCATCGAGAAGTCAAGGGCGCGGCCCTAAGCAGACACCCATAACGCACTAACCTAACGTGGCCGGCTACAAGTTCTGGAAGGGATGGGAGTTAGCTGTAGCCGCTGCCTGAATGGTGATGAGTGGATTTATACAAGTGGAATTAGTAGTCTCTCTTGAGAACATAAAGCAGAAACGATTTTACTGCCAGAAAGTGGGAGAAGAGCACTACTTCAGTGGGAGAAAAAAACAAAACAAAAAACAAACAAAACCAAAATCCAACCAAAGAAATCCCACGAGCAGGGAATATCCGAGTACACGGGAAGCAGACTCCATCCAGCACGACCACCGAGTGACGGAACGGCCCCGCGGGAACACGGCGGGATGGCGCCTCCGGGCGTTCAGCCCCCCTCCTCGGGAACCCCCCGTGCGGCCCGGCGCACCCCGTGCGCACCCAGCTGGGCCCTTTCCNTGGCGGGAAGGTCGGAAGCGGCAGCGCCGCCATCTTGGGGAGGGCGGGGTAGGCGTCCGGCTCCGCCTCCCGGGAGTGGCAATGGGGCCAGCCGAGGCCTTGGAGCGGGAGTTCCGTGAGGAGCGGCTGACAGAGCTGGGGGTGTTTACCCTGGAGGAGGCTCAGGGGTGACCTTTATCGCTCCCTACAACCACCTGAAAGGAGATTTAGCCCGGTGGAGGCGGTCTCTTCTCCCTCATAACAAGTAGCGGGACGAGAAGACCTAGTATTAAGCTGCAGCAATGGAGGTTCTAACTGAACATTAGGAAGGAATTATTCATGGCAAGGATGATTAAACTTTGGAATGGATGTGTAGGGACGTCGTGGAATCACTGTAGCTGGAGGTGTTTAAGGAAATACTGTATATGACACTCAGTGATGTCTAATTGACAGGGTGGTGTTGGATTGTAGCTTGGACTCAATGATCTCAGATGTCTTTGCCAACCTCAACGAATCTGTGTTTCTGTGATCTTCAAGTAGAACAGGCTGCTCAGAGCCCCATCCGTAAAGGTTGCCAGGGATGGGGCATCCATCGCCTCTCTGGGTAACCTGTGCCATTGCCACACCACCCTTACTGTAAAAAAAAAACCCTTTCTTCAACTAAACCTGCCCAATTTTGGTTTAAAACCATTGCCCCTTGTCCTGGCACCTTACAAAGGACTTACAGAGTCTTCAGGCCAGTGCTGCGCTGCAGCAAACCCTTGGCTGCAGGGTGAAGGAGTTGGTTAGTTGTAGTGGAGCAGCCTCTGGACAGCTGCCATTTGGTGCTCTGGCCACTTGAGTGTCCTCGCCTTGCTGTGAACACCCTTCCTGTTTCACAGTGGACATGGTAAGTAGGGCTGTTCTCTTGTAACAAAATCTTACAATTGCGCAAATGACCTACTTGGGGAAATCTCTGCTGGGGATGGAGTCTGCCCAAAGTGCCCTGTGTCAGCCAGAGACCCTTTCACCTGGAGTTCCTGTGTGCTTTTTTCCCCTATACGGTGCTCACTCTATTATACTTGTGGTGCAGTGAGCTGCCATTGTAGATATAGGTATATAAGTATGGCTGAAAAAACCTGATGTATTCTGAAATGGGGGATGCACTCATTCTGGGGGTTTGCCTATGTAGAAAGAATTTCAATAAAGGAACAAGCTTTTTTTATCACATTTTCATAAGTAAGTGCGGTCATGTTGGAATAAGTTATATTCAACATTACAAATTTTGTAGAACGTGTTGAGCTATCTCTTTGACAGCAGAAAGTGCTTCTAAGCAAGTTGGCTTGATTTCTCGAGAAGGAAGCAAAAATCCGTAAGTTCCTGTGTCACGAAGCTCAAAGGTAAAAGAATATTTAATGCCAAGATCATAAGCCCAGTCGTCAGACCCTCCAGGAGCTAAATCTGTGTGAGGAAGAGAAAACAGAAAAATTGCCTGAAACCAGAATTTTTTCTGTTCAAAAGCTGTCTTCTGATGCTAGCAAGGATATACTGTCATACCTTTCATTGCAGTAAAGTCATACTTACAGATTGTTTGTGCACCAGCACCAGGTCTGTAAGTTTTCCGAGTTGTCCTCTTTATAGCCTTAGCTGCTTTCTGTGCTAGACTTTCCTGAAATTAAACAAACCATTATTATTAACTTTAAGGCCTTGTGATAATAGATAATATGTACACAGTTAGAATTTACTTACAGTGTGCTCAGGATTTCACATTAGTCAAATACTCATATAAAAGGTTCTAGAAAACCCACTGAATGTGGTTGAAAGTTTTCAGCATGTATCCATGCTACAGATTGCATTTCTGCTGTAGAACAGATAAAAAGTATAGATGGGACCTTATCCCCGGTTCAGGCAGAAAACTGTTGTCAAACCATTTGTTCTCATTCATCTCATATTTTTTCTTTTCTGCCACAGTATTTAAGTCACTCTTTATTTAAGTAATATTGACAAATATGACAGGAGAATATTTTAATTGAGAGAAACTTACTCTTAACCCATGAAGAAGACTGAAATGCCCAGAATCAGTGCAACTCTCTGCTTTAGAGGGAAAGAGTAACTGTTCTGTTTTGAACTCTGCTGTTTTCAGTGAGAGTTTGTACTGTGTCACTTGCTGGCTCAAGAAAGTAAAATTCTATATATGCACATATACTTTCCATCCTACCACTAAGACAATTTTAAATAAGTATCTCTAGAAAAAGTTTTAATAAAAGTAGCAAGTGTCCACTAGAATACCTCATTGATTAGGTATGTAAAGGGTGTTTTCAAGACCCACATATCAAATTGATTTCAGAGTTTAAATAAACCATACAACATAATGAAGAATTTGCACATATCTATCTTTTCAAGATGTCCCAAACAATAGAACTCTGCTTTTTTAGCAGCAGCTTCAACATATTAGTTGCTGTTGATGTATAATTAATGTAGAACAAATATTTTCATTTTTTTGCAGCCTTCAGAAGCTGCTTACTGACTTACACACTATTAAACCAGCCTGGACTTTTTAAAGTCGTTAAGAACATCAAGAAAAATGTCATTTCCTTATTCTTGATGCTCACAGCACAGTGACTCTCTCATTACAAGACTAACCAAGCTGGGTGAATAGTTCTGAGATAAGTGTGAAACTTCAGGAGGTGGGAGGACTTACCAGCTCCTCATGGTCTTTGCTTTTGTTCATAGTGTAAGAATATGGAAACAACACCATCTGGGAGTAGGAGTGCATGGTTATGTAGGCTTTAATGATGTCTTTGTGGTCTCTGATAAAGCGAGCCACTGCTTTCACCTCAGGCTCAGACTCTGGGTAGGGTCCACAGTACGTCTCCTGGCATTCAGAGTGAGATGCTCCTGGACCTTTAAACAAAAAACAAGTGCACAGTTTTACTCCTTTGCTTCTTCCCTTCTGCATTTCTGTTCATGGAAAATACAAGAGCATGAAATGAAAGAGCAGAGTATGATGCTAATAGACAAGAAATCATGGATTCCACCATGCTATGGAAAGAACTCGCATGCTTGTAGAAATCTCTGTGAGTGTACCAGGATATCTCATCTCTAATGCTCTTACAAACAATCAAGGAGAAAATGTGGAAAAAAAGAATTCAGAGACTGGATAAAAAGTCTTAGAGCAGAGAATGATTATGCTTTATTTAAAATCTTCACATGATTGTGAGGTCACATCTTTAAATCTAGAAGTACTATAGGAAAAAGGCAATTCTACATAATTAATCTTGTGGGAAATCAAACTCCCAATAGGAAGCTGAGGAAACAAATCACAGTGAAGATTTTTGAGAAAAATTAACAGTGAACAAACTGTCAAGAAATCAAATAGGATTCACCACTTCTGCCTTCAGAATAAGACCAAAAAACTTTCTGGAAGCAGTCAGGATCTTTAGTGTTTAGGGGGGGAAAAAAGTATGTTTTTCTTAATGTAACATCTGTGGATGGTTTAGCAAGGGGCTAGAATGACTGAAATCCATGTAGGATTTTAGTGTCAGCACTGAGTGAAGTCAGATCTGATCTGTAGGATAAGACTAAGGCAGCTATTCTGCAGACTATGAAAAAAACTTGTCAAGTACTAAAGTGCAGTAACTAAATATGAAATAGTCTTCATAAGAAACACTAAGGGCAAAAAAGTCTTGGTCAGCCTGGCATTATGGAAGGATGAGGGAGCTGATCAGTTTGTACACCACAGTGGGGTGTCTACTCAGCTGGACAATGCAACAGGCCTTGGGTGACATGGCAAGGGCTACCTCTTCCCTCTTTCTTTCTTCCCACTAACAGCCTCCCCCAGGTGTGTCACAGTGTGATGCAAAGGGCTCCGTAGTGCTGGGAAGAGGTTATTCTATGGTGTGTTATCTGGGGATGAAAAATTCCCAAAAAGAATTATATAAAGCTGGGAGAGTTTTCACCGGTTCATAACACATACTCAGCTGCATTTGTCTTTGTATTAACTTTGTGGAAGAGTAGATAAAAATGTTGTCAAAAAAAAAAAAAAAAAAAGCCAAAAGTGAGTCAGGGGTACAATAGGAAGAAAGTTATGTCCTACCACACCAGTGTGCATCAAAATTCCTGTTCATGTCGGTACCAATGCACTTGCTGTTACCGTGTGAGGAGCGGCTTTTTCTCCACAGCCGATTCTATGGAAAGAGACACACAAGCCATGTTGAGGGAAAAATGCTGAAAAAGTCAATGCATCACCTGAATGGTTAATTGAATGCGACTTCTCACTTGTGCCTCTGCAGTCTTCTGCTGGTGAAGACCAAGGAAGATTCTAAAACCTTGCCAGCAAGGCTGGGTGATAAAAGAAAATGTTGGGTAGGATCAGAAGTGATCACATTCTGATTTCAGTGGAATTTGGACTGTGGAGGGTGGGCAGAAGACATACAGTTTGGCCAAGTATGTGAGTTAAGGAACACAAATCCAACATTCTGTGGGCAAAGGTGCAGAAATTCCAAGCACAGAATAAGAGTTTGGGATGTGCAGTTCCAGAATGAAAACCATGCCCTAGCCACGCACAACGATAATTCCCATAAATAGCAAATCAATACCTTGCACAACCTGTCAGAAAAGGTCTACATACAGAAGGGTGGCTCCACGTGTACTCATAGCCATCCACGTTTATCACAGGCATGACGTAGAAATCAAAGTGCTCCAGAAGGGTTGTCATGGTCCGATCTCTCTCACGTGCATGGATTGCCTGTAAAGCACAGGGGAAACTTATTAAAAACATTTGTAGTTGTTATTTTTCTTACCTTCCTACAAAGGTACCTGGTGGCATGTGTAAAAATAATTGTGCAATTATCAGAGCAGTCTACCTGAGTCTGATAAGGCTCATCACATGATGGAAATGGTTAAATAACAAAGTAGCTCTCTGCTCAGAAGTGCCAGGTGGAGAAATCGATACAGTCAGTCAGATACACTGCAGTCCTTTAGTGTTAGTGGGTGGTCATGAGACAGAAATGAAGCCTATTAATAGGAAGGTTTGAGCTTTTGCTGCCTGTGTAAGTAATAGAACTGCCTCCCTGCCCAAGATACAGCAAGCTCCAAAATAACAAGTAATATTTCATATGGCTGCAGTATATAACGTTATGTATGCTGGTTACATTGTGAGTTTAATGCAACAGTATGACAGGAGTCAGTAAGAACTACGCTGCTAATTTTTCCTCACAGCCTATTTTTAAGGTTTTAGTGATACTGAACCTGGTTGTTGGTCCATGACAAAGAAATAAATTTTAATTTAGATAAGTTTGTTTGTTACTATTAGAATAGACTAAGTCCTTCATCATCCATTTTTTTAATGCCTTACTTAGATCACCTTCTTTTATTTTAAATCCTTCCTAGTTATCCTCAGGCAATGGACTACCTTTGACTAAATGAGAAATGTCAATCTTTCCACAGTCTTAACAACAAAATTAAGTTATAAAAAGTGGACCCATTATAAAGAATGCCTAGGATTTGCTAGGGAGAGATTATGGTTTTAGTACATGTGTGCAGATGTGTATTAATGTCAGATTTTAAAATGTTGCTTCATGAAGAAATATAAAAACAAAATTTGAATTTAAACCATATATATTAGATCAAAGGAATGGCGAACCTAAATGTTCAGCTTGTTACTTCTGAAAAATGCTGCAGGGACATGTCGCTGGCAAAATGACAGCACAGCTGGTAATTATTTGGAGCAGTGGGAAAAGGGCAAATGCATTTCTATTCAATGGAACCTTGAAAGCTGGGATTATCATTGTGTCACAAGGTACATTCAGCTATATCTGTCCCTAACTCCTGCAATATCCTTTCAAATGTTTTAGGCATTGAGATTTTATAGTTGTGACTGATGACAAAAATAAATACTTTTTTTATTATTATCATTGACAGCAGCATCTACAATATTGAGTTCCATCATGGCCGAATCATAATTCACATTTCAAGGTCTCGTCTCTGTTGTTTTTCTGACTGCAGTACTGGTGACTGAAGTCTCAGTGTCATCTAGTTTATTTTTACTGTGAACTTTGCTTTTGTGAAAAAGTAATAATAAATAACATCTCAGAACATTAACTTGTCTGGGCCAGAAAGGCCTCAGAAATCTTTTCCTGGTCCATACCAGGGACTGGGTCAGCAGCTCAGCATAAGGAGTTGAGCAGAGATGTCTTAAGTTCAAAAAGACCAAGGCAATGTATTTTAAAATCCAATTGTAAACTGTGTATGTTGTTTCTTTTGGTGCACCTTTGTTCCCTCTCCTGAGCAGTGTAGATAATAAAGATACTAAAGACAGAGGTGTCTATTTGTCCGTGGCCGCACATTAAGGCTGGTTAATCCAAGGCCATCCCATCAGTGATCAATCTACAGGCTCAGTCGGTGATTTTCTAGTTTCCATGAACTGCTACTACAGCTGGATGATGTTGGTCGTGTTCCAGAGGTCTGACATGAAGGTGTCACTAGCGGGGATAATACCTTCAGAAGAAAGTGGCTTATGTGGCTTTGTTCTCTGCAGATCCAGAAAAAAAGCAGGAGACAAATGAAAAACATGGAGTCAGGAGGAGCAGTAGCAATAGACAGAGGAGAAGGTGATGCATCACAGCCAGTGGATTGCTGGTGTGGAGCTGAGCTGTGCCATGTCTGGAGCAGGCAAGAGTGGGATACTTATTGCTCTAGGAAGCCATGTAGGAAGAGCCAAGGGTTGTAGGACAGCTTGAGCTCACCCTGTGTCTTCTGATCTGCTCCAGGCAGTGCCAGTTGCAGTAATATGGACACAAGTCACCATGTGTGACTCAGAGCAAAGACCACTCCTGGAATCCACGCGGCAGTACAGCCACAGCCCTAGATTACCAAACCCCTTCCTTTTCTGCCATGCCCTTGCCATCCCTCACCACTCATAACAGTAAATGTCTCTGATGAATTTGCTGCACATACTTTGGGGTTTCTTTCATAGTTAATAACACATTTGAGCTGCTTTGCATTCACTCCCAATGACTTTCTGTTTCTCTCAAACACACATACCCTTATCTATTGTCATACACACACACACACACACTGCTGTGCTTGCAGTTTTGACACAAATATCATGTGCTGGTGTTGTGGGAGTAAATGGATTAGGACTTTATGGTTCCTAGAATGCAATTGGACAGAGGGAAATGGCATCAAGATTTTTTGCTTTGCTTTGAAAACAGTAATTTGATGGGATTATGTACTCACACGACCTATGAACCACAGGCAAAAAGCAGGAGAAATCCATTCTCTAGCATGGATACCACAGTCAATCCATATGGCATTTTTTGAGTTTTCCTTGCTTTTAGAAATCTGACAAAAGAGAGGTTGCATTTGAATGTCACCATTGTAAAGGGTACCACATAAAAATGGAAGTGAAAAGTAACCCAGATGGAAGAAGCATCTGTCTTGTAAGGACTGACTTCCCAGATTCTGGTCCAGGATGCAGCTGTTGGTTAGGTTTGCATGCAGTCAGACAGCTACATCCAGGCTGCTTGTAAAGTCCAGGCATAGGCGTCAAGGCTACAGCAAGACCTGAGGTTGGGTGAGTCTGCTGTCAGCTGTGCAGGGCAACAGACTAGACTGGCTTCATCATCAACAGAGGAGGTATCCACTGTGCCAGTATTTCATGCCTTTGCAGAGGGCCTAGATGTGGTAACTTCCTTGTGACCCAGAAAGGAACCTAATCTGGTCAAATGCACTTGCAACAGTAATGCATTTACTAGAGCAAATTACGAGACTTCTAAAAAGCACAAAAAATATGAATGTAGGTATAGATTCAAGGAAATGTCCTGGCCAAACCCCATAATTTGCTTACAGTAGTACTTTGAAAGCTTTTGCAGTAAGTCCCAGGGGTACCTTCAGAACATAAAGAGGTCGCTTTTCATAGGATGATCCAATATATATTTTCTGGAGGAGATCAGAGTGGACTTTCACTACTTCCTCCATCCAACGATATATCTGCAAGGGAGAAGTTAGTAGTGGATCTTCTCTCTATTGTTTTGTTTCATCTCTGAAAGTGGTCTAGACTTAAATTCATTGTACCTCCCATAATTTTTATCTGATGGCAAAGAAAAACTAATAATTCAACCGACTTACCACTTGCCTGACTCTAATTTTTGTTAAAACAAACAGTGAGATACAGTCACAACACAGTACAAAGGTAGCCCTGAAATTCCTGTTTAGTTCTATTTGTTTAAATTGTTATTGATTTCATGTTTTAAATATTTACGTGTTTGTTTTGTGACTTCATTTTGCTTCTGTATTTACTGCCTTTGAGTGACAGTTTGAGGCAATACATGTATGAGAGATTTTGTCTGGTGCTTCTTTCTATCTCTATGAAAGCATTACAATAAATAAACTCTTAATTGTTGAGCAGTACAGTGGTAATTATTAACTGCTGATGATTTCTTTCCTCCTGTCTCCATTCTCAGCCAGGAGACAAATTTCACCCTTTGCATCTACAGATGTTCACAACAAAACTAGCTTACTTCTTTCATTGAATGGTAGTTTTCATAGTATGAGGAAAATCCACGAGCATCGACTGTGTCATTGACAGTCTGCTTTTCAATAATTCCTTGAACATCTTCCATCAAGACTCTGAATAACAAAGGAAGAGCACAACCTCCTGTTAAATAAATGACAAACAACTTAACAGAATCATTCATGACAACAAATAAAAGATACATACTTGTGTTGGATGGTCAGTTGCCTTAAATGAGTTTTAATGCTATTTATGTTGGATGCCCTGACATAGAAATGGACTTCTCTGTCCTTCTTGATGTTTTCAACCACAACAGGTTGCCAGAGAATGACCTACAAAGTTTCCAAAAACATTTTATTTTCTTTTTACCTGAGGAAAGAAAAAATATTCTTACTAACATTTAATATGCATTTTGGAAATAATCAAAGCATATGTTTCCAATTTAAGAGACTGCTTGTAACAAGCAGTTTAATGTTCCTTGTGATATGTAGCATTCTGCTACTTCTGGAAATGAAATGTGTGTATTTAAGAAAGGTTTATAATGACTTCTGCACAGAAATTCATAAATCAAGAACAAAGACAAGAACATAACCTTTTCTGAGATAGTATTTCTAGTATAATAGATATGTTTAGCTGGTTATTATGTTACATGTTTCCAAGTCTGCGGAGAGTTATTTTCCCTGAGGGTATTTGGAGAATTAATGAAGATCAGACCTGTCTTTGTAGTTATTGTATTCTCTGATGACTTTGATCAGGGAGGAAATAAGTGCCAGAAGGGGTTTGAATATAAGTCAAGTTGCAGAAGCAATACAGAGATTAGAAATTGCAGAAAAGCAAGAAAATGAGAGTGTTCTTTGTAAAACTAAATACTTTACAATAATAAAATCAGAAGCCAATATATTCAATAAAAGACTGAAACTTCAGAACCAATAATACAAAAAGATCTAGGGGTGACAGTTAGCAGTAAATTAGGCATAAATTTAGAGTGTGAAAAACGTCAGCATAATTCTTGGATGCATTTTTAGGGCATCATACAGCATGAAGTCACCAGACAACAGGGTTTACTTTTTTCCGTTATGATTCTGTTGCACAAGGAATATTGCTTGAAAGATAAATGGTAACCATTACAATTGATTGGGAGGTACTGTTTGTGCCTACCCTTGCCCTTTACCTTTCCTATTGCCTTTTCTTTTGCCATTCCCATTCTGTTTCTTTCTTGCCCAGTTTATAGTCATGGAAACAAATTGTCTGGTTCATAACCCACAAAAAATATTTGGTTTGCATATTTTGCATAAATGACTTAAAAGAAACCACCACAAGCATAGAATGTGCTGCAGTTCTTCCTGACTTCCTGGGGCTCCTGTGTACAAGAAAGTGAAGAATTACAGTAGTAAAAAAAAGGTGGAGGGGCGGAGGTTTATGTTGGTACAGAAAAAGAGATGTATATGTGACTTAACTTGTGAAGATGGAAAAGAGCAAGGAAGGTTATCCAAATGTTTCTGAAAACTTAAGGGAAGGATTAGAAGATGCTAGTAGGGACAGCAGAAGGATTTTGGGATGGGCATAAAATGAATAGGAGCCAAGAAAGCCAGAGAAAGACTGGACATAGACACACCTTTAAAAGCTCTCAGTCATATGAAACCCATCCTCAATCATCCTGTAAATTATATTGATTGAGGGAATGGTTACACCTTTGTTGCAGTGTTGAGTTCAAACTGGGAGGGTATGACTGGGCAAGTAAAGAGGAAGAGATGTCTCAATTTAATTAAATATTCCTTTATCTAATGAAAGATATAAGTAATAATACAAAGTTATTATTTGAGATGTTTTTTCTTCTAGATGCTACCTTTAAAAAAATACCACAAAAACACAGTCCTGATCTTCAAAGGTTTGTACACCATATGGGTCAAGATCACACTGGTCAAAAGTGCTGAGGTTCCCTAGCAAATGTATTCCTACTCACTGTGTGTTGGTGTTTTGCCAGTTTTGCAGTGCCTTAATACACAAAATCAATTGCAGAAATATGAGCTCTGATATAATTCATTACTGAAACATTGTGGAGGGATGTCCTCATGTAAATCAGAAGGTAGTGAGAAATGAAACCCAAGCATTTCCTGAACAGATGTATTAGAACATGTATGTGAATGGAAGGGGCTAGATCTTTTGTGGGAGGGAGAAGCAGTATTAGTGCACTGGGTGGAAAATTTGGCCCAGGGTGCAGAAATAATCTGTTTACCTCAGTGGTGTTCAGTAAATCCTGAAGAGCTTCAACTTGTTCATCGGTTTGTGGGAGAGCCCATAAAACTTCATCCCTGAAAAACAAGAGAATTTAGGTAAAGCACAGGTACTTGGAACAGCTCCAGTTCATGCAGAAGTGGAGAAGCAGGCTTCGCCTCTCTCATGTTCCTGGCTTGGCTGCTGTGAACCCAAAGATGATCCAATAGTAAAGATGCTGAATTTGGTTCCAGCCTCTGCATCTGCCAATCAGTAAAATCCATGAAAAAGATGGTGCAGGGGTTTGGTAGCCAATATTTACTGCTGAACACTGAGATCACACTGGCACCATACCCACCAGCCCCAGCTAATCCCCAGTGCACCAGCAGCAGTCGAAAGTTAGCTGAGAACAGGAAGATGGCTCCCCTATTGTTCCCTGAGTTTCTCAGTCACTGTTCAGCAGAGACATCAGCCCTCCCACTCTGCCAAAAGCCCTCACAGGTCTGGCAAAAGCCAAATATGATGTTCTGTAGATGTGCGTTCCTACTTCAGTTAAGTTTTTCTGGTCTCCTCATTTGTGTCCCTCTGCTGGTATTGTTTCAGATGGTCTGCACCACTGTCCTCCCCATGTTTGCCCAGTAACTTATATTCCCATTCTGTTTGAAAACCATGGTCCAGACATGCTGCACATGACATGGTGCTGATCAGCTACTCCATGCCTGACCCCACTGATGGTGACAGAAGTGAAATTCACTTTCTGGAAAGAAAAAAATAGCACTTGGCATTGAGTCTTGATCATCAGTGATCCTGCCAGTCATGTAGTTAAAAGTTGCATTGGATAGATAATGAAAATAACTTTTGTGTGTAGAAGAAGAGACTCAGGGGAATGTCAGACCCATCTTTCCATTTCCTGGGCTGGGGTGGCTCTCAGCCATCTAATCACGTGGAACTGGTGGCACCATATAAACCAGGCACGATCAAAGTCCCTGCCAGCCCTGTCTGAAAAGATTGTCCTGAAAAGAAAACAAGCAGGGCTCTCAAAACTAGGGTTTTCAAGCAGTGTAACATGATTGTCACAGCTTGTTGCTGTGATTGATTTCAAGCAGAAACCATGACAGCATTTGGCAACCAGGTGATTCATCTTTACTGTTAGCCAGACTCGAAGCAATCACTGTTGTTTCTCATGCAGAACCAACAACATGCCAACCCTGTTTTTGCCTCCACCATCATCTGACAACATCAAAAAACAGTCAGGGATAGGCAAGGTGGGCAGTTTGCCTATTTCTTTATGTAAGTGCACTCTGAAATCTGTGTTCGCTGCTGCTTTAATAATGAATGTCTTCTCATAGCTGAGGGAGTCTTTTCACACTGGACCCAGGAAAAGGCCTGGTTTCATTGCATGATTCCCACAGCCTGAGAGCACCATGATGAGGAAGCTGATGTGTACTTGTACCCTACTGTTTGTTGCACAAATATTTCATGAGTGTGATAAGTAATGAACAGGTGTTACAATTCCTCTCTAGCTCTTGTGAAAGGACCTGATACTCTGAAAAAGCTGATCAATATTCTGCCCCTGCACTTTAGTGGGGTGAATGTTAACAGGCAAAACTGTAGTTGTTGCTCTTCTCAGTTCCCCTGCTTTGATTTGGCATTATACCCTCTTTCATCTGTCTTCTTCCCCACTCTTTGTAGAAAACACCCAGACAAAAGCTTTAGTTATTACCCTTACACCAAGCTCAGAAACAGCCCTCTACTCCCAGCTTCCTCGCTGTGCCTGCTGGCCCTGTACAGCTGGACGTGGTCATCTTAAATACACCTCTTTTCTTTTTGTTTTCATGCCCTCCTTCCCTGGTTGCTTTCAGTTAGTCCTTGAAAAGATCCTTCTCATTTCCTGCTTCCAATGTTCTGCCAGAGTCCCGCTGGACTCTGTCCCTGTTTCGTATCTTTTTCCTTTCCCTTTTACCTCTTGGTAGAAGTCCAGCTGCCATCCCCACACTACAATACTCAGATCTTACCCTGTACGTGAGGAAGATATATTTCAGTTAATTTTAGTTGGGTTTGATATCTTCATCTGAGCAAGGCACTGTTTTAATAAAGAAATAGGCACTTTAGGGGTCAGGTTAACCTGAGCTAATTCAGATGTGTGTGCTAACCTGAAGTGAATTGCCTTCTAAGTACACATATTTTTCCCCATTAGCTGTACAGAAAAGTGAAGGGGACTTGTTCCTATGCAAAGCTGTGCAAAAATTCTGTCTAGTCAGGTGAATCTCATTATTTTGGCCTTTTTCATAACTGGGGCTGGGGCGTTGAGCTGCTTTCCAGTGGGAAGCACCATATTCTTCTTTAAGAGTCAGATATTCGCTGTTCTATTTAAACATAAAATAAATAAATCTTCAAGTAGCACAGAGCAATATTATTCCACTGAATTCACCTAAAATCATGTTTGTTTCCCCCTACTTTAGCCCTCCCACCTCCATAGAAATCCACAAAAAAATATGGTTACAACACAAAGGGAGAGGAAAGGTTCTCTTTTTAAGGCATGAACTCAATGGTGTTTACCTCTCAAAGGTCTGCAGAGTGGTGCAAAATCATGGAAGGGATATGAGAAACAATTCACATTTTATTTGTCTAGATAGTTTGGTAGCAGGTTGTATTTAATCCTAGATTGTTCAGCTTTTCTTAAAATCACCACATGAGGAACTTATCCTTTTACTTCAACTTATTCGAACATTTCAGGTTTTTAAGCCAGTGGTATATGCAGAAAATAAAAGCACTTTGCTTGTCTTCATCTTTGACATATGTTCTCATGTTTTAAGAAAGCATTTGGTTTCAGGGCATTTCTGAAGTTTATCGATAGGTAACAATAAAGCTGCTTCTGAAACATTGTACAAATACCAGATGGTTATTCAAAAGTGATTTATGCCTGGAAAAACCATCATAAAAGCTGCTTTGGAAAGAAAACAGATTGTTAGCACTTTCTGAAATGGTTTCTCTTTCTACCTCAAGAAGTAATTCATTTAAGATCTTGTTTTAAGGCAAATGAAGCAAATTATTTTTTCCCATTAAGTTTCAAAATGCCCTTTATTGGCATTCAAAAGTACTGAATGAACAGAATTGATTTGCACTTAGACCAAAAAGAGTAGTCTTAATATGATTAAAAACATAGGATTTATGGATGCAAAGAAGACTTAAAATCATTTCATTTCCCCCACCATCTTTATGTTAAATTGAACCACGTATTCAATTACAAGGGCAATAAATATATGTCAGCCTTTGACAAATGTTTTCTTATGCAACTCAGAATTATTTTACATCAATACTTTCCCTGTCCCACACACCATACACTAGAACCCCCAGCAGCATCAGTAGATATTTACCTTGGAATAGTGAAGACATGCATCTCTGGAACCAAGATAAAAAGTGTAAAAAAGAGCAGGTAGAACTTCATCTTCATGGCACCCACAACAACCCCAAATGCAAGAGGAAAGCCCGGGGTTCAGAACCCACATTATTGATTTTAAAAATGTTATTTAAAGAGTAGTTAAAATTTAATACTGCCTCTCACTTCAACCCCAAGCTCCTGGTGACTAAGTCAATATGACAGAGCTCCCTGGGGAGGTGCTACTTGTATTGGTACCATCCATGTACAAGAGGATAAAATACATTTTGGACATTTTCATATTGACAAATCACTTTGTCATCTCAGCCTTTTATTTTATTGCAGCTACGAACCACGACATAAGAAAGAACACCAAGCACAAAGCTTTTGTAATCTAGTATTTGTGGAGGTCCAGAAGCATGCTGTGTATCCAGTTCTCTTATAAAACATCACAGCCAAGCATGAATCTGGTTCATAGAGTAGGAATGAGGCTAAGTCTGAACAGAAAAAATCTGAAGAAGAAAGCTTCTTTTCCTGGCATTTGCTAGCAGAGAAAACAAGGAGCAAGTGAGACATATGTTTTTGTGGTGCTTTGACATCCATGTATTTTCATTGTCATAAGGGTTACTTGTCAAGAAAAAGTACAAGTGACTCTTCATCTCATTATTATTAATTTTTGCATGTCCCCAAAATTTGTTTGCCATATCTCTATCCACAATTATCTGTACAGGACATGCTGAGGAGCTGTGAGAATTTGGCATGTCCAGAATAGATGATCTCCATCTCTGTTCCATGCTTGAACAGCAAATCCAAACTTGACTAAGAAAAAGCTTATTAACCTGGTTTAAGTCCTCTTCCAGAGGGAATTCATTCCAGAAGAGACTGAGGATTGAATCAATATGTATGTAATAGGGACACCAGGGAGGCAAGACCTGGATGTGAAGGAGGAAACAAAATTATTTGATGCTCTAGGTGTAGCTTAGGGTTATAGCTATACCCTGGGTGAAAAATGACTGGGAACAAGCCCTGGAGCTAAGGTTAAGTAATGCAGACTAGACTGCATCCATGAACATCCTCTAGAACAGCTCTGGAGTGGTCTGGATCAGAGCCAGTTCTCCACCTAAGCAGGCAGACAGGCCTTTGGAAGTCAAACACAGTCCTGAGGGGTTTTTTTTTCACTGTTTTAGAAGGGCAGCCCTGTCCTAAGAAGCTAGACAGCTGAGTTTTAGGTGACTGAAGTCAACAGAGGTGAATCATGCTCCCCAGTGAGTACACTGGGGTTAATGTCTCTGTGAAAATACACCAACACTGAAAATCCCCAAACTAGTGTTGAGCACAAACCAGACACCAAAAGGAAAGGCAAAGAAAGGCTCATGGGAACTGAAGCCACTAATGCCTTACCTAGACCTTTTAGTCCTCATTTTATCTTTTCTAGACATTGTTCAAACAAATAGGAAATTCTGGTAAGGTACAGAGACCATTCCCAGCAAAGGCAGTGGGCAGCACTCTGCCAGAAGGGTTGATTTTTAAACCAGTGGTTCAGATGCTCTTTCCTCACACAGGCAAAAGGAAACTGTCAAATAAAAATAAAATCCAGGAGGAGAAGAAAAAACTTGCTCATCCAGACACTCTTTCATGTGGAAATGTTTCATACACAGATATGAAGAAAAATTTGATCTGCTGAGCTAGGTTTAACAGAAGAGATTGAAAAGCTATAGAGTTGGATTGCTCTTTATATGCTCTTTATGTATGAAGGAAAGGAAAGGATCATATCTCTACATGTCTTAGGGTGTTAATTAAGCTGGAAAAGGGAATACTTTCTGCTGTCTACCTGAGAAGGAAGTTTTAGACAAATGGTAGTTGTAAGACATTTTTAATGTTGGTTGCATTTCCAGTAGATTCTCCAGTTTATTGCAAAGAGACTGTTCACACAGTATTTGAAAGCTACTGATTCCCTGCTTGCTTTTTGATTTCTGGAATGCAGAGGAAATATTTCATCCAAAAAAAATAAAAGAAAAAGGATGTTTGAGGAAACCCTACCTACAGCAGTAAATCTTTCAATAACCTCTGAGGACTTCTGAGAATCTGGGAAGTATTTCCCAGATTGACGAGGAAGAAAAATGCAGTCTTAAGAAACACTGTGAAGGGCAACTATAAAAATAATTGAGTTAATAAGACCATTTTATTTTGAGAATTTTAACTGTTGCTTGATTTTTTCAATGGCATTTTAATTATTTTATTTAAAATTAACTTGGATTTCTGCAATCTGTTTTTAAAACCTGGACAAAATAAGATTGAATTTAGGAACTGTTGCAAGTTGAGGTTTCAGCTGATTTGAGGAGATTTGAAATCCTCCTTTCTTGAACAAATTTATTTTTCTCTAATTCAGAAATTCATCAAAACCTAGCTATAATTTCCAGCAACCCCTTTCGCTTCTGCTGAGTCAGCATTCCCTGGTAAAGAGCTTCTTGGTCAAAAATTCTGTCAGAGTTCAAAGATTTTGCTGCACTTGGATTAATTATTCCTTCTCTACTGGGTAGTCCATGGGCTATGCTGACCTGATATTTGCAAGTGTTGTCATAAGAAATATGATCAGAGGCCTTGTACTAATGGGGAACAATTTCATCTGTGTTAACTTTTAGGGTTTCTTTGGGAGATGCACAGGCTCTCATTTAAAGAGAGATGACCAGGTCTTAGTTTTCAGAGCAGATAATTAACAAAACATTCTCTTGATTTCTTTATTGAAAATGATGCCTTTGGGAATTAGGACTGGCAATATATGTAGCCTCCTGATGCCATCATTATATTGTTCTTAAAAATACAATCACACTTTAAAAGCAGTTCTAAAGAGATTTCTTCACTCTTGGCTGAATACTGTCTCTCCTCTCCCTCTGCACATCCACATGTAGTTACACCAGTGTCTCCTGGACAGAGACTGGGTGTTGTATCTCAGCCAGACCAGATTCTGGCACATCTTTGTGTGCTGGTTTAATATGTCAGTGCCCGAAATGGTGGCAGCAGGAGACCAGCACCTGTGTCCCTGCTAAGTCAGGGTATCTGTCATTGCTTAAGACCCCTCTGTGGATGCTGGGATGCTGGGCTCCTGCAAGCTGCTCTTTTTGGTGAAAGAGAGACAGACCCTGGAAAGCTGTTAGATTAAACAAATCAAAGGAGAAACCTCTTGAATTGCTGCAGCCAGATGGTCTCAAGAAGTTGCAGCAGTGCCACTGAGTAACCTCCAGTGACTCCCATAAGTGTCACCCCTAGTTTTCAGCAACCCAAGTGTCACAAGATTTCCTTTATACTCAGCTTTGACCTAAGGGTGGCTGTGCTCTTTGATCCTGGGGCTTGCACAGTACCCAGCAGCAAGATTTTAAATAACAAGCCTCATCAAGATTCTCAGATCTGGGTCTGTGTTTCAGTGTGCACTAAAGCCCACACTAGGCTGGTGCTGTCTGTTTGTAAGTGTAAACCTGTTAACAAGCACTCAGCAGGGGCAGGAGGAGCACAGGTCAGCTGCTATCAGCAGCCACATCCCTCAGATCCTTTTCCTTGTTTGGGCTTTGCACAGTCTGTTATGGTTTTGATCCTCCTGTTTCCAGTTAATCAGAAAGTCCCTCTAGGATGGGTGGTCGTGCTGATGCATCTGTGTGACTGAAGTGAAACATAAAAACCAAGTGAGTCTGTGCTGTCCTTACTGGTTCTTTAAATTCAGATTCAAATGCAAAATAATGTCATGAAAATGGCTGATAGGCTCTTGCCATTTTTTTTGTGTGTTATCACTACTAATGAGGCCAAAGGTAACCAGTGGGCATCCTTCCCACATAAGGCAGGAGATTACTAAAATCTAACTAAACTCTGATCTCTGTTGCTCCCTGTGCAATGCAGCTGAGTGCTGTTGCTCATGAGCCACACAAGGATGCAATTAGTGTAACAGCTCTTTATTTTGAATGTGGCAGAACAGAATTAGAACTCAATTTACAAGTCCCCCTTTCAAACCCATTCAGCCGTTAAGGGTGCATCATCTTTCAGTTTTCCAAGGCATATAATTGATAAATGATTTCTCCCTGCACACCTCAGCTCCTCATCTTTATTCATGAACCAATTAATCTCTGTAGGACACTCCGATCATTTGCATACATGACCAATGTCACCAACCTCAGTTATCTCATTCAGGAAACAATTTTGCAGCCCATGCAACCACCAGGAGGGGAAAATCTGGACTATGTCGAAATGTCTGTGGTTCTGGCATGTCTCCCTCACATCATTCTCAAATACAAAAATCAGCTGCTGCTTGTGCTAGAAAATGATGGATTAACTTGGGAGGAGACAGACCTCAGCAATATGTTTCAATCATGGCTGATAGCTGTGAGGAGAGGCTGAAAATACGTTTCCTTGGTATTTTTTGAGGACTCGGTTGTCCTAAACTACTTTATTTATTAATTTTTTTATTTTACTCTCTTTGCTAGTCAATTCTCCTGGATTAGCACAGAGAAAGCTGCCATAGTGTATGCATGGTTTGAGGTAAGTGGGGAGGTGTCTGTACTGTTTAAACATTTTCTTCATGAGCTCTGCTTCCTGAAGGTCTGTTATAAACTACCACCCAAACAATCCCTTGTCCGAGTGACTCAAGTTTTCTTTTTGCCAGTACACACTGACTTCTTTGCCACAGTCTTAACGAGGAGCACTTGCAAGGCAAGTTTTATTTGAGTAAACAAAGGTTATCAAAGAGAGTCCCAGGAGCACTCCAAGCAGAACTTATGAGCACTTAAGGAAGGTGTCCAAGTGCCACCTACAGAGAGCACACTTTGGCCAAGCTGCCCATGAATGGATGTACACCTGTCCCCCTCTCTATGTAAAAAGGTTTTGTGTGCACATATCCAGAATGCAAATAGCCCCGGAGCTAATTGCTAAATGTGTTCTGCCCATCTCTGGTTAGATCAACGGGATTTTCTTTCTTCTTCGCACTCCTTGCACCTGCTCACGTTTCTTGTATGGCTTTTGGCAGAAATTAGAATAGTGGACCCTTCCTTTGGGCTTTTGGAGAACGATGGGATCTGTTTGAAAGATGCCAGAGCCTGTTTGAGGGTGCTAATGAAGAGAAACTCAATAGAACTAAGGTCCTGCACTCCTTCATTGATCCCTCTCAGCTGTGCAAGCAGATCACACTGCAGAGACACCCACCACTGCTCTAGAATCTGACTCCAACCACAAATCTGGGAAGTTTCTGCAAATTCAGAATTTTTCTAAGGGTATTTGACTGGTATGCGAGATCTGATCAATACATGGACAGCATTACCCCAGGGAGGTCGAGAAGCATTGTGGGACACTGAGGACACATCTCCCCAATGCCAGTTGTGATTTGACAGTGCAGCAAGCAGTGGATGTAGGGCTGGTGGGCAGGGCCTACATCCATCCTCAGGAATCTCTATTTTCCCTGCTCAGGCTGACTGAGGCTTTCACTGGCACAATACACAACCACAGGGTCGTTTCACTGACACCCAAGCAAACACAGGCCTTGAGGAGAAGGCATGGCAAGGCTGCTGCTCCTAAGTCTTGTCCACCATCTCTCAGACACGCAGGGTGTTCTGCTCCAGGGCTGCAAAATCAAGGGAGGGTACATTGTTGAGGTGTTGGTTAGAGTGTCTCCCACCTCAGTGGCAAATGGATGTGTGCTCTGAGCTGTTCAGTTTGCTTATCTGCAGTGAAGAATGAGGACAACTTCACAGGCTGCCAGAGGTGCCTGGCAATGGGACATTGCTTTTCTGCCTGTGTGAATCGAAGCAGAAACACACATGTGAGGCACCTGCTAGGAGATTTCTGGAGTGCATCCTCTCTGTGCTTTATGCATGTACAGATATTCATTGCTGTATTTCCTTAGATCCTTAACAAATGCTCTAAATGAGTGCCTGTTCTGAGGGAATTCAGTGTGTCTATGTGTGATGAAGCCTGCGCTTTTCACAAATTTCAGACATAGACCTGTGAGCACATGGTCTGTGTGAATTCTGGCCTATCTCAGCTTTGGACAATTTATCATGGATCTGGAATAGCAATAGTAGTTTGCACTCCGAGAACAAATTAGGTTTCTATTGAAGCATGGGTGCCTTTGAAAAGTTATCAGGGCACAAAAAGTAAATAAGGTACAATGAAAAACAGTCTTTTATAAATATAGTCATTTTACTTGGTGAGAACTAAGAGCTGTGTGTTACTTTCAGAGCAGCAAAGGAGTTGTCAGGGGAATGACAAGCTTTCCTGGTAGCAAAGGAGAACCACCACCTAGCCCTGATTGACAATTATAAAAAAAAAATTGAGAACATTATAATGTGAGCTTGGCCTTAATTCTCAGTTTCCTCACATTAAGCTATACAAAGTCCACAGATGCCACCTTACCACTACACAGTGCTCCTCAGATTCATGCTTAATGAACAGCTTCTTAGGTTTGTGGGTAAATTTAACTCCAGGGTGGCTCACCACACAGCAGACAATGAGAGTTAGGCACTCAGTGGTGCCACTCTCTACTGCTTGCCTTGTTTGCTTGCCTGAAAACTATTGGGAGTAAGTGGCTGAGCAGCCTGAAGGAAAATGCTCCCAAATTCTTGGCAAGTCTGTTTTTTGTTTGTTTTTTGTTTTTTGTTTTTTTTTTTTTTTATGGTGGAGGAGGCTGCCAGAAGTGGGAGAAGACAGAGAGCTGACTCTGAGCAACTCATCATATGGGTTTGCAAGATCAGAGGCAGCAGGATCCATTTCTCCATCAAGCTGAAAACGGCAATCGCTGGTCCTTGCTGCAGGACCAGTGCTGCTCATGTGCTTATTGCAGCCAGCTGACAGAGACAGGGCCCTGTTTTCCAAGGAGATGCCAGATCAAAGTTGCTGCTCATTTAGGCAGCAGTGGGCACCAAGAGCTGACATTTGTGATTAGGGCTGCACTTAGAAGGATGAGTGATGTCAGGTTGGAGTTTTGGTTCAGTCCCAGTTCTGGAGGAAATAGAAACAACCTTATCTCTACAAAAGCTCAGCAGCCAGCCATACTGCTTGCTGTCCCCTTTCTAATGCTAGAACAGATGATTTCTAGCTAGGGTAGATGATTCACATGAAGGTGTAAAATCCTCATCATACACCTAATTATGCTTCACTACTCTGTGGGGGCACATTTCCTTCTAAGTCCATCTGGTGATCAGAGTGTACCCTGAGGCATGTGGATTGATTGTCCTCGTGTTTTTTTCTCCTAGTTAGTCTAAATGCTGATGCTTTATTTTTATTCGTGTGAATGTCTAAGCCTTTTTGAAGCATTGAAAATTATGATTAATTGTGCAATGAAAATCAATAATGGAAGTGCTTACAAAGCCAGCTTGATTTGGGAGTGAATCCCAAAGACAGCTGCTTTCTCTAAGAGGGATGGAAAAAGTTCGAGGAAAGCAACAGCAAAAAATCCCTGATCTTGGTTGGTATTTTTGGAGGTGTTTCTCATAGGCTTAACCCTTCAGCATCTGCTGAGAGAGACCTTTATCACAGGCTGCTAATACCAGTTCACAAAAGCAAAATCTCAAGTCCATCAAATCAGTAAGAATACTCGATTAAACAGAAATGCACTGAAAAGGGAAAATATTTACACTCCTGTACTAGAACGGAGCTATTCCCACACCTTCGGGGCTGTGACAGATGCTTTTTTCAAGTGAGATCCCAGAGGCAGGGCTGCAGATCCGGTGGGTGTTCACTGTGGCATCCCTGTCTCAGCATTGCTCCTTTTGCGCGCCGGCCGGCGCTGCCTTTGTGCCGGGGCTCAGCATCCAGTTCTCTCTCCGTTCATGAGAGGAGCGAGCTCCCGGCGCTCCTGCGGGTTCCTGCCTCTGCCAGGAGCTCGGGGGGCAGCGAGTGCCACCTCGTGGGCAGCTGTCCCCGCTGCAGAGCTGGCGCTCGGCCGCGGTGCTCCCAAATGCAGCAGCCCACGGCCGGAGCTCTGGCAGCGGGGAGGGGGGCTGCGGGCCAGGGTGCCCGGATCCGGCGCTGGGATGCTGAGGAGGAGGAAAAGCACAGCCCCTTTCACAAAACGTGATTCAAATAACATTGTGCATCACCCGGCCCCTCTCCAGAGCCTGAGGCAGAGGCAGCTTTCAGTTTCCAGAGCCCCCGAAGTCCTACACCTTACCCAGTGGAAATTCACGATGCAGGGAAGCCTCCTCTCTCTGCCGATCTCAGCAGACTCCTCTAAAAATCCTACCGCTGTGTAAAAAGCTGAGTTGCTATGAGCTGGCAAATGGAAAAATGACTGAAAATCCCTTCTGCTCTCTGGGGATGGCAAATGCCTGCATTCATTTGGGGTCAAGGGAAAAGCCATACTTCTCACCCTCGTTCTGCTGCCATTTCCAATCTGCCATCTACTTCATCCTTCATGACTGCCCCTGAGTCTGGAGTGAGACCATCTTCCTGAAACAAGAAACCTGAAGCAGGGCTGTCTTCAGGCAGGATTACCCAGTCCTTTCAGATGTACACCATTTACCCCAAAAAATGGGCCCTTCATTTTGCAAACACACACATATGCATGCGACTCACAAAATACATGGTCATCCCACCGGAGAGAAGCTCTGCAGTCGCAGTTTCCTCTCTCTGGTTTACCTCTGAAGGACTCCTAAGTCAATTGCAAGGGGAGAGGAGCTGCCTTTTCAGTGCCACCCCTCTTCTCTGGCAACAGCAAGTCCTACACCTGAAAAGAGGAGGAATGGTGTAGGGGCCATGGTCTCATAACTCTCCCTTCCTGGGCAATAAGCTGGGGAAACACCTGCATTGCGTAACACTCTGGATGTTCTCCTCCTCTGCCAGCACTGGGAAATACTGGGACAGAATGGGTTTAAGGATGCTGTACTTTTCCCATCTTGTATTAAATTCTTAAGAGGAACAGGGCAGTCAGATCTGATCAGGAACAGGATCTGGCCATTCTTGCAGAAACAAAGCAGCATGTTTGCATTGTAAAATCCTTAAAGAAGCAAAATTTATGGGTACCTGGGCAAAGGCAGAGGATGTTGGGCAGAGCACCAAATGGGGAAATCATACTGGAAGTCCAGCCAGAACAGTGTCCTATCTTTGGCAGTGTCTCAGGGTGGCATTTGCAGAAATGGCCTAGGAAATAATTCTTTCAATCCTTTGCAATCTGTGGTTTCAATGGCAATGCAGAAGACACATTCTCAGTGAGCCCACTGATTATTTTTACCTCTGTCCCTATTTCAGCTCTACAACACACACTGATTAGCACATCCACTACTGAAAGCAAAGACTACACATTTGGCTTTACAGAACATTTTATTCATGTCACAGAATATTGGTTCTTTGTTAAGGCAGTTCTGACGGACTGGAGGAAAGAGAGAGGAGAATGAGAGAACTAAGACTGTCAACGGGATTGCATTAAGGCAAAATTCCCCCCTTCTGCATTTCACCACAGTAAAATTCATGTAAAGGCCAGTAAACATCTCATGCCAAGGAAGAGATTCAGTGCAAATATATCCCACTGACGATCCATAGACAGGGCTAGGTCCTCAACTGAGGCTAATTTACAGTGCCTTGTTAGGTGCAAAGCAAAGCTGATTTAGCGCTCTTGAGGATCCCAGCCTTGGTTCAGGGGAGCATTTGAGTATGTGCTTCTTAAGCTAGCACACAGGTATAAATGCTCTCCTGAATCAGAGCTGCAGCCCCTTGAGTGCAAGTCTGTGAAGTTAACAAAGTTGAGTTTTTATTGTCTACATAAATATGTCATTCTGCATCCCTTTGTTCACTTCTCATCGTATTGCTACTGAGTACATTCCCTTAGTTTCTTTTAACATGGCTTTCATTTCTATCACGCTTTTCAATCTTTTTTAAAGTGTATTAGGACATTAAAACTAATTATCTCTTGGAGAATATTTGTTGCAAAGGTTCCAGAGTCTGTGTGTTCTTGGAGGAATAGGCTGCAGTGTGGTTTTTTTGGTAAGCAGTAATGTAATCTGTGAGTAATGCATGGATGTCAAGAGGCATAACTTGCAGGGAAAAGTACTGCTCAGTTTACATACCAGCAGCTCATCACCAACACCAAACAGTTCTTTCTGGAAAGGACTGAAATTTCCTCAGAGGATCCTACTGTTCCAAAAATACAGTCACTACTACTTGCATTGGCTTGGGAAACTTGTTTTGTTATTCCAGGTGCAAACTGAAGGTAAGTATAGCAGAAATGCTACGAAAAGCATGACAACATTTTCAGGCAGAAGCAGAGTGTAACATTTCATACTCCTAAAAGCTGTTTGTCACTGGATGACCTCTCAGAAAACTCTGGTATCCATTAATGAAAGGATATGCTGAGGCCTCAGTGTTGAAAACTTGTTTAGGAATATGAAATGGTTATAGCTAGCAAAGTGGAAAATAAGGCAAAGAAATCAAGCACATATTACTCTTCCAAAGTATTTCCTGGATACATGTGAATACACGACTTCTGTATGACCTGGAACCGTGTATAACATTCGTGCCTCAAAAGCATGAGCACCCTGCATATTTCTTTGATACAGAGAAGAGCATCCAGTTTGAAGGAATCTTCAAAGGGATAATAAGAGGCATCAATGCAAGTCTTTTGTGCTTTAAACTTTCTTCATGCCTTTTCCCATAAGGCAAGCAAACACTGTCATGACCATTTTGGGTTTTACTTCCACCAGATCTTCTGGGAGGGCATAGACTCTTGCTCCAATTTTTCTTGCCATAGAGATGGCATATCTGCATTGCAGGGGTGGAAAAAAAAAGGAAAATTAAAGACAGAAATTAGTGCAGTAGCATTATTTTCTCCCCTGTTAAGTGTTTTATATGATCAATACTAGAACAGGTTTCACAGATTCACTAAACTTAAAATTTTCTATAGTATGAGACAGGTTCATTAAAAAACCACATTTCTAATAAAAGGCAGAGTGCATTTCCTGATGGTTGCAGCACTGCAGGATGGAGGACTGCAGGTCACATCCTGGTACGAAACATTTAATCTTCCATCCCCTGAAAAATTATCCTCACAACCAGACAGTCTGGTCTTGCTCCTCCTCAATCTCTGAGACTCAGACTTTGCACATAAGCTTGCAAGGATGGAAGCAGAAGGTCAGTGGAGATCAGTGTTGTTGGAAATCAACATCTGGGCACTTGTTTCAGTCATACCCAGAATGTGCAAGTTGACATTCCCCTTTCCCTGCTCAGAGCCACTGGCTGTTCTCTCATGGGTTTGTCTCTTCTCTTTTTTGTTTTTCATTAAAAAAAGCTAGAAAATCCCAGGTTCTCCCCACTTCAGAGCATAAACATTTGTGAAATTTTCCCCAAAAATGCAGAGAAACATTGGGAGTGTGGGGGAATGGGGGTGGGAAATGAGGAAAAGAACAGCAGAGGAATGAAGAAATACAGTACAGAAAAAGACACACATAGGACTGCAAGAAAAGAAAGAGAACAGATGGTAGGAAATGGAAGGGGAAAAGAACAGTGGGGAAAAAGCCTTTACAAAAATAATGGCAGCTCTGTTTGCTTTACAATCATTTTTTTCTCCTTTGTAGTTACTGCATAAGAAAAGGAGAAGCTAAACTGCTGATCAGACCAGGAAGTGATCTATGTAACTCTGAAAGGAGAGGGAGATGCCCCCAGAACTGACTCTCTGCTAGGAAATCGTTTGCATTCAGGGAAAAAAATCAATATCCACATTACAGAACCTGTTTTTCAGGCATGAATCCTGTCCTCCCCTTTCTCTCCTAAATATGCCCACGTTCCTCCTGAAGGTGACTAAAGAGCTATCATGACCTCTAATCCCTGTTTTTCATGGCTCACTATTGTTGGCATTGTTCCCTGATCTCTGAAAGGATTTTAAATTTAATGTGAGAAAATAGGAGCTTGTGAAACCAAGTGATTTCAATCCTTTCAAGGGATTTATAAAGCAGGAACTACGACATTACACACTCCATTTCCATTGATAGTCTTTTTACTACCTAACTCCCAGCCTTCATGCTTCCAACCTGGATGGGATTTCTCACATGAGGTTGTGCCAGATGAGAATGACAGCAGAGTAGTTTTTAAAGACAGAGTTAGGCAAGCCTGACCAGGTAACTCATGCTAAGTGCCACTTGTCAGAAACATACTTAGCATTATTTAGCTTCTCCTCATCATTCAGGTCCTCTGTTTTCAAGAGGTCATACTTGATTGACCCTGGTTGAATGGCATCAATGAGATCCAGGACTGGCATGCTGGTGCTGATTTTGCTATCCTGAATAGATGAAAAATAAAATTAAATGCAAGAATAGGATGACAGAACTCCCACAAAGTCTAAGGTCAAAGTTAAAGTCTTGAGTCTAAACACAAGAGCAATGGACAGTTCTATCAAATACCATTTAGAACTTCACAGAGGGGTGTTTAGAATAATTTTTTATCTAAGGCAGACTAAGAACTCTTTCAAGGATTTCTTTTTTTTCCCTGAGGGATGAAACATCATAAAATTGTTTAGGTTAGAAAAGATTTTTATGATCAAGTCCACCCTTAATCTAGCACTTCCCAGTCCACCACTGAATCATGTCCCTAAAGATCACATATTTTTTAAATCCTTCAGTAATGGTGACTCACTTTGCTAGAAGCCTGTTCCAGGGCTTGACAACCCTTTGAGGGAAGAAACCTCCCCTAATATCCAATCTAAACCTTCCCTGGCCATTTCCAAACTGAAGACCATTTCCTCCTATCCTGTCACTTGTTACTTGGGAGAAGAGACTGGCCCCCACTTGGCTACAACCCTCCTTTCAGGCACTTGTAGAGGGTGATAAGGTCTCCCCTGAGCCTCCTTTCCTTGAGGCAAAACAACCCCAGCTCCCTCAGCTACTCCTCAAAGGATTTATGCTCCAGAGCCTTTCCCAGCTTTGTTGCCTTTTAGACATGCTCCAGCACCTCAGTGTCTTTCTTGTGGTGAGGGGCCCAGAACTGGACACAGGATTCAAGGTGTGGCCAAGCACAGGGCTACAATCCCTGCCCTGGTCCTGCTGGCCACACTATGGCTGATGCAGGGCAGGATGCCAGTGGCCTTCTTGGCTGCTTGGGCACATGGTGGCTCATGTTCAGCTGCTGTTGACCAGCACCCCCCGGCCCTTTCTTGCTGGGCAGCTTTCCAGCCACTCTTCTCCAAGCCTGTAGGACTGCAAGAGTTGTTGTGACACAAGTGCAGGACCTAGCACTTGGCCTCATTGAACCTCACACAACTGGCCTTGGTCCATCAATCCAGCCTGTCTGGCTCCCTCTGCAGCACCTTCCTGCCTTTCAGCACATCAACATTCCCACCCAGCTCACTGTCCTCTGCAAACTGACTGAGGATGCACTTGATCCGCTTGTCCAGACCATCAATGAAGATGTTAAATGGCCCCAAAACTGAACCCTGGGGACAGACTGCCAGCTGGATGTAACTCTGTTCACCACCACTCTCTGGGCCTGGCCATCCAGTTTTTACCCAGCAAACAGTGCACCTGCCAAAGCTATGTGCAGCCAGTTCCTCCAGAAGAATGTTGTGGTAAACAGTGTCAAAGGCTTCACTAAACTTCAGGTAGACAACATCCACAGCCTTTCCCACATCCATGAAGCAGGTCACTTTGTCATAGACTACAATGCTATTAAGGCAAAATATGGGGTGCAGGGCTAATGCATTTGTTTCCTGTGGGGAGATGACACTGATAGACATCTACTGATGGGAAGAGTGAGGGGTACCAGCTGGGTGATTCCTGAGCTCATTACACAAAGTTTGATGGATCTGTTCTCACCTAGTGCAAACTGCTGATTTATATCCACTGAGTGTTCCCTAGCTTGAGAAGTGTCACAGAGACAGAATTAGCAGAATTGGAAGTGCTCTAGAACTGGTCCATATCTGTGTTTGTATGTTACTGTGCAAAATAGGGCAAGGTACCCCTGGATGGTACTACCAGGTTACAAATGTATTGCTATTGTTCATTTTAATACTGCCATTTGTAATTGGTATTGATTCATAACCAACAGCACAGCAGTTCTTTCTTAGTTCCAGTCATCATTCCTGTCTCCATCCTTTGATTTCCCATGCCAAACTGGAATTCCAAGTGTTTCCAGTAGTGTTCATATCATTTATCTATTACTTTTTCACAATAAAGTCCCTTGAATAAAATCTGTGTATTTGAGCAAGCTTTTAAAAGGGAATGAAAAATATTCAAGCTATGTAGTGAATTATAATGTAGAGTGTGTGTGTGTATCCACACAATCTTCTATAAATCACACATCAGCACACTAAATAAGAGACTCCTGAGCAGAGACTTCTGAAAAAACCTGTACCTTGAAACTGGAGATGGTTGAATCCTTCCCAGCTGCAGTGAGTGTTTCATTGACCCAGCTGACAATGATTTCATCATTGACCTTCTCTCCACCACCGATGTCTTCAAGGATATTCAGGGTGTACCTTAAGAGGGAAGCCAGGATATTTGCTCAAAGGCTGCTGTAAGCTCCGAACTGTCCTGTATGTGCACAGCTTGTCTGGGATCATCCCAATGATCTGATATTCCTTTGCCTCACACACACTCACAGCGCATATGATTTATATTGTAATACAATAATTAATCTAAGGAGTTTAATTCATCCCCGATTCATTAATCACTGTTTTGGGAATGTTAAAAGTTTTGGTTACCTAAAATTCCTGGAAGGCCCCTCTTAATATATCTCATTGCAAATTACTCATTCTTACAGTGCTAAAAAAATAATCACTTATTTTATAGATAGAAGGGACTCCTGCCCACATAAGACTGACCTTCTGCATAAAAACAAACCTGGAGCATTTTGCTTGTATGTCAGCATACACCTTGGAAAGATATCCCAAACTGGTTGTAAGTAATCACCTCATCACTGTTTTAACTACCCTAGTGATAAACCTATACCTTTCTCTATAGTCTGAATTTAGTTTGTAGTCAGTTCCTAAACACTGGGGCTCTTTACTCTCAGTTATGGCCTTCTTAAACAGAAACATTCTCACACAGAGAATTACATTAAAATGGGGAGAGGTACTGAGGCGCGCCCAGTTCAGGGAGCTGCTTACAAAATTGGATCCATTCCTTGTTTCTGGAACATTATCCTCATTCCCTGACACAGACACTTTTTAACTTCTTTTTTCTCTCTTCTATGCAATGATCATTTCTTCTTGTTATGCAGAAAGTGACAATAAGAATCTTCTGCATGAGCTGACTGTAGTGGCCTTGCCCACAGGATGTACTCTGATCACGTGTTTAGCTAGGAGTGAGCAGAAGATCACCCTGCCTTGGCACTGAAGCACAAACAGAGGAATGAGAAGGCTGAGTAGCCTGTAGAGCCTTCTCAGTGAGACATCAGGAAACTACTCCAGAGCAAACTGAGCACAGCAAAATGCTCTGCAGCTCGTGCCTGGCTGGACCCACCTTCTCATCAACTGCCAGATCAAGGCCAGCGTGAGCGTACGGTTTCCTTCATTCAGATCTTGCCCAGCAATGCCAACAAGGGAGAATTTGGCTTGATTCTTCCCCAGCTCCACTGCATAGTTGCAGTTTTCAAGCTGTTAATGGCAGGGTCAATTGGTGCAGTTCAAAAGTATGAAAAAAAAAAAGAAAGAAGACAAGACCCTGTTACTTTAAATTCTTTGGATCACTTAGCCCAGATTCTCCTGGGCAAACAGGAATTTTGGGGCTCTGTGATAAAACAGCTGACTGACTACCAACAGGCAGATCCATCCCAAAAATACCATTATAAACACTTAATATAGAAGAAAATGCAATATTTCATTATCAGGGCCTGAAAAGCAGATTAGCCTGGAAAATAAGTGTATAATAGCTCATGGGTACCTCCAGCATCATGGCATTGCACTGAGACAAAAGATTAGTGTCCCAGCCAATATTTTAGATTGTTTGATTGCTCTGGTCTAACTGGATGCAATTACTCATCCATATAGTTGTGAGAAAGCTTTGTACTCAGCAGCAGCTGTGTGATCGGTTCTTGATGCATCTGATCAAGAATGGTTATCATCACTGTCTTCATTTGATGTGGAGGGCAGTGATCCAGACAGCTGCAATTAAGCTGGTGCCATGCATCTCACAGTCCAGATGCATTACAATCAGTGCCTAGAGCAGCAGCAAAAGGGATCTGCAAATGCAGTTTCTAAATACTGATATGAAAGTTGCCAAGTCTTTTTACTTAACAAGTATTTTTCACCTGTCAAAAGAGCAAGTCTAATGTCTATTTCTTTTTCAGAATGAAAAATTATCCACTGACTAAGCAAAAAAATTATTTCAGGTGCTGTCCTTGGGACCGGAGAGCAACATGAGTACACACATTGCTGTTTGAAATGATACAGGCATCCACTGAGGATAAGGCATCACTACTGGAACTATTCTAGCTTTTTGTACCTTCTTCATGTTGCCACCCAATTTAGGATATGGTGGTTTGTTCACCCTGTTCCAGTCTACTGGCACTTTGATCTTTTCATAGAGTTGGAAGATAACCAAGGCATCTGACAGGTCACTGAAAACAAAAAATGAATAGAGGAAAGAAATACAACTCAACTGTTAGCAGAGGTAAACTTAGTTTCCTGGGAAACACAAAACAGTAGATATTCTTACAGGGCCCAGAAGTTCTTATGTTCTTGCAAACAACTTGCTGGCTGTATTTATCATCTGAGGGAAGTGTAATACATCATCTTACCTGTACAAGTGATTTACACATGGATTAACACCAAGGGAGTTCATCCAGTTCCTAAATGTCCTTTCTTCCCTTGTCTCACCTAAAACAACAGACACATCAATCAAAGGCCTGCAGAACACCACAAGTGTTCTGGTGGAAGCGTTTTGGGAAGAAACCCTAACTGAATTTACAGCGCACCGAACCACGAACAGAAGGAGACACACGGGACACATCACGGTGGACCGTGCGATATTTGCGCTTTCCTGACCTTCAATGGAGCTCCAGTCGATGTCCTGGTTCTCTGGCTTGTGCAGGGCAGGGTATTTGTTGAACAAGTTGGCGATGAAGGCCAGGTTGAGCTTGGGGTTCCCGCGCACGACGTCGGTGGCGGTGACGAACTGGCGGCAGCCGAGGCGCTCGGCCTGCTGCAGCATGCACTCGGCGCGCTGCACGTCGTCCTTCTCCTGCCGGCACACACGGGCGTCAGCCTCACCCGCCCGCTCTGCACACACGGCTCCCCGTGGGGAACCCAGCTGCTTGTGGGTTTACAGGCATCCCCATCCCACTTCTGCTAATGGCAAGCCTGGGTTTTCAAATGGGCCCTGCTTACAATTCAGCCACCTCACCACATTGCTTTTACAGCCGTATTCCATGTAAAATGTGATGGTTTGATGAAATCCATGGATAAATGTGCTTAAAAACACTTGTTACATGCTAGTAGTTTATCAGTGTGATAAAATAGCTGCTGAAGTTTCAGAGTTATTATCTAACAGAAATCTAAACACATAATTTAATTCTTTTAAGCTTTGATTTCTGAGATAGAAGATCGTGTTGCAAAGCAAGGAAGAATTTGATGGTTCTGACATCCTGGTGGAGCCCTGTGTTGGCCAGCAATGCAAGTAATGGACAGAAAATACCAGCATTTACTCCAAACTTATCTCATCTTACCCTTAATCCTGACATGTCAATAGTAATAGCTGGAATGCCTTCTTCATCTCCCTTGGGGGCGACTTGGTTCAGCAAATGGTAATAAGCCCTTGAGTCCTGTGATGGACAGAGAAATTAAAGGGAAGAAAAATTACATCTAAAGCTCAGCCTTTACATGCCAGTGCTCCCCTGAACAATGTGCCTGCATGCTTCATTTTTATTACATCGATCACTGGGCTACATAATTAAATTAATTAAGCTGGTAGCACTTAGCAATTCCTATTTTATGCTGTGTGTTGCCAGATCTATTTCTTGCCTAAGCCAATATATATGTGCTGCAGAATGCCCAACACAGGAGACAAAAATGCTGTGTGTTGAACTTACAGATAGGACAGCAACAGCAAAAAGACATCAGAATGTACTTAATCTGAACATAAAACTAGAGGTAAGAAAATGCATACCTTTATAATGCTGTAGAAGTCAGGCTGCCGAGAATTTAATAAAAGAAAATGCAGAAGGAGAAAGCAGATGTTTAAAGTGGATTTCAAAGCAAGGCTGGAACAGTTGTGGAAGAGAAAGCATAGTTTTCAAGGACAAAAGTTAACACTGACAACAGTATCAGCATCTTTCATGCAAAAGGACAGGAATAAGACATGGATTTAACATGTTGTGTCTTTAATCTTTTGTGAAATACAATGCTGCTTCCATATGTGGAAAATATTAACTCACTTCAAAAACAGCTCAAAGAACTGAAAATAAAGCTACATGTTGATGTCTAGGGACTTGACTAACTAACCCAACTGATGCTCTTCAAAATATAAAGCAGACTGCCTAAATTATTTTAAATATTTTACATCTGCATTGCTATGCACCATAGCTAGGAAGTGGTTATTTACAACAGAAGTGAGCTGGGGAGACAGACTTAGTTAGAGAATGTCTGTAAACACTGAAATCTTGTAAATGCCTTATTTTCCAACTGTAAAAACCAGAATTGTGGTTTAGCTTTCAGTTGTAGATAGGATTTAATCAGTTACACCAGAGTCTTTTTAGTCAACACACAGAAAAATGGGAGAGACTGCATTCCCTTCCCTTTTCATGGATATTCTGCAATCACCACCACCCAGTCAACCAAAAATCTGTTACAATAAAAATTGTATTACCAAATGTGACTCTATCCTGTCCTTCCCTGGTGTTTTTTTTTTTCTGTATTTCAGCAAAATGCTTGTGCTTTTGCTTCAGTCCCTAGTGAAGCCTACGACCAGGTACCTGTAGAGTCAGATTTTTCTCATGCTATTCTGGGAGCGAGCAAGTCAGGTCGTGGCTGGTGAGGTTGGTGTGCTGGCCAGCCCCTGGCTTCCTTGTAAGTCAGCTCAGATATCCTTCCTTATACACCCTCTACAGCTCTGGGATGCTGTCTGGGCCTCACACTGGGTTTTAGTGTCTGAAATTCACCAGTGGGCACCACTGAGGTTCAGATACATCTGTCTGGGAACAACGAAGGTTCTACAGGGAAAGTTCTACTGAAATCTGCACCCACAAGCCCAAGAGGTCCTGAGTATATGAAATTATGCTGCCAAGACTCCACACCTACCCTTGCAAGTGTCTCCCAGTCTAGCTGTAGTCTTTTCAATAGTCCCAGTGAATTAAAACTCACAGATACCTGCATTCAGGACTATAGCAAATGTTGGGACAGAAGAGCCCAGGTGAAGAAAAGATCAAAAGGGGGGGCATTGGAAATGCCCAGTCATCTTTCTCTACATGTTTGAGTAAGGTCCAGGCTTTTTCAAGCAAAAGTCAAGCGAGTAATTTAGGGAGATTTGGAAAGGAGGAGAGCAATAGAGGCAAGGAACTGAAAATACAGTATCCATAGGCCCTGTCCAGGGCCAGCAGCCATTCCCTTCCCAGGCATCTGGTGTGCAGGAATTGGCAGTGATGACTGGAAGGTCAGGAGGAAGAGGAGGAATACTACTGAGTGCCAAGTTAAACCCCAATGAAAGCATTTTATGTACCCAGCCCCGTATGCTTGACAGAGCAGTCTCAGCTGTTTGGAGTGTTTCAGCACACAATGCCTGCATGGAGGCCAGGAATTTGGGCATAGAGCTGCTATTTTGCTTTTGTTGATCAATATTTCTCATACCTTGATGTCTGAGCTGAAGTTGTTGACTTTGTTGCATCCTGCATTTTCCAGGTGATAGTTTGCCCATCTCAGCAGCAAGTCCTCTGGAGACAATTTCATCAGATCCTCTAGGCTCTCTCCTTCTCTCAGAAGAGCAATCAAAGCTAAGCAGAAAAAAAAAATAAAGATGTGAATACTTGTTCAGGAAAATGTATAACTGTTTTCTCTGTTTTACACTTTCCTACCCTAGTTTCTACATGTGAGTTGCCCAAACATTGCCAAAATTCAAGCTGTGTTAGCATGACAGAGGATTAAACAGGAAAAGGGTCTCATCAGTAAAATGAGTACAAAGTTGTAATTTTTGTATCTAGTAGTGGATCATAATCAGGCAGAAGACAATTTCAGTGTGGTCTAAGAACTGCCTATGAGCTCTAAAGGTCTGGTCAACCCTCCCTGAAATGAGCAGGGACATCTTCCACTAAATCTGTTTGCTCAGAACCCCATTTGACATGACTTTGAATGTTTCCAGGAATGGGATGTCTACCACCTCTCTGAGCAACGTCTGCCAGTGTTTCACCACCTTCACTGCAGAAAATTCCTTCCTCATATCCAGTCTGAATTGGCCCTCTTTTGTTTTAAACCATGACCCCTTTTGCTATTGCAACAATAGCCCCGCTGAAAAGTTTATTGTCAGCTTTCTCATCTGCCCCTTCAGGTACTTGAAGGCTGCAATAAGGTCTCCCTGGAACCTCCTCTTCTCCAGGCTGAACAATCTCAGCTCTCTCAGCCCGTCTTCACAGGAGTGCCCCAGCACTCCGAGCCTTTCTGTGGCCTTCCTCTGGACCCACTCCAACAGCTCCGAGTCTTTCCTGTGCTGAGAAGTGCAGAGTGACACAGTGATGCTGAGCACAAGGGCAAGCTTGGAATGAAAGTATGAACACAGGCTTTTTACAGCTTAGGTGAGAGAAATCTCAGTGACCTTCTCATTGAAACTGGATTCTCACAGGCATTCTGTAATACTTGCACATGACCTCATGGGCTTGTGGGCTAATTCATCTGTCAATTGAAGAGACACCCTATTTATATAGAAAAATTGATATCATGTTCATAAGAGGAGGAACAGGCAGGATGGGAGGATTGACCCTTGAAAATGCAGCTGATCTCTGGACCATGAAAGGCTTTAGAACAAGTTTTGAAAATAAGAACTAACATGGAAACAAATTATTAATGTGGTAAAAAGAGAGTGCGTTACATTGCTCTGATTTTCTTCCAGTATCTTTTGTCAGTCCTTGAAAGAATTATGGATTTGCTACGTAAAGGAAACAGTGG
Organism: Cisticola juncidis; assembly: GCA_013400215.1. NCBI lineage: Eukaryota > Metazoa > Chordata > Aves > Passeriformes > Cisticolidae > Cisticola > Cisticola juncidis. Next base: position 1,610,120 of record VXBR01000897.1, read on the forward strand.
AGACATACCATAAGTGGAGTTACACAGCTAATTTGATATAGGGTTCAACGGGGTTAAACTGGACCAGAGGGGTATAACAGAAGCATTTGAAAGTAGACAGGAGAACAGTGTGGGTACTGAGAGAAGGCTGGAAGAAGGATTTTTGTGGAGTTGACTGTGGATTGATTTTTGGATTAATGTTTTCTCCTTTTTTTTGCATCAATTATCTTGGCACAAATACTTGCAACGTGCTAAAAATTTGAAGATGATAATGACTAGGTGGCGTAGTCAATACAGAGGATGATCAGGAAACCAGGCAGAATGAGCTAGATGACAGTAATAAAAATGGAATGCAATTTAATAGTGCCATGTTCACAGACATTCACTGGGGAATCAGTATGAATAACTGCTCTTAGCTAAAAGCTTATTTGAATGAAGGAGGAGAACTTGAGTGTATTAGATGTCTTCCAAGCTACTCTGAGCCACCATTTGATACGGCATGGGGAAAATCCAACATGATATTAAGTGCATCCCAGGTAATTCCCATAGAGGTTGGGACATATTACTGCCTTGATATCAAGTGCTCATGAAAGCTCATTTGAAATACAGGGTCCCATGTTCAAGAAAGGGGAGCTTTACCTGAAACTGCTGCAGAGAAGGGCCATGAGGGAAAGAGAACCTGAAAAGAAATCAGAATTTTCTTGGCTTGTTTAGCCTTAGATGAAGTCTTGGATGAGAAATGAGGGAGAAAATACTAGACAGGGAAAAAATAATAAGCAGGGCAAGACTACCTACAAAGGAATAGGAACTGGTGGCTCTGGCAGTGAAAGAGACAGAAATGTAAAAGGGGTGAGGCAATGTAGGTAACACCTGCACAGAAACTGGAGGAAAGAAATGTCACTGTTGGGTGACAGAGGGACTATCCAGAGGTATGGGGAGCAAAGCAGTGAGATGAGGTGCTGTGTGGATTGCAGGTACACCCACAGCCCTCATGATGAAGCTGCTTTATGGAGAATTTTGGCATTGGTGAGACACACCTGGAATGCTGTGTCCAGTTTCTCGCTGCCCAGTACAAAAGAGACGATATGGGCCCGATGTTTCTGAAATCTGAGGGTTGCTGGCTTTCCCAAGGGAAACTTCTCAGCAGTTTCTCCTTTCCCAAGCAACTTTGTGTAAATAACTATTCTTCCCATAACATTTCCAAGTAAACAATATTCCTTTCCCATAACAACCTCTCTCCCAGGTGTTATTTGTGTTACTGAACCAGTGGAGAGAGGAATCCACCCTATGACCCATAATGTGCCTTTTTAGTGCAGCATGTAATTCAAAAGGCTGAATGAATTGTAAATAAAGCCTTCTGATTCTCTTCTGCCTGCTGAACTGGAGTCAAGCATTTTTATTTCATGTCCAATAGTGACAAGACATTGACAAACTGAAGCAAGTTTAGTGGGAGGATGTGAAAATGTTTGGATGGAAGTTTGTGATAAAAGGGAAGAGGGTGAGAAAACTGCAATTGCTTAGCCTAGAAAAAGGTTTTAAAAAGGAGCAAGTATTGTCTTTAACCATTATAGAGTGGTCAGATCTGCATTTTTCTAGTACGCGCAGGAAAAGGATGAGAAGGTGTGGACACAAGGTGCCAGAAGGGAAATTCCAACTAGATTCCAACTAGGAAAAAAAATCAGAGTAAGAGTGGTTGGGCTCTGGAACAGAGGGCCCAGAAAAAACTGGAAAAGGCCCTGAGCAACCTCATCTGACCTTAAGGTGTTATACTTAAGATGTTGTACTGCTGAAAGCAGGCAGCTGGATGGTTCAGTCAGATCTCCAAGGTGCACCTCCACAGGTTCCTTCCAGCCTAAATTATTCTATGATTCTATAATTATGATTTCACAAAGAAAAATGTTTGGCAATCAAGAGCAAGAAGGAACCAAGCTTCATGAATACAGATTTCCTTATTCCAGATTTAGTGCCAAAATACCAATATACTTGGATGTAGACTACCATTCCTGACCCAGTGAGCATGAAAAGGCTCTGAACACACAACTCTACAGAAAGCTTTGGACTTTTAAGTGCTGAAACTTGTGAAAAAGCAAGGAAAATCAGATCAGTCAAGAAAACAGACAACAAACACTTGAAGAAAAAAAATAAAATCAAGATTTTTTTTAAGAGCTTTATCCGAAAGACTCTTTAGTGATTACAGTGGAGCACTGAAAGGAAGAGCCATACATACCTTCATTCCTGCTGATCTCTATGTCAGCAAAGAGTCCAATTTTGATGACTTGCCATAAAAGACCCAGAACCAGATAAGGTTTCCCTTCTTTTAAGTCTTCAGCTCCAATGTTAACAACATGGCACCCAATGGCTGAAGCAGAGTTCAGGGCCAGGTTCAGATTTTCCTAGGAAAAGATGAGAATTTTTGAATGAGAAAGAACTTCAGAGCTGAGGCTACAGGAAGGGAGCCCAGTCAAAACAAGTGAAATCTGCAGGCAGCTTCACTGTGAAAGCATTTAAATACACAGAACCATGTCTTTCCTGAGGCAGTGCTCCAGGTGGGTGCTCACCAGAGTGGAATACAAGGACAGAAACACCCCCTTTGACCTGCTGGCCACAGTTCTTTTGATGCAGCCCAGGATATGAGTCTGGCCACAGGGGGCAGGGAATGCAGACTCTGCTGGGGATTGCAGGCAAGTTCTGTGTCTCAGCACAAAGACAGAAAGGGCCTCTTTTTGGCAGGGGTGGCAAGTGTCATGTCACAGGGCTCTGGAGCTCAGAGCATATGTCTACATTCACAGTGACATCCTGGCTCAATCCTGGTTCCCAAGGCCAGGCTCTCCCTAGAGCTAATGCTTGAGCTCATGTTCAAGTACAGCCGTAGCTTCAGCATGGGGCAGACTCTCCTCTGCTCAGCCCTGCACACATGGAGGAAGAACAGAGCTATGGCCCCATCAGCTGGCAGATATCCCAGGCTCACCTCTCCCCAAGCTCTCTGCAAAAGCCCTGAGACCTAAGATACAAGTAAGCTGCTAGCTGGCAGTGTTTGCAAAGAGCACGCTATCCCAGGAACCAGTGTGAATAAACCTGATGAGTTTTTAGCCTTGCAGTTCAGCCAAGGTCAGAACTGGCAATATCTGGATATTTTCTTTTTGAACTTTGGAGTATGGACTCCTCGTTTGGGAGTGTGCAGAGAAAGCTGAGGGATTCAGTGATCCCCAGTGACAGGCAGAAACAAAAGTGATATTTCAGGAACATTATGTTCCCTTGTAATTTCCTGTCCATTTAAAATAAAGAGAATAAGAAAATCTGATCCTCAGGTCTACACTATGCAAAAAGGTGGCTTTGTAAACAGAGGGCAAGTAAAGCAGGCAAAGAAGCCTAGAAAATATAATTTATCACAGATTTGAAATTTTTCACATGAATTTCAGCACTGCTGTCATGACAGGGAGATCTGATTAGATACAAAATGGAGAGAGAGACACAGTGTAAATTCTCATAAGCTAGAAAAACTGGACCATTTCAAATTAATTACCTTTTCTCCAGCAGACAGCTGTAAAAGGGTTAAGTTAAAGTGGAAGCTATATTGATCAAATCATGTCTACGTGTGACAGGGATTGATCTGAGCTGCATCATTAAGTTATGCTGCTGACCAAAATGATTAGAACTGAAAAATGAGGTATACAGCATAAAAATCCAATTTAATGGCTTCTGAGCTTACTTGAGTCTGGCTAATGTTCCATCAGATCAGAGTAGCTGAGGGCTAAACTGGGTTAGGTTCACATCTATTCCACATATCTATTTATACTCCGTACCAGGTACATAGATGTTGTTCATATAAAAATATCTTTCTACATACTGCTGTGTGAGAAACACAATAAACTTTAAGCAGTGAAAATTAGTACTCTTTTTGTCCATTGTAAAAATCATATACATGTGCATGTGATAGAAATAAAGGAGGGATTCAGCATTCAAGGTGAAGTACTGGCTTGTAAAAGGCATGCAACAGCAGTGGTCTGATTTCAGGCATGTTGCACTGGTACTTTCAGGGTCACAGTTAATATTTTGGTGAGGCCAACAGACTGCAACAATAGCAGTTGTGAGTTCAAGTCCATTGTCATGCCTTAAAAGAGGAATTCAGCCTTCTGAAAGCTACTCCAGCTGCAATTGCTGACTGTATTATCTCTGTGCTCTTGCATTCATATGGCATCCACCACAAAAATATCCAAAACTCTGATCTGGTGAACTTATTTGTTGTGTTTGGTTAGTCAGGTTGCTCATAAGTTTGGAAAGAAATGTAAATGTAAGTCTTTGTGTTTTTATGACAGGGACCTGAGATGTCACTGTGCCACCAACAACTTTGCCTCACTGCTTTGGGCAAAACCAGCCTTTCCTCTAAGTGATTACACAAAAGAATCCTAAGAAGAAAAGCAAAGAATTTCGTTGTGGTTTAGTACCTGTATTGTGAAGGGTGTGAGTTTCTTTTTGTTGATTGTTCTCTCATCAATGGTATCTGGCACTGAAAAGTTGATCATCTTACTGGAAATACAAGAAAAACAAACAAACAAACAAACAAAAAAACCCCAAGAATTACACTAAGCTATGTGTGCACAAAATACAGGTATAGCTTTTGTCTCTACATTGCAAGACAAGTCTAAGAGCTGGACAGTTACTTCACAAAAATAAATAATCACCCTCTGCTTCTACATGTATACGTGGAGGCACACACTCAATACTTAAGTAATTCTTTTGGGCTACATAGAGATTTCACTACAGGTGTGAGGCCAAGAATGCCACAAGGTGAAGTTGTGTGAGAAGTTTATTGTGCAGAAAATGTCTGTGGAAATACTTGCTATTTTGTGCTGCTTTGTGTGAAACACCAAAAGTCCTTGGGCAAAAATCAAACCAAGCAGCTCCTCAAATTTCACTGACTTCATCAAATTGTAAGTGTCTAGAGGCAAGGAAAACTTCTCATTAAGCATGAAATATGCTTTATGTTTTTGAAGGTAAAAGAAGCACAAAACCCCTAGTATTATCAAGGCCCTGAGTCTGCAAACGTTCCCAAGCTAAAAGTAAATTCAGTAGGTTCTGTTTAAACAGGAATGTGTGTTTTTGCAGACTCACAGTTCCCATTTGTGAGAAAGAAAGGTATTATTTACCAAAGCACTATGCCATCACCGACCGCCTGGAAGAGGTCATCTGTGTCTGGGTTCATTGGCACCACGTGCTTGCAGTCAGGGTCCTTCTCAAGGGCTTTGTTAATCCAGTTGACAAAGGCATATTTTTCTTCCTCTGTGGACACAATGTCAAATCCATCAGCTTGCTGTGCAGTACCTCTACCATCATTTTACTTACAAAGGCAGACCTCCTGGGGGAGCCTTTCCCACCAGTGGGACTGATCAACATAACCCTGCATGGAAGAGGCTCTCAGGAGGCAGGCAAATGAGCTGAGGACAGCAATGGGCTTGGGCTGGTTAATACCCCTTCAATACCCCTTCCCACTCACTGGGGTTGCCTGGGGCAGGCATATTACAGAGACTGGTAATGAAGTCCATGTTGTTCATATGTGCAGTGCAGATGTTAAGCTCTGCAAGGAGTAATTTGTGCTTTCACCATAATTTGAATGAATTTTTGTACCACTCTGCTAAACAGAAATCCCACATAACTTCAAACAACTCTGTACTGTACATTATACCCTCTTCATGTGGAATATCTGTAAAAGCCTGGCCAGGACTGGGCTCTGACAAAGAGCATTCAGAGGGTAATGTACAGGCAGATGTGCCTGTAGTTCAACAGGGCTGAAGCACAGCTGTCCTGTACCAGCAACAGCTCACATGGCTCCCAGTAGCTCAGAGGAGATGCCCTCCAGGATGAAGGTGGATGGTGCCCTTTGGAGCATCCTCTGTTCTCCCTTCCCTAGAGAGTCAGTCCCCCACTCCTGCCCCTGCAGAAGACAGCCAGGGGTGGGACATCCTCCCTGTGGAAGTGCTTCAGAGTGGACTGTGCCCAGGAGGTAACAAAAGCAACCAACTTTCAGCTTGGAGAAACAGGCTGGGAGAAAAGCCCTGATGGGATTCTGCCTCCATGGGAAAAAGTCAGGAACTACCTGGTTGCAAGGGGAGTTTACAGAATGAGTGTCTGGTAAAACCTACAGGTAAATGGGTTTATCAGCAGGGGGGAACCTGTGCCTTGCCTCCCTGGTGAGCAGGGGCAGCAGTGGGCAGGTGTCTATGCTGCAGCCGTGGCTCCCTTGGTGCCATCAGTGTGGGACAGCTGCACCTACCAGAGTAGGAGTGTTGGGTGCCAGCACTGGACTGCTCCGACGTCCCACCGATGGCACAGATCCCCTCCTTCTTGTTGATTTGCTTCCGGAAAGACTTAGCAACATCATCACTCTTCAGGTCTTGGAAAATCTTTCAAGCGTGAGAGAGGATTTTAGAGTTTTGGAGAATTAGACCAAGCTAAAACAGTGAACTCTTGGGCTAGGAGACACATTCTCTTTGCTTCATAAACAGGGAAGGGCAGCTTGAGTATTTTCAGTGGGTTTCTGTGTACCATCGGTGTGTCTGCTGAGGTACAACAGGATTATACTCAGCTTTTAAGCTTTCAAATCAGGGAACAAAGATCAGCTAAGTAACAAAAATGCTACTTGGGAGCAGAGCAGTTTGGGTTTGAAGAAAAAGCAAGTAAAAACCTACTTCTCCATCCCTGGGGAAATTCCACTATTTTAGCATTTGCTTTTGATCCAGTTCCAACCAGAAAAAGAAGAAGTTTTTGGTTTAAAAAAATGCCCCATGAAGTTTCCAGTTTCGATCTGCTTACACTTTTTGTAATCATCCAGCCAGAACACCATCTCTTTGCAGTGTATAACTGAAAAACTTTATCTTGCTGCATCAACCAAACTGAAAGATATGACATCTATGCAATGGGCAGCTGTATTCACATAACTTGTCCCAGTTCATTGCAGAATTTCTCGTTTGGCTACTTTTTGCTTTCAACTTTTCTGGTGAGGAGACTCACTGGGTTAATGAGGTGCCCATGAGACCCCGTGTTTGTGTCTCTGCTGTGCCCTGGGGACCACTTTGACTGACTGAAATAAATAACATTTTACTTACTGAAATAAATTCATCAAAACTGATCCTGCCATTCCCTGTGGTTGTCAGACTCTGAATGAGCTCTCTGGCTTTATATCCTGGGAGAGGGAGATTGGCAGCCTTCAACACCTCTGTTAAGTCATTGGTATCGATGAAGCCATTCCCGCTGATATCTGCAAAGATTAAAGCAAACATTTAAATTCTGCATCAGCCCAGTGACATTTTCTGCACATAAAGGCTGTTTTTATTTTACCCAAGGAAAATACAAAGATTTGTTGTCTCGAAATTTGGTATTTTCAATTGCTTTGGAGTTATTCACACCCAAAAAAGAATCACAATCCCTTTTTAACAAACAAAAACTCACAGTGATGAATTCATATTTTTAGACATAGCAATATCTTAACAAATCTAGGTTTAAATGGCTATAATTGCCATTCCAAGGCTTACACACTGAGAAATGTGATCTATAGAGGAAGCATCCTGTCTACAGAACAGCTAAAGAAAATAAAGTTGACACCATACACATATGCATGTATCCATAGATATAATTTGTGATTTTGGCCTGTTTTCTGCATCTAAAAACATCAGAAGTAAGCTGGAACTGTATATGGTCATGTTCAAAATAAAAACTTCTGTGTTTCTCTGTGATGGTGCTAACATGAATATTCCTGCTGAGCTTCCTGCAAGACCCTGGGTAGTATTTGATGAGAAGATCACCAATACTGGGTCATAGTCTTTTATTCTCCACTTAGTAAAAAGCTCCACAGATAAAAAAAAAAAACAACCCCGAGTTTATCACATGGAGAGGGTCTGTTAAAGCACTATGATTATGACATAGATAAATGTATATGCAGTTATATATAGTTATTTATATTTGCATTATATTAAGTATCTATGTCTTTCTTTTTCTGCAGGCTCCTTTTCACTGGAGGCTGAGGTGATTTCAAAGCAGTGTGTGCTAATTTCCTGCATAGTAAGTTGCAATCTGAGTCACTTGTTGCATGCTGCAAAATGACACTCAGCTCTCAGCAGCAGTAGCACGGATTAATACAGATTGCAAAGAGCATCCTATCCATTTCACCATGGTATACAACAAAAGGATCTGGACTTGGAGAGGGAAATATCAGGGAAAGGAACGGGAGCTTCCTTCCAGCACTGGGGAGAGCAACCAGATTTAGTGGAAGGTGTCCCTGCTATGGCAGTGGGGTAGGAACTAGATAATTTTTAAGGTCCCTTCCAAACCAAACCATGCTAGGATTCTGGGACTTGCCTTGTCAGTGCATTGAGTGTAGGGGACACTCACAGGGACCAGATTTTTAAGGTTGCCAGCCTAGACAGTTGTGTGCTCAGAAACCAACCAACCACCACCTGAATGGACAACTGATGAGTGCATAATCCAGCAAGGCTGATAGATCTGCTGACAGAAGTTAAATGAGCTGTGAGAGGCACCAGGGCCTTTTCTTAGAATTTGGGTAGATAGTGATGGGTCTATGTGACTTTAAAGGAGACCAATCAGATGAGATGTTTAAAGGTTTGGAAAGAAAATATACAAAGTAGAAATATGGGGCTTGAAAGATCATTGTAAAGGGATTACAAATTTTTCATCCATTTGCACATTTGTCCTCTCCACACTCTTCCTTCCCATAGGGAACACTCAATTTACATTGAAATAAAATCTTTTTGCCTCCCAAATAATTTGTCATGAATAAACAATATTCTTGGGAAAACACTTGACAATATTTCCAACATGTTTTGCCATTCAGCTCTTGAATATTTTCCATAAACTCTGCTGGAGCCCCAGCACCCCCTCTTTCAGAGGCCAGTGCTCAGCCGCAAGCAGATGTGGTTTGAGGGAGCGGATGTGGTGTCATCACGGAAGCCTGCAGTAGCAGGAAAGGCCGTCCTGGGGCTGCTGTCACACTACTGAGCAGTGCTGGAGCAGACTCATTTCCTCAGGGCTGGACAGTCACACCATGAGAAAAGAGCTTGCCACAGGCTCACACTCCAGCAGTGCCCTTGCTGGTGGCTGCACTCACCAACTTTGCCGAAAGCCTCCCGGAGCTCTGCCAGCTCCTCCTCGGAGAAGTGTGCTGTCGATGCCATGTCTTAGTTCTGTGAGGGGCAGGCCTGCAAGGAGAAGACACTTGTTTTTGTTTGGTGCTTTTTGGGTTTGCAACTGGGACGAAACACAGAGGTTTTTACTTGGATTTTCAAAGTTCTGGAGCAGCTTGCCATAGCTGAAAACCTAGCTCCTCTCTGTATCCCGAAATCAAGTGAAGGGATAAAATCCTGTGTAGATGAGACACAATTTCATGTCCCTGCTGTTGTTTTGCCAGGCCTTGTTCAAAATTACATCAGTTTTATTTATACTAATTTAACTGAAATTAAATCCTCCCTCTGCTGACTTTCATTTCTCACACAGAAAATGGACTAAAATGTGCTGGTTCTTATTATTCCCCCTTGGAAACACAATTCACCAGCAATTTCTTCAGCAGTGCTGGCATTGAAGCAGCCCTGTGTGCTTCCCAGGAGTTTGGACTGGAGCCAGAGCCTCAGGGGACATTTGGACTACTTACTTCTGGGTACCTAATGAAGAGCTGCTCACCCTTAAAAGGCTGAGGGATGGAGAGAAGATCCTTCACAAGGTGCTCAGAGCACCAGGTCTGGCTTCCCAAAAGTCAGCTAATTCTCTCCCTGGATATGTGAGGAGTGTAAGGATTTTCCTCCCAAGGTACGTTAGTGCCTGAGGTTAGGTGGCTTTAGGAATGTGTGGCCAGAAGTTGTTTTCCTGCCTTTCCTCTCATCAAAGATACAAAACAGGAGCAAGGATTAAGCTTTCACTTTACAGGCACTTTTCTTAATAACTAGTAAGGGAAACTTCACTTTCTTTCATGGCATCATTAAATACACTGCTAGAAGATGCACATTATCCCCATCTGCTTTCTCCTGCAACTACTGTCTCTTGCATCTATTCATGAGGAAACTGTTCAGGAGACAGACTATCTATTATTCTATATTTGTGAGAATGACTATAGTGTCCTATGTCTCTTTAAGTATTAATTAACCAACAACAATTTAAATAGAACAGAATAGAATGGAAACCCGAGTTGATCCTGGGAAGTGGTTGCTGTAGCTACAGTAATCAAATGAGGGGGAAAAAATCAGAAATATGCCATTCCCAAAGTCAAATTCACACTGCATTAAAAAAAACAAAAAACAAACAAACAAACAGAAAAACAAGCTAGATTTGCTATAGCCCTCTGTAAAAACACAGAGTTATGTAAAGCCTATCTGGGCTTCAGATTCAATGCTCTGCTGAACTCACCATTGATTCCTTGTGTCTGTGGAAACCCCTATGGACATGGCTTTGAAATAGCCCAAAAGCAGTCTCATGTAGTTAACTTCTCATGGGCTGTGTCCCAGTAGTATCATGCACCCATTTTCTGCCTAATCACTGTGATTTTAGGATGAGGACAGTGATAAAAAAAAAAAATCTGTCCATTCCCTCCAACATTCATAGAGAAGTGCAGCAGAATCCATAATGCCATTGCTCTTGCAGTTGGTTCTAACCACCATACTTTCAAGGATTACCTTTAAAAACCCCTATGATCCACTAGAAATGAGTGTTAAGGTAAAATTATATCCACAGTCTTCCCTCAGTCTGTCCTGGTATATTTCCTGCCTCTGATTCCTCACTGCCAAACTTTTTCTCTTGCCTGCTGTGTGTTTTTACAAATTGTGGGTTAACTAAAATGCACCTGGACACATTAAAATCTTACACTATCAGCCAGAAAATCCATATTCCACTGCAAGATCATTCCTTCCAGTCCAGTCACTTGATCAAGCAATATAATTTGCAACACAACTTTTAACAGCATGAAGACTGCTCTAGGCTTAAGAGGTATGAAACACTACAGGTTTTTGCCTATAATATTACTTTTCCAATTACTTAACCTTGAGAAAAATGTATCATCAACATAAAATGGCCTCTTCTAGATTGCACAAGAAGTTATGAGCTCTGGTATGTAATTAAGCGATCTGGTAAATACAGAGAAACCTATTAGTGATACATAGGTTTACACATGTGTACATACATACTAATAACAGGGTGAAGAGCTTTGCTGTAATGACCCCTTTTGACTTCTTTAGGTCAGTATTATCCACTATTGTGAAGGTAACCACACTTCGCTGAGCAATCAGATTCATCTCAGGTGCACACCAAGAGAGAGGACTGGACCTCCATCACCTGGGGGTGGCTGTCCTCAGGTGACAGAAGGATGGTCCCTGCCTGCTCCAACACACAGATGAGTTTCTCCTACAGTTTCACCCTCATAGCACCTCTTGATTTCAGCCTGTCGGTTCCAGTACCTAAATCCACCAGGGCTGCTGATTAATACCCCACTGTGGTTTCAAAACACAGTGAGATTCAGAAAGGCACCAGAATTTTCAGATTAAAGGCATCGGTATTGTTCCCAACAGAAAATCGCTGTCATTTTAAAAATTGTTCAAGTAGGAAAAATAAAACGTAAGGAAATCAAGTGAGTAAAAGTGCAAAGCTTTAGCAACACACAGCAAAAAAGGAGAAAATCCCCTTTCAAAAAGCTACCTTTCAGTATTTAAAATTCTTATTCTGCTTAGATTATTAAATTAGAATATTTAGGCACACAGAGGTGTAAAATGCTTCTGGATAGTAGTGGGAGAAGTCAGGCCCAATATTTCCTTCTGATTTAACCACCCAAGAGCAGAGCCATTTGCTTCTAGGGTTCAACCACTTTCAGCACTTCACCACCCTCAATGTAAAGTGAAAATACTTTGGGCATCCCATCAAGAAGGGATCCAACAATCCAGTTACTGATAACTCACCAGGTATTGTATGCACACAGTGCTCTGCTCTGCTCCAAACTGTTTGCAAAATTAGTATGATCAGGCAGATACAGAGAAAAAAATGCAGAGGATAAGAGCAAAGTAGAAAATGTGGATGAGCAATGATGATGAGCAATGTGAACAAGCTGAAAGAGCTCCTTTGGAGGAAACATTTATTGAGGAGCTAACTGAGGCAGGAGCAAAGGGAATACCAGCTGGTGAGAACCAGGCAATGGCTTTGAGCAAAGTGATAGATGCTCAGAAGCAAAGAGAAAAGCTGTACAGGGGAGAGGTTTGGCAAGACAGAGGGGAGTTTGGTAGAGACAGAACACAAACAGAGTAGCTGTTAGCACAAATGAGATACTGAAGATCAGGAGCAGCTGGGAGGAAGGATCTTGAACTTGGTGTGATGGAAGATCAGTGAAAAAAACGAAGTGTCTTAGGGAGAATGAAGTGAAAGTCAGCATGTGCTTATCTGCTGAGACAGGATGCTGAGGAGGGGAAGATGGCTCCCCTGTGTCAGAGCAAGAAAGGCAGTGGAACTGCGAAAAAGAAATAAAAGCAAGGTAGTAAACTTTCAGAAGAAAATAGAAAACTCCCTGAGGCAGTCTGAGATCAGATGACTTCAGGACATCGGGATTGCAGCACTGCCTGGAAGCGACGCTTCGTTCTTGTTTGGCAAGCGGCATAAACCCGCTATTGCAAAAGCAAAACATAAAGTTGTGCAAATACGCTCTTTCCTCCTCAGAAGACTGCTGAGTTAAAAAAGGCAAGATGTTCTCACCTAAGCTGCTGAAAATACAAGCAAACTGATACCAGAAGAGCGTCTAACAAAGCACTCCCTTCCCTGCCATCATTTCCAAACCAGTAGGTTACAGCTGCACTCCAAAGCCTCCTTTTGTTTGACCTTATCCCCTGAAGAACCTATGACCACACTGATGTTTTAAGAGATCTAATAACAAACTATTTTTAGACTGGAATATAAAGGAAGAACTAAAATATTCTTAGACCTGAACATAATTGCTAAATTGAAACACAGTGATATTGATGTTCTTTCATTTTCCTTTCGATTTCGAAGCCATAGTCGGAGGAGCTGCCTGGTTATGCATTTCTTGGCAAAGTGTACACCCACCATGCACTATAAATAATATATGGCAAAGCCATTAAAACCTCAAGGTTTCCAAGACTTGTATTAAATGTTTACCTTGTTTGATACTTTTCTCCACTGCTGTGGTATTTAAGCTTCGTTGCAAGTGAGGCAATGAAAACCTTGAAGATGTGAAATGGCATTTTATAGATAGACATAAAGTTGTACCTTTCCCCAAAACAAGAAAGTACATTTCATGGGACAACATTACCTTTCACAAACATATTTAGTCAGGAACAACCTAACTGTGAATTTATTGTCAAGAAAGTCAAAGGAACTACTAAAATTTACACACTTTCTACCATCAGGGCTTTGCTTTGTTCGTGTACTAGTACTTTGCTAATTATATGGTAACTTGTGTAGCTGTTGGAGAGAGACATGACACATGTTCCCTGGCATATATAAATTTCCTGCTATCATCTCTTCAAATTTGTTCATTTTTTTCAGAAAGTGATGAAATAAAAGACACTCACTGTTGCAAAACAGAGCTGTCAGAGTTCCATGGGGCAGTGTGAGACTGTCCCCCTGCACACACAAAACTCTGCCTTTTACTTAACCAGAGCTCACAGCTCTATCTCCTCTTCTCTTTCTTATCTCATTCACAAATTCAATTTCCCAAGTCTACTTTGGAATACTTCCCCAGCTTTCTTCTGCATTAGACTTTCCCTCCCAGCTGACATCAAAGAGGCACCCCCAGCAATCCTCCCCCAAGCCTGCCCTGGATCATGCCACCAGCAGGGAGGATTGAGAGAAGAGGCCTTGGAACTGTGCAGAACCTCTTGTGATAGACTTGGAGCCTCTTGAAGGCCAGAAAAGCACGAGGGAAAACAAGATTATCTTGGACATATTCAATCTTTGTCCCATATTTATTGCACCTTTGCATACCTGCCTATTCCTGGTCACTCATCAGAATATCCCTGACAGGATATTCCTCCCCAGAAATATTTCCCTCTACCTTTCTCTCATAAGATCCCACACATAAGTCCATGTATCCATATGCATTTCTGTTCAAATGATTCATCTCAGCTGTTTTCCTACAGTGTGGAAGGGCTGAGGAGGAGACAAGAGAAGAAGATTTTTGAGCTAGGTTTTAATACTTTCCTTCTGGAGACAAGTCTTTGCCATTTTTATAGTCAGTAAAGGGCGAGAAAAAGATAAACTATACGGTAGATCTCATGTTGAAAGAAGAATCAATGCTACAAAACTACAGCAGTGTGGCCTACAAGTTCCTCAATTTGAAAGTTTCTTCCTGTGCTGGTCAGCAAAACCCTTCAACTACAGTGCAGCAGGCAAAGCCATCTTGCTGACGATCAGCCAAACATGTTCTTTTGCATAATCCAGAAGAGTTTATCTCCCAATTAAACTTCGGTCTCAGCATGTTTGCTACTATCATGCTTTTCTCCTATATATTTATTATTAGCTGTTACTTCTCATACAGTTCTGATCAAAATAGTGTGCTTATATCCCTGTACCAGCAGGGTGATCCATACTGCACCCACAGCAAAATAGGAAAGCAGCTCCAATGCCAAATTAAAGTGAGCTGCCAGTGATCATTTGCAGTGATAGCTCTGGGGTATCCAGCCTTCTTAGACAAACAAACAATCCCATCAATGTTCTTTATCCTTGTTTGGTGTTGCAGCTTCCAGCCAGAGTGAGGGGATATTTTTTTGGGGACAGCTTTTTTTCTGCCCACGATGTAAGATTAAAAACTAGAGGCCGTATCTCTCTGCCACGCTGGTGAGTTACTCAGACAGCTGCTCACCATGGCTGACAATATCTCCAAACACAAACAGGTTTGACCACAGGCCAATTAGACACATTTCTTACACAAGGACTTTGAAAATCATTTAAGAAGCACAAACTGCAATACACGAGGTAGCTCATTAAAAAGAACTAGTTTTTCATGTTGCGTGTGTTGGGCTGTGACACTTCCCCTACTGAAATTACTACAGAGGAACAAGAGCATTTTTTAAAATTTCCTCAAAGATGCTGAACTAAATTTTAAATCCTAAAGCAGACAGAAACATACTTGGCTCTGTTAGCAATGGGTAACTTGGATCACAGAACCTTCAGTTTGGGTGGGATCTTGCTGTATAAACCAGCATTCAAGATGCCGAGAGGAGTCTTTCTGAAGATATGGCAAATGCTTCCTCCCTAGTACATTACAAAGATGTACAAAGATGATTTAGCCCACAATAAATGACAATCTTTGCCTCAAAGGTTTTTTAAAAGACTGGTGCCTGCTACAGCAAATCTTACCATGTGTGTAGGCACTGGGATTATTAAGATGTTGCACTTTATCTGTTTTTTTTCCTTATACAATTTGAAAAAAAAAAAGACATTTATCACTGTTCAGAAAGAGCACAGCAATGCCCATGAGTTATTTGTTAATGTTCCATTTTATAAAGGACCTTATTCATCAGTGTGATGCCCAAGTCCTAAATCAAATAGTAGCCAACAGGGCTTAGGAGGGGAAAATCCACAGGGTCTGGAAAGAGATGGAGATCTCTTTCCAATATACCTCTCAGTGGCAGGAAGGGCTAATCCTTCAAGGAAATTAAGACATTGAAAAAGCGGAGCTCTGAACCTATAAATACTCTCCTTATGTGTCTTGTATCTGTCAGATACATCCTCCTAGGGAGTCAGCATATAGGTGCATAATATTTTTCAATCAGAGTCTGTAGAATTTTCTTTAAAAAAAATAGACCCCATACACTACATTTCTTGTTGGGTCACTTATCTTTCTCCTCTCTTTATCAACACAGGCTTTAAAGTGAAAACATTTTTCCTTAGATAAAGCAAATGTTTTGATTCTCAAGCTGACAAACAGCTTCAGTAATTCAACAGGTGTCCCATTTGCATGGAAAACCCTGTCCCACCCAGTTCCATCTTCACTGACAAAGGTGGGGGAAGAGGAGAGCATTGCAGGGTCTGCTTTGGATAGAGGTATGAGAATCAATCCCAGCTCTGCCCCATCACAACTGGGGTGACAGATGGGCATAAATCCCTGGACAGACAGATAGAATCTTCTCTTCCTATTCCTGTGGACTTCAGCCTGACAGCAAGAGGTCAGGTCACAAAGTACTGATCCAAATGTGCTGTGGAAGCCTGGTAACTAATGCAAGAAAAGGAGAAGACAGCTTTCCTAAAGGAATTTATTTCCCATCCTACAGCTTTCCTCTTGGATAACTGCACAGAGCATCCAACAGAACCTCCTGTACTCCATTCTGCAGCACCTAAATACAGTTTCAGGTTTTCTTCCTAAATATATTTAATTTTGATAAATATTTTACATTTTTATCAGCATTTCACTGGAGTCTGCTGTTTTGCATGAAGGGTCTGAGTATGTAAATGAACTACATTTCTGAATGCACTGTATTCCACTGGTCTTCCCCATCTCCTTCCTTCCCCTTTACTCAGTCTCTTCTGAGTTCTTTCATGCTTTATAAAAAACATATGCTGATGTGTTCACAGTAGGTTCTCTATCAAGATAACTCTGCTCCAAGCTACACAGCTGTGTTTTAAGCTTCTCATGACTGAAATCAGAAAGAAACGGGGTCAAAAAAACTCATAGCAAAATACAAGGCAATGGAGTGTGTGTCAGGTTCTGTGAACAGAAGAGCAACACCACTAGATTTAAGTACAAACATTTTATAACCATAGTACTATTCAGTCCAAACAGTCACTCCAGTTCAATTGAGGAAGCAGAATCAAACCCAGTAATACAATACATCCCTTTTTTGACATATAAAGTGAACACTGCCTTCAGCTTCTGAGCTAAGTAAATCTGGACCTTATGGCCAGGATGGAATCAGAAACCCCTGCTCTCATTACCAGCAAGCAGGCAGGTACTTCCCAGTCCCTCTTGGCTCTAGCATCACTCCTCAATGGATTTTCCCAACACAAAGGGGGTTTCCACATCTCCTGTCTACTCATGAGAGTTTCCCCAGCTCAGGAGGCCAGGCTGCTCCTGTGGGCAGGCAAGAGGGGAGGAAGGTGAAACATGCTGCAGTTTCTCTGCAGGAGGGGCTTCAGGGTGTGATCTGCTTTTAGCAAGATGATCAAACCCCATCTGCTGAGCAGCCAGCTGCATTTGCCAGAGATCACCTTCACCTGACACCTGTAGCTGTACAAGATCAGTCAGCTAACCCAGTCTGTGACTTTGGTTGTGATAACAAAGACCTAAAGTTCCATTGGGTCACTGTTCAAACTAAACCCAAATGTGCCAAGGAAATTACTGCATGACAAAACCAGCAAGGCTACTGCTCTTACAAGGAAGACAGTTCAGCCTGGGGGCTCCTGTTCACAGTACGACCACCAGATATTTGCAACTCACAATTCATCTGGAGCCTGAGGTGAAATCCCAAAGAAGACAAGGGACAAACCTAACCAGATGCATCAGTCAAGACCTTAAAAGGCAAATATAATGTTAGGACCACCCCATATCACTATTTTTAAAGCAGAAGTCCCTGCTGCAATCAGGCTCTATCATCAGTTTTAGTTATCCACTGGAAAGTAAAACTGCATTTCTAAAAATCTGATATAAATGTCCTAACAGCCAGCAGATTACACTGTAAGCACTATGAGCCAAAATACATTATACTTATGAATCAGTGTTTTTCATCACTGAAATTAAAATTACCTTCTTACATGGATCCAGTCTGCAATCTAAATAATGGCTCCTTACTTTATCATGCCCTTCCAAGCCCATGCCAATTCTGAGACTACCATTCTACTCAGCCAAAAACCACTCTGCCAAATTAAATCCATCAAACACCTCCCTGAAGGTCAGTAGCAATGCCGTGCACAAGATTACTTGAAAATGCCTCACAGTCATACAGAACCTGCTCTGTTGTTACATGGCAGTTGTTACACAATTTCCTGTGCAGTTGAAGTGCTGGTGTCCTCAGTGAGAGCAGCTTGCCAAAAACCACCAGATTTGGTGTTCTTACCTCCCGGGCTCAATCAGCGGGTCCAAACTGTCAGAGCAACGATCAGCTCAGCAGCTGCCAACCAGCGGAAAGGGCAGAACTTCTCAAACAAGCCAAATGTCCTGTAGGGTGGAGGAACTGCAAAGCACTTGTCACTGCAGACAAGGAAGTTCTTCCTTTTCTGCAGCGCCTCTAGGCAAGCCTAAGAGTGCCAGCCCCCAAATGAACCCAGAGAGGGAAGTGAGTGGTGTCAAAACCCAATAGATTTTTTTTTGTCTTTATAAGGAAACCCTCTCTGGTCTCTACCTCTTCATGTCAGTTCTCTGGGCCACTGCTTTGCACCGCTTCTTCTCACTACTCTCTCTCTCTCAGAACACAAGCTCAAAACACTTCTCTCTTCGCTGGTAAGGGGAGCCACATTTCAGGCATGGAACAGTGAGGTCTGCAGTGACACCTCATCCACCAGGCAGGGCTGGTGGCCAAGCCAGCCTGGGGCAGAGTCACACGGCATGGAAATTCCTCAGCATCACTGCCCAACCTCTGCCAACGTTTTACTGCCCTCCCTGTGAAAACTTTTTCCGTGCAAGTGGTTGGAATTTCCTTTGATGCAACTCGTGACCTTTTCATTATCAGTGCTCACTGCTGACAAAAATCTGGCTCCGTCTTCTCTAAAAGCTCTGATTAAGTTGGTGTAGACGCAAAGATCCCTCTCAGACTTCTCCTCTCCAGGCTGAACAAGTTGAGCCCTCTCTCCCTGTTCTCTGATCTGTTGTGTTCCATCCCAGTACCATCCTGGTGTCTCCCTACAGCTTGTCCAAGGCTTTATTGAACAGGGAAGCCGGAGAAAGGACACAGCACTCCTCACACCACCTCACAACTGACACAGATTTCAAGGACACATTTCCCAGTGCACTGAGTGTCACATGTAAAAGTGCTTGCTGGATGCAAATATAAACTATCTTTCAAGCCCTGATGATGCAGCATTGCAGAAGCCTTAGATCTGAAAACACAACAACAAGAGAGAAAAGTAATTAATCAGTCCCACAGGGATTTTAAGAAAGGTCCTGCCTTAACAGCAAGATTCTTGCCACTTTCCACAGGCTGAAGAATCATCCTTCAGCTTTTTCAACATCTCCTCACTTTTACCTCTGAAAGCAGGCAGGTGAAAAAGATTGCCAAATTGTATATCTTTAATGAAAAAGCTGTTATTCACCAGACCAGCTGGACCATGAGCTATGTGCTGTTGTAAAGAGATTCAAGGAAGCCCTCTCATGAGCAAATCTCCGTAATAAAGATGCACCCTTGAATCAACATATATTTGCTCTACTCAGAAGTACGTTGAAACACGTTCCAGGCATTTTTGATTACTCACTTCTATTTAAAAAATACTTCCTCTATCGTATTTGATTATTTGATAGGCTGTGGCACAGCTCCTCTTCTTCGTTTTCCAGGATATTTTACACCAGCCTAATGGCTTGTCCCAACTTTTTTCTTACAGACCTTTTCCAAATCCTTAATTACTTTTATTGGTCTTCATGACATCCCATTAAATGCTGTTATGTCTTTTCTGAGATAAGGGAGAGGGCACCAAAAGGATGTGTGCTCTAAATCTAGCATCCTACTTGCACAGGAAAACTGGGGTGGGTGTTTCCTTTACCAGATATGTTTGCTTTACACTCTTAGCACCCTCTCTGGAGTTGTTACAGCTTATGCAGAAGTTAGGGGAGCAACTCAGAGTTTCCATCATACATATCACATATTCATGTGACCTAGACTGAGCTCAACACTGTGTCCTCAGCACTGATTCAATACCAGCACATCCCTTAGGCACCAGCTGTGTTAAAGGAGTGTTCAAACAAGCTTGGAAATACAACAACAGCAAGGATGAGATTTAAATTATGACAGATTTATGAGGCAGACATGAACAAAAAAGATATTTCCCATGTGTGGATCATGAATCCCTTTTTCTGCCTCATTTCAACACCTGCTGGATTGTCACTGTATAGCTAATAATGCTGTCTCACCAAATATTATTAAACTGAGGTAGTCTTTGGATACAGCCCCAGATGAAGCCCTGTCATGACACACTATTTAAACTCTGCAATGTGTCCTTGAAGCATCACACAAGTAACAATTTCACTGGGAAGCACTGAAACACTTTTAAATGGGACGGTGCAATAGTTATTTCCTACCTGGTTAACTTTACCTGAGTGGTGGACATTTGTGTTATTGCTGACAGTGTAGGATTCCATGAGGGTGACGTCTCCAAAGTAATTTCTTAAACAGGGCAGGCTATTACTACTGGTTTCCTAGAACAGTGTTGAATTGTAATATAAATAGCTTGCATTTTGCCACAAAGTATGCTTATGGCTAGGAACAGGCCAGCTGGTGTTAAGACAGGCTGTACTGTGGGACTGAGGTAAATGTCCATTACTGTCCCACCTCAGAAAAACAATACACTTGACCTACAACTCCAGTCTTAGGGACAAAATATCAGTGCAGCTGCTTTGACATTTATGGGCATGAAAGGTAAAAAAGTTAAAGGAGGTGGTCCTCCAATTACAGGAAAAGACATTAGGAAATATCCAAGATGATTGTCTATAAATTAAGTACCATAAATTAGCATGCACTATGTTCAATCACTTGCAGAGGGAGGACTATACCTGTTAACAGACCATGCCCCTGAGACACAGCTGAGAAGGTCAAAACCAATCTTTTCCCCCCTGTTGTCACCACTACAACACTGCAAAAGTCCTGCCCCTTATTGTCCCTGTGCCTGAAGGACCTTTCTTTCCGAGTGCTTTTTGCAGTGCTGACACTCCCATCCTGCTGCCTCTGTAATGCAGTCACACTCCACTGCAGATCAGCCAGACTGTGTCACCACAGGCTTTAAACCCTTCCACGACTTTTCTCCTCCTCCCCTCCACCCCTGAGTCAGCCCCTCAGCTCTGAGTGACAGAGCACTTTGACTTCAACCTCCTCCCCAGCCAACAGGCTCTTATCCTCCTCCCCTTCACCCCCAGGTGAAGGCCGTGGGGAGCCTTGGGAAGGGCAGAAGCTGCCCGTGTTCTCCTGCCACGAGCCTTGGATGTGTCTTAGCAAGGTAAGTGACAACCCAGAAAACATGCAGGAGCCAGTAATCCCACTTCCACCAATGAATGGGAATTACATTTGAAGGATCTGGGGCATCTGCCTAAAGAGGAGGTCCAGCAGCTTCATCTGGCTTGGCAGTGCTGTGTCCTGGCAGCCAGGAGGGCGTTTGCAGGGATCCCCGGCTGAGGAGGGAGCTGGGGTCTGCTGTGGGTCAGTAGTTTCCTTTGGGCACCAGGGAAGTGTATTCCTGTGGTGGCCTTTCCTGGCACACACACCTCTTGGCTCCCACATTTTTAACTGCCCGCTGTTAACAATCTCCCAAGAACTTTGCCTTCCTGCAGGCCACTTCTGCTTCAGGAAATTACTTCCTCCAAAAGCCCTGCTTTGCAAAATCACACGCATGTAATGCAACACCTTCCTTGCCACAGCTGCCAGGGTCACAGGTTGTAGACCACGCTCTGGGATGGGAAGAGCATGGAAGGGAGCAGAGTGGGGACTGCAGCACAGATCTTCCAGGTGGAGCAAAAGTTATTCTGGACCTTGAAAAGTGTCTTTGACTTAATGACAGCACAATTTTAAATTAACCCTCTGAGGGGAATAACCTGGTGCATGAAAAACTAGGGTAAATCAAAATAATGGAAATTATTTTAAAATTATCTCCTTTAAAAAAATAATATCTTGCTCATATATAAGTACAGAGGACCTGATCTAATTCCCACTACAGTTTGATGCTATCTGAATTGCACCTTTATTTTATGTGACTCTGTCTTTGTTCCTATGGAAGTCAGTGACACTTTCTGTAACCACTAGTGATTTAGGCACTCTGAACAACCTCTGAATATGGGCCCTGAGAACTTCAATGCTGTTGAAAGGTAAATGAGTCTCTGTGAAGCAGGAGTCATTACTCTGATGGTGTGTGCTCAGCAGCAAGTGGGTAACTTGACCCACTGCTGGGTCTGTGTTAGCAGTGTACCCTGAAATGCCACCTGTATCTCTGCAGGAGAGAGAACACTGAGGAGAGGAGAGGAGAGGAGAGGAGAGGCAGGGTGGAAGGTGATGGCCCATGCCATGCACACAGGTGCCACACAGCAAATACAGCAGCCTCGAGTGCCCATCAGCAACAAGAGATTTATGCTTCCTCATGGAGGGTCAACCAGGCTTGCATACTGGCAAGGCTGGAGAAAGAGGAATGTAGAAAGAAGTTCTGTCATACTGAAAAAGCATGATTCTGGTAGGGTAATTCTCAGATCAGCAGCTTTCCAAACCTCACCCTGTCCCCTGGATCTGGGCACAGGAATGACCTGGAGGACAATAGCCTGTTAAAGCTAGGGTGGGAGACTGGTTTATGATTTCACGAGCTTGTGCAGCTTTCAGTTTCCAAGCCTAAACTCTGAAACCTGTCTTACAGTCTTCTAAGGAAATCCTTATTTCTGTCCTATTCATGAATGAAGGTGAGCCACAAAAATCAAATAAGCTGTGAGTATACTCTTTTCACAAAGCAAAGCAAGAGGCCACTTCTAACTAGGGGATACAACCTGCAACCAGCCTAGGAAGATTTACACTCCCCAAAACCTGTGTGCAGGACAGTTCCAGTAGAACAGCCCCCACTGACAAAGGAGGGGACAGGGCATGGACGGATTGCTGGTCTTGGAGCAGGTTGTTCCCTCAGCAGAAGTAGCCAAATATCCCTGTGAAACAAAAAGCAGACAGCTCTGAGGCCACAGACGAGCTTTGAGCAGTTGGATTTGTTTCCAAATTCCCCAAGTCATTTGTTTCAAAGTGATCTCCTGCACTGAAGTGACTGAGTGGGTCTGAAAGTTTTCCTTGTGGCTCAGCCCTCGAAGAGATCTCAGTCTTACTTAAGAGTCATAAGGCACAAGATTAATTTCCAGCAAGTAGTCTGAACTTTGAAGGAGAGGCATTTAAGCAAGTGAAAAATGAAATAGCTGGGGAAAAAAACACCCTGTAAAATAAAAGCAATAATAAATAAATAACAGGAAAGCATACACCCCACTTCAAATTTAATAGGCTACGCCCAACCATGAATTATTGATCAAAACCATCCATTTGCTGCAAAGGGGAATACTAGTGAAATATTAATAACAGCGCATGAGCTAATCTTAGATTTTACTTGGTGACAGAGTGACAAGAAGAGGTTGGAGAAGCCTGACCACAGTCAGGCTCTCACTGCAGCCAGGTCTGGCTGCAGTGAGAGAAGGGCACACCTCCAAGGCTCTCCCAGGAAATCATGCAGGTCCCAGATTTCCAGCAGAGACTGGCAGTGACTCTTCCAGCCGATAAACCCATTCCCAGATGGATATGGGTCTAGAAGTGTCGTTCATGGAGGCTGTTGCAACAATACTGTCTATCCTGTTCTGGTAGTCCTACAAAAGACAACCAGTTGGTTAGAGCTTAACTCAATCCAATGTGTTTCCTAGTTTTCCTGGTTTTCTTTTGGAAAATAATTTGACTTTGTGATGAGTGGATATACATGCAAATGTGACTTTGGTGGGTCAGCTGGCCAGAGGCTTACAGGAGTAAAAAGCATGAGAAACAGATAGAAAAGAAAATGTATTTTTAATTACACTTGTTATACCAGTTATTTTTGCAAAACAGTGAGGAAACAAAGTAATGATTTTTGAGAATCTGATCTGGCAGAAGCTGACTCATGGTTAACCAACCTTCTCATGTATTTTCAGCCTCAATCTCACTCAGTTTTTGGTGCATGAACCGTAGGCTTTGACAAAGTAACAGAGTATGATACCTAGGGCCCCTGCCCTGCACAGGGTGGTTGTCACAGCCAAGATGAAGCTGTTCTGCTGCAAACTCGGGCACTGCCAACCCACTGCCACAATTTCAAGTACCTGTCTTCTGCTGCAAACCATGTCAGGAGGAAAAAAACCCATGACTATAAATTACACTGCTCTCCTGAACATCAGGCAGCTTTTTGCCAAGAAAAGAATAATTCAATTTCCTTTGGATGCAGGTGAAAACTTGCACACAAATACCTGCAGGACTGAACAAAATGTCATGTGCACATGGGTTCACTCATATATATGTCTCCTTGAACACTTTATCATTATGTTCTGACTTTATAGGTTTTTAAATGTTAGAAATTTTACATCCTAGGCTGTCTGCTCTGTGTTTTTCTTAGTTTTCATCTTTTGCTTCTCAGTTTTTTAAAAAGCTATATTGTTGTGTATCTTCCTCTTTCTTTGGCATGCTTCCCTTTATTATCTCATTTTTCCTTTGCACATTTTCTTTTTTCTCCCGCTTTTCCATCTATCTCTTGTCATTTCCTCACTCCTACTCTGGCAGTTTCTGCTTGCTCCCTCTCAAGCTTTGAAGCCAGCATTCCTCATGAAATTTTTAATTGTTTTCAGATCAGAATCTCCACTTCTTGTTTGCAGCCTCTCACATGCAATCCTGGGGCCCAAGTTTTGCACTGAAACTTCTGCTCAGAAACACACACAAGCAGTTATTAGTTCCCTGTCAGGACGGGAAATTTTGCATAATACAAAAGGAACTTGCTGAGTTTCTACAGCACATCCAAAAAAAAAAAAAAATTTCCCCCTGCACTGCCAAACTGAAGGGGTTTTGTTTCCAGCCTTCCCATGGTTGTGTTTGCAGAGCCAGTCCTGCTTCTGGAGCTGCATCAGGGGGACCTGTTACCCTCCTGCATTGAAGGATGAAAGTCAGCACTAGGCTGTCCATGCCATGTGCTGAGTGTCAGCCTTTTGCTCAGAAGGAATGTGTCCTGCATCTAGTGAAGCTGCAGGAAGACAAAAAAAGATTTAGTTTTTTGCAAACAAAAGATGAGTTTCATTGGTGAAGGTATCATATGGAACTCAAACACAAGAGGGATCTCTACAACTGTATGAAAAGAGGTTGTAGCCAGGCTGGGGTCAGTCTCTTCTCCCAGTTAACAAGTGACAGGACAAAAGCAAGTGGCTTCAGGTTGTGCCAGGGGAGGTTAAGTTGGAAAAATTTCTTCCTTAGGCAGGAACAGGCTGCCTATGAAAGTGGTTGAGTCACCAACCCTGGAGGTACTTAAAAGATGTGTAGATGTGGCACTCAGGAACATGGTTTAATGGTGGACTTGACAATGCTTGGTTTACTATTGAATTTAATGTTATCTCAAGGGTCTTTTCCAATCCATTATGCTATTACCCTATTATTTTATTATTCTGTGATCTGAGGTCAGGCTTTTCACAAAGGTTCTGAATCCAACAAACTCTTACCTGTTACATCTCTATTTTTGTAAAAGAATGTGAACAAGTCTAGTCCTCCAAAGGTTTTTACATAGTGATTAACTAGACTTCTGAGTCAAAGCTTGTATTTAGGATTAATCTCTTCCATGACACATGTAAATTAAAAATACAAGAGGAAAAACCTTTGGAAGGGGGAAAGATTGGCCCCCTC
Source organism: Cisticola juncidis (assembly GCA_013400215.1). NCBI lineage: Eukaryota > Metazoa > Chordata > Aves > Passeriformes > Cisticolidae > Cisticola > Cisticola juncidis. Next base: position 1,635,637 of record VXBR01000897.1, read on the forward strand.
TAGCAATCACAAGCACCGATTATAACTGGCACCACAAAAAAAACAGTTATGATTCCTTCATATTTTCAGTATTTAAGTGTTGCTTCTCTCAAGTAAGCAAAAAGAAGATTTTCCTTGATGTTTTGGTTGGTTGGTTGTTTTCTTTTTAATTCATTTTACTGGTCCAACACCTTCCTCCCCTGCTGGTCGGCACTGATATTTCTTGGAAGATCCGCCGAGATGAGGCTGGAAGAGATGTGAATACAAAATCCCTGCAAGGCAACTGAAGGGTATCCACCCAAAGACATGGTCCTATTCTCAGAGTCTCTCTAGAGCAGGAGCCAGGCTTTGGCAGTAACAGTGGCCAAGACACACCTGACCAAATATTTGATGCAGCCTGAACAAGTTTTAGCAAACATATTTAGCACCTGACTAAGAATTCAGTCAGGAAGACCCTTGATATTTGGATAGTTGTTAAGTTAGAAATCCTACAGAAGCCACATGTTAGAAAAGAGAAGACCAGACTTTAATTTTGCTCACTGCTTGTAGTGAAAGTTTTTTGAGGCAGCGCAGAGAGATGGGAGGGCTGCTCCTCGAAAGCACCTGGGTATCAGGTGGTGTGAGTTTGATCCCAGAGATGCTCCTTGTGTTGCTCACTGTGGGTATCATCCAGGAGTTGCCTGCAGTGCCAGGGAATGGGCAGAGCACACCCACAGACAAGCAGAGGAATTCCTCGTCCTCAGGAATTTCTGCGTCCTCCCTTAGCTGCTCCATTTCCTGTGCTGCTGTGGCCAATGCACACTGAAAGCTAATGAGGCAAAGACATCAGGTGCATTTTCAAATGTCAGAAGACTCAAAAGAGCCCCTGAAGGACTGTTGTCGAAAAAAAGAACAAAATTTTAGCTGGAGTGTTATCTAAAAGACAAACTTGAAACAAACGTTAATTGCTCTTTTGACAAAGTGTTCAAGAGGCACAGGGAAACTGAAATGTTAAACAATTCTGTAGCAAACAAAAACTCCAAACTGTATTGATTTTATGGGGGGTAGGTGGTGTCAGGAATTTAGAAACCACGGATCCAGGAGAAAAGACCTGTGCTAGCCAAGCAACGCACACAGGGGTCACTCTGCCCTCTTTGCTGTCACAAAGCATGGGAAAAAAACCCAAACTGTTCAGGATAGCTGCCCCAAAATGCCCTGTATAAACAGCAAAAGAAGCAAGGCACAAGGAGCAAGTGTTTGGACTGTTCATCTCTGCATCCCACCAAATAAATGCACAAAACACAGCACCTCTGCAGGTCACCCCCAAGCCATCAGTGAGGTCCCTTTTCCCAGGCACTCACTGACCAGTAGGGAATGGGTGCAGACAACCTATCCCCTAAACCAAAACTCCAAAAGGGACAGTGTCACTAGCCACACTTGGCTTTGCTGCCCAGTTTCCATTCCTCATTGTACAGCTGAGCAAGTGAGCAGTATAGTATGGCTTTGGAGATGAGCTCAGGCAGATCTGCTTGGCCCCTTCGTGGGTATTTATCTGTGCCTCATGCAATGAATGCCAAACTCCATCACCTCCGAGCTCAGCTGTTCTCAAATGGCAGAGATTTAGACCCCTGGACACACTGAGGAGGAAGGAAATCTCTGCAGATGATACCACTGGCCAATGTGATCTGTAGATCGTGACCTGTAAGAGGACAACTGGCCTGTATGGACAACTGAGGCATGGCCACCACCCCTGTCCCTGGCCAGGCAGCTGGAGCTGTGCCAAGGACAAGGCATGGGCATGCAGGGAGCCTGGGGCTGGGACTGTCCCAGTCCCATTCTGCTGGCCATGTTCCCACTGAAGCTCCCAGCACACGCTGCCACGGGCAGTGCGCACAGGCCGGCTGAGGATCCACCCCAAAACTTGGGACCAGGTGCAGGATGCCACATTGCTGCTTGAGGCTGAAACTGCCTCAACACTGTGAAGTGCTGGCCATTCTCCCTGGCACATGTTCATAGAGGAACGTGTAATGCAGCTGACAATTTTTTTCCAGAATGCTCCTGGGTGCTCAGTTTTTCCTTCATGTCTTTCTGTCTTCTTTTTTCCTATAGATGATTTCTACAAAATGTCCTGGAGACTCCAGGCACTGTGGTTCCAGGAACTGAAGAAAGAGGAGAAGAAAGATAGATTTCCCAAAGGTCTTGCACTCTGCCAGATGACAGAGAGAGGCAGGTAAGAGAAACCAGACATAACAGACAGACAGAAGAAAGGTTTGCTCTGCCACTATCATTCAGAGAGTCGGAAAGCATGGGGGGAAAAGGAAGGAGCATCCTTAGCTTTTATTTCAATCCACTTTGCTAGCCAGGGCTAAAGGTCAGGCACACAGGAAGGGTGAACTGAGATAAAAGATTAGCACAAACCATCAAATAGCTCAAGAGAAAGAGGGTTTAGTGTCAAGAGTGGCAGGAGCAGTCTGCCTGCTGGTTAAACTTGCTTTTTCTTGTTTAATGCTCCTTCAGGCATTTCTGTGTCTTTGACTGCCTGGTGAGTTACAAGCTTCACATGAGCAGCAATGAGTTTCTGACAGAACAGGAACTCCAAATCCTTTTCTAAGTATTACTCTGGAAAGTATCGAAGGTTTAGGTTTAACTAGGAATGTTCTTCAGCTCTTCACAGCCTTACACATTACATGACTGAGTAGCTGTGTAATGAAAAAGCCATTTTGGCTGTCAGAAATACTGGACAGAAACACCAAACTGTAGCAGAGCCAGGCAAAGATCTCATACTGAAGAAAATCCCACCAATTTGCCTGGTTCCCCTCTCTCCCATGCACGTGAGCTGCTCCTGCAACTGAGCAGGAAGAGGAAGAAAACCCAGGGTCTGGCTCTGATGGCTTGCAGCAATCTCCCCACCCCCTCTCCTCCTGACTCCTTGCCAGAGAGGTAAGACTCACCACACTCCTGAGCAGCCCACTGACACTGTGACACCAACTGCACAGGGCACACTGGGGCTCACACATCACACTTAAACAAGAGTGTTTGCAGATGCCTTTGCAAAGACTAGATTTAGGTTTTGTTTACATTTCCACGGCAGTCTCAGCTGTATGTCGCAACCTCTGTTTCCTCCATTGCTGGAGAGCTGTTGTCTTTAATTGTAAAAGTAAGTGTACTTCCCTATCTCAGTGGGATTCCAGCACCATGGGCTTTCTCTGCTTAAAGCCCAGGGACACCTTTGCCAAATTCATTTCTGGACACAGCTCTGTGAGGACAGCAGGCACAAGAACCATGATGCTACAGCTACTCTGTAAGGATATGCTAAGGGCATGTTTCTCCAGTGAGTGCAAGAGATGTAGACGCATGAATGAGAAATTATTGAGCATTTACTAAGATCCCATGCACAGCTGCTCTGCAGCCTTGCATCAGAACTTTGTGGCCTCCCTTCCCAGCACAGAGATACCTGTATTCTCAAACCCCAGCTTTTACCAAAGGACAGACTTCAGCAGGTCTTCCTACCTGCCCTTGCAAAGTAAGTCAGCATTTAAGCAAAGGCTGTGGTGCTTGTGGTTTGCATCAAAAGAAGCATCAAGGGAGGTGATCCTTCCCTTCTACTCCACTGTTATGAGACCCCTACCTGTGCTGCTTCAGCTCTGGAGCTGGGACCCCTACATTAGGACATGAACCTGCAGCAACAAATCCTGAGGAGGGCCACACAGAAGATCAGAGGGCCGGAGCACCTCTCCTATGAAGACAGGCTGAAAGAACTGGGGTTGTTCAGCCTGGAGAAGAGAAGGCTCCAGGGAGATTTTCTAGCAGCCTCCCAGCACTTAAAGGGGCCTGCAAGACAGGTGGAGAAGGAACTTTCACAAGGGCATGCTTTAAGATGAAAGAGGATGTGTTTAGAGCAGCTATTAGGAAGAGAGTAATTACTGTAAGTGTGCTGTGGTGCTGGCACAAGGTGACCAGAGAAGCTGTGTATTCCCCATCCCTGAAAGACTTCAAGGCCAGGCTGGATGAGGCTTTGAGTAACCTGGTCTAGTGGAAGGTGTCCCTGCCCATGGCAGGGGGAGTTGGAATGAGATGATTTTTAAATGTCCATTCCAACCCAAATTATTTTCCATTATTCTGTCCAAAATTTCTGGGACAACGCCACTGCATAGATTCTGTGCACCTGGGCCAACACAAGAGAGCCCATACATCCTAACACAAGAAAGTCTCTGAGAGGATGGATAAGAGGATAAACACATGAGAGATGTAGAGATGTGAGAGAGGTGGTCAGCTACTCGGATTTCTGGTTACCATTGGTTGCAAAAACCCATTTAAATATGTGCATGTAGAGAATGAAGGCACAGTGGTGCAGAAAAGAAAAGAAGAAAAAAAAAGGAAAAAAAAAAAGAAAAAAAAAGTGAGAGACATATATCTAAAACATTTGTCCAAAAGAGACATCTCACTGTTTGAAATAGTGGTCTAACTATTGGTTGGTTGTTCCTCTTCTGACCTTCTGCTTGTCTATCTTGGACACATAATTCTGAAAGTGGATGTTGACTAAGTCTGGGCATTGGGATTTAGATAAGAATTGCATACATAGGCAAATACTTGGGCACTCACAACTTTGAAGCAAGGAGGGGTTATCTGAAAACCAGTGTAAAGTGACAGCCTTCCTCTAAAGGCTGCTTTTGAATTTGCTTGAAAAAATTAATTTCTAATCTATGTGTGTAGCACTCACACAGAATTACTGGGGCTCATTGGTATATCACAACATTAAGACTGCACTGCCTTTTTAACTGAATAAATGCCGGAAATGAAAAGAAGGAAAGACAAGGATGCTATTTGTTTTAAAAAATGTCATTAATATTAACAAATATTTTGATTCCTTCTCACGGTAGAAACCAGAATTAAAAAGTGTCATCTATCCTGTTATTTACAGGAGGCTGAAGGTAGGTCTAAGTGATCTAAAAAGGACTTTTTTTCTCTCTAATTGACCATAAATCTATTCCTTATTTTCTGGGAAGTATCTCTTTTTTGGTATCTCTTTTATGACCTAGCAATCTCTCTGAGGCAAACAGAGACAATATAAGAACTGTGTTTGGAATATAAGAATAAAGAAACTGATAACTGCCTCATCATGTTGAACACTTACCATTATCAAGAAACAAACTGTGCAAAACAGTATTTTTCTCTTGCAGGAATTTTTCAGTCATTTGTCCCAAATGCCCTGTGCATACTGACACCTCCAATAGTACCCAAACCCCAGGCTTCCTACTGACACACACATTCAAAGACAGCTCTTTTTAAAGAACAGCTATTGAAAGGTTGATGATGGTTCTGAGACACTCTTTCATGAACATGGGCGACCTTCAGTGGCCATCACCCTCTCCTCATCAGGAAGGGAGCAGCATGGTGGTTCTTTTTCTGCCCCATTTCCCTCAGCATCATCTGTCCATGTGTTTCCATATCATTACTGCTACACTCCCTAAGCAGCAGATGCCCCCAGGATTATCAATTGGTGGCACCTCAGGTATCCCCCACCAGGTACAGGGGAGCCTGTCCCCACAGTCAGAGATGGCTTCTTTGGAGGGACAACCCCATCAGACACCTGCACAAGGCATTTGGCTTTGGGTACCTGGTGAGTGGGATGCTTTCCTCTGATTCTTGTTCTCTTTGGCAAGAGGAGCCAGGAGTTACTCTGCCTAGCCTTACAGCAGAGCAGTCAGTGAGGACTCCTGATAAACAGGGTCCAAGATAAGAGCTATTAGGGGGAACACATAAAATACTTTATTTTAATTCATAGGCAAAAAAAAAAAAAAAAAAAAAAAAAAAAA
>VXBR01000897.1:1646673-1695644 GCA_013400215.1 Cisticola juncidis
CGCAGCCCCTCCGCCGCTGCCGCCGGCGCCGCCGCCCCTGCCCCGCCCAGCCCCGGCGGACACGCCCCGGACACGCCCCTGCACCGGGAGGGTCCCCAGGGCCAGCCCGGGGTGTGACAGCGGGCAGCCACCGCCTTGCTCGGCGAATTGGGCTGCTGAAGGGTACCTCTGTAAGGAGTTCTGCCCTGAGCTGATACACAGAACAGGTGCTTTCTCCTCATCAGTGTTAGCCCGGTTTTGATGCTGTGCAGCAGAAAAGTTCCTGCTACCTGGGCGTGGTTAGAGTAGCTGTATCCCGGTTTCTCTTGATCCGCATATGTTTGTTTGGAATTGGTTTTCCCTCTTCTCCACACCCTGACTTTGCTCTTCTCCCACTGTAAGGAGCAACCTGGCAGGCTTCATGACAGATACATCCTTCCTTTTCTCCTGCATCCTTCACCACACTCAGTTTTCTCACCACCAGTTTTCTGTTCTCCCTTCTGCAGCACTGATGGGTCTTGGTGACTCAACTGCCCAGTGATTTGAACTAAATTGCAATTACAGTCGTAATTACAGACATGTTTTTGTGGCACCAAGGTCGTGGGTTCAATCCCTATATGGGCTCCTTCCTACTCAGAATATTCTGTGATCCTCTTCTGATTTCATTTTGATTTTTACCTAAAATCTCACCAAACATTATGGTCCCTTTTATCTCACGAGAAAATCATGTTCCCTCTCCCTCTGATGTGCTTCTATCCCTTCTGTCTCTAGTAGCTTGAACATCTCTACTTTTCTTCCCTGCCAGAAGCACTTGGGTTCTTGTCTACTTTGCATTTCTTCCACTCCTCCCAGTAGAGTCTCTTGTTTTCTTCTCAACCACCTCTGTAACCTCAGGTTTCCTCCTGTGTTATCACCTCCTTCCCTGGCTCTGAGTTGTGCTGTGTTCACTCACTTCAGGAACTTTTCCACTCCACTCCCATCCTAGGCCCTCATTTCTTTACAGTCAGATCTTCCTCCTGAAATTCTGCAGGCAGTGCTCCTCGAGGCATTGATAACCAATTCTGCAAACATTTCTCACCAGCCTTGATCTGTCAGCCAGTTTCAGCAGAGGTTACCTACAAATGAGAGAAAACAAGCACACTTATCTTTAGATGTGTGCCCTAGTCAGGTGTGCACTCTGTGTCTTGGGTTTTTATCAGTGTTGGGAGGAGGCCCAGAGATTGCCCTGAAGGTTGTGGGGTCTCAATTGTTGCGTACAGGTCTGAGTGATCTGCTCAGAGCTTGTACTTCAACCCTGCTGTGAGCAGAAGCTGGTACTAGAACCTCCTGAGGTATCTTCCAGGCTGAATTACTCCCTGTGCAATATCCGTGTGGCAGGTGCCAGAAATGTTATCCTGAAGAGGAAAAGACTGGAATGCTAAGCTGGAGTGTGTCAAGTACAAACATAATTACAGAGTGCGTTTTGTTTCTGTTCCTCCAATTCACCTTCTTTGGCTCTTTAAGAGGTCTTGCATTGCCAGAGGGAGGAGAGTTATTGTTGTTATTGGGTTGTTTGGTGTTTGTTGGTTTGTGGGGTTTTTTTTGTTGTTGTTGGGGTTTTTTTTAATATTATATATTCTTCCTCCTGTGCCTCCAGTCTACTGCAAGGGTACTGTCCCCAGGATCTGGTTAACATCAGGAACCATTGTTGTGTCATCGTGCCTCATCTTGTTGCAATATTTGTCCATTTATTCAAACTCATCAAGGCTATAATTGAACTCCAGGCTTCTTTTTTAAACTTCCCCCATTTCTTCCTTTCTCCAGCTCCTTGTTCAAGTGCCATTCAAACCCAGTAGCTAAGTGTCAGCTCTGAACTCATTATTCACTCCAGCACTGTCTTTTTTCTTTTCATCACAATATTTACTTTTCTTTCCATCACAGTTTTATATAATGCTGCACTTAATTTAAATTAATCTTGTCCATGTGCAAAATTGCACTGAAATCTCAAGTTTATCTACTTTCTAATCAAATTATTGGTAAAAAATTATCTAGAGGTACCCTTGCTTCTAGGTGTATGTGACAGTTTTCCTAATATTTGTAAATCTTTCTGTAAGCCATTAACTTCCTGATGGCACTTTTAGTTTCTGTTCAAAGTCACCTTCATCAGTGCTCTCCCTTCAGTGTTTTCCTTCTGATTTCCAGTTCTTTAGGACTGAGTCTTTATACTGTATAATGTCTAAGATGTTTTCAGCCCTACAGGAAAAAACAACATAACCAACACACTCTGCAATTTAGGATATAGATAATCTTGAAAACTACAGTGACTCAGAGATTTGCTAAAATTGGCTAGCAATAAGAGGATTTCTGACAGCAAATTACAGATTCTTTGATTGAAATCAGTGTTATTGTATCCATTCATAAACTAATAGGAAACTAGAAAGAAGCATAAAATTACTACTTGCAGATTCGGCCTTTTTCCAGGGTTAATAGTTGCTCTTATTAAATCTGTTTATCCAGCTGAAAAGTGTTTCAGGGAGCCTTTGCAATGGCTGGCATGGGGCATTTCTCTGTTTTACTGTACCTCCTTTAGCTCAGATATTAAAAACTCTAATTACCTCACATTTTGTGACAGAGGTCATAGAGCTATAGAATTATAAATCACAGAATTATAGAATATCCTGAGTTGGAAGGGGCACACAAAGATCATCAAAGTCCAACTCATGGCCCTGCACAGAACCACCCCAAGTGCTGAATAATATTCTTTAATACAAGCATTTGAAGTTAATAGAATAGTTTTGGGGTGTTTTTTTAATTAGTGTCACTGATTTATTTCCTGAAACACTAACGACAATTAGAAAAATTGTTAAATCTGTCTCTAAGAGAACAAATGCCCCTTTTGGCCACTTCTTGTATATAGAGACTCTTTTATCACCTGTTTTATCTAAGCAGACATTCATACTCAGCACTTAAAACGAGAGGTGATTATTTCTTTTATTTTGCATTGTGAGATTTTTCTGGTTTTTGAAATATCTTTATTTATCTGTCAGGAACAAAGGCTAAGCAGGAAACTTAGCAACCAAAATTGCTCCATAGACCTCTGCCTCCTAAGCTGCTGTCCAAACTGCCTACACCAATGGAGAATGTTGACAAAGGTAAACTGCACAGACAGTTTCTGTGGTGCAGAGTTACAAATGCCATGTGTTCTCTAAAATTAACACAGAAGAAGACAGATTGGCAGTTCACCTACTAGTGCAAAGCAGGGTGAATGAGACTGCAGTATGACCCATATGACCTGCATCTCTTTGGGAGGCTCTTCATGTAAACTGGGGAAGAGTTCTCTTGGCAGGTCCTGGAAGTTCAGCCATCCCCTGATCAGATTTGAATACTACCCGCTGGATATTAGAGGCATTGCCCTTAGCTCGTCAGAAAATACGAGACATAACATGAAAAACTGCTGGTGTCAAGAAAAATAAAATTGGATCACATGGAGTCAGACCATGGGGGAAGTGAGATACAGCTCGGATTCAGATAAAATGGAAAAAATGACATTTTGGGGGATGGTCATGCTCTTCTCAGAATATACAATCCTGTGAAAAGAAATATCTTGGCTTATATTATTTTACAGGCATCAGGTATTTCTAATTAAAACATTCTTGCCATGCAGAATGTTTCAGAAATAACCAGGCATTTTGTGTGCTTCTTAAATAAATGAATGAAAAGCTCTTTCCAGTTTATATAAAGTAGCTATTGATTAAATATTTAAGGACTAGCCTTTAAAAATAAATGTGAAAAACAATAACATGATCTCTAATTATAACATTTTTAACCTAAGTAATATATAAATGAGATGGAAACTAGGCACCACTCCTGAAAACAGATCTGTAGAGAAGAGCCCTGGCATCTGTGCAGGTTCACTGACTTCTGTCAACAACCTCAGGCCCCAGGAGATGCTGAAAAAAAATAGAATACAGAAATTTTACAATATTTTTTACAGATGAGCACAGTAGAATAAAGTTGTAGCATGGAAAAACAATGCTGTCCCTATGACTGAGATAAAGAGACCAAATCAAGTTTGGGTTTTTTTTCCATCTAGCTTCTTCTGTAACTCTGTAGGAGTATCTAAATAGGTAAAACTCCTCAATATTCACATAGTCAATGAAGCATGTAAAGAGAAAGAAAATAAATAAAAAATAGTTTTTATGATGTTTGAGAGAAATGGTAAGTAATTTGAATATTTATTTTGTTAGAATACTGTCATGCTGTACTTATCTCCATTATGCAATATTAAATTAAAAGGAGCAACAATAATATATTAATAGTAATACTTTTCTAACAGCATGAAAAATAGTAAAGAAAACTCAGCTAAAGAAGCATGGTTGAAAAGTCAGATAATATAATATCTCTTGATATTATTCAGCCCTGCTGAATATTATTTGGAAAGTCTGGTAAAATCTATTTAGGTATGATACAATTCCAGTCTGGCACTACCCAAACAGATGTAAATATTTCTGGCTCACTACCAGAACTGTGATTCAATGATTTGAACAATTTTTTAAATTATAGAAAAACCTTTTTTCTGGAATCAAAGTTCTGCTGTGCTGGCTCATATTCTAGTACACTGATGAATTAGTATTCTAGTATTACTGATGAATGCTATTTAGAGATTGTGTATTTATATAGTAAACATGACAGGAATATAAGAACTCGCAGTAAAGTTTGTTTAAGGATCATTTCTCCGAATGTAACTATCATACCTCAAATATATTTATACAGCAGCATGCCTATTGATCAGCAAGCAACCCTTCAGCAGTGGTACTTCCATCATCTTGGTGGGTGGAATTGTTTTTTGCTTCATGAAGTGTGAGAGTGAGACTAAAGAGCAGAAAGATACTCCTGGGTCGGGGAAAAGGGCAGTGTTTTGTGGTGTCACTGTCTTTTTCCTCACAGGGGAACATAGAAAGTGGGGCTGTAACCAAAAGAGGTTGTTGATTGAAAAAGCAGCAGAAATGTCATGGAGGGTGGACTGTGCCCACCTGAGAGCTGGAAGCTGTCAGACACTGTGGCTGAGGACAGGAAAGTCAAAGAGATAAGCCAGTGGTCCCAGCTTTCTTTGAGAGCAGAACTGTAGCAGAGAGATATAAAGACCTCCCTCAGCAGGTCCCAACAAGGAGCCTTCCTTGTTATAGGAACAGAGCATCAACATTGTGGAGCTAAAGAGACTGAGTGAAGGAGAATTTACTAAGTATTTCTTTGTTGATAAAAATGTTGCTAACTAAATGACTGCTTTCTGCAGTGCTGTTCAGAAACCAGGGAGTAACTGAGGATCCAGTGGTCCTCAGAAATTAGGTCTTTGGAGATAGCCCTGGTGGAAAAGCCCAGTTCCAGAGTGAGGTGTATGGAATGAACCTTTGACATAGTGTTTATACTTGGTTTCCATGGCACAGTTTTGGCAGTGAGGGGGCTAAAGGAGTATCTTCCATGAGAAGCTGTCAGAAGCTTCCCCCATGTCTGACAGATCTAATCCCAGCCAGCTCCAGGATGGACCTACTGCTGGCCAAGGCCAAGCCCTTCAGTAATTGTAGTAGCTCCTGACCACAGCCCACATTCCCTGTCCTCCTGCACCACTGAGGGGAAGAAGGCGGAAAAATCAGGAGTGAAGTTAAGCCCAGGAAGAAGGGAGGGATGGGGAGAAGGTGCTTTAAGATTTTGAGATTTTTCTTATTACCCTGCCCTGCTTTAATTGGTAATAAATTCAGTTCATTTCCTCAAGTCAAATTTTGCCCATGATGGTGACTGGTGAGCCATGTCTCTCTGTCCTTACTTCAACCCACAAACCTTTTGTTGTATTTTCTCCCCCCTGCCCAGCTGAGGGGAATGACAGAGTGACTTTGGTGGGTACCTGGCATCCAGCCAAGATCACCCAACCCGGTGGTGTGGGACACTAGGGCTCAGTGCCAGCAGTTGCATGAAGGATATAGAAATTTGGCAGAAAATGAAGCCCCTTGCACTCCAGCTGATCCTTAGAGATCAGAGGGGCTGGGTGTGGCTGGGTTTAATTTCTGATTATAGCCAATTTGGCACTATCAGCCTCATCAAAGTCAGTAAGAACTTGTACAAACCAGGTTCAAAACCAGTGCAATTTATTGGAGCAACAGGAAAGCAGGTTCAGAATTTCTGATAATTGCATTGGTGATAAATGCACTAACCACAGAATGGTAGTGTATGTCACTACCAAAGGTACAGTAACAGGGATCTATCAGTGACATATATGTATTATATCTATGTATAATAGGTAGCTGAAAGTGCAAAGCTCACCTAGGCATCCCTTCAGGGGCAGACAGTCTTGACAAATGCAATGCATGAAAACTGTTCCTTCCCCCCCCCTCCCCCCAAATATTTTTTCCCTTTTTCTTCTGGTCCTGGAACTCCTCTTGTCTATACTATAACTTTGGGCCCTTCCCAATGAGGTGGAAGAATCACATGTGGGTTTTTTGTGACTGCAGTCATAAATATAAGGCATGTTCACTTTTCATTTGCATTATTAGGGGAGCAAAAATTTATATGCAAATAGGGCTTAATGAGGGTGTTTGTTACTTTCAGTCAGAATTTACAGTTGCCACCAGAGGTAGAAAGGACACTTCAATCATCCTCCACCTGCTGAGGCAGCTGTAGAGGCTCTCTGACCTCTGTCAGGGGTCATTCCAGGCATGGTTTCATTGTCAGCCCTTGTTTGAGCCAGGCTCTAGGTAAGCAAGGGAACCAGCTCAAGTTTGTCTCAACTAGCGTCATCAGCTCTTCGTAGATTTAAAGCATATCTGACAATTTAACGCATTATCCACCTCATGACCCCAGTCATGCAAACAACACCCATAAAAAGCAGAAGAAATTCCCTGAAGCTGCTGTGACTGAAGTTCTATGAAGTATCTGATCCTACAGTCACTGTTGAGACAGTCTCTAAAAGCTGATTCCCTTGTTCCTTTCCCAATTCCCTGTTCCTTGACCACGACTGACTTCACTTTTGCCATCACACTTCAAACACGCCCCTTCCATGGTGCTTTTTTCATATGGTATTTGCCTGATTTGTCTTTCCATTCAGTAGGATTTGCATGAGGTTTAGGTGATACATGGAACACTGTGGGGCACAAGGGGAGGAGAACACCCACCAAAAGAGCCCCATCTACTCAGGTGAAAGATCTTATAGCATTGGCATATGGAACCCTGCAAATGGATTCAAGATCCCTAAATAGGGACTTGCCAGTGATACAAATTGCCATATTTCACACACAGGGGAACAAGCACTGCTCATTCATCCTTCATTAAACTCACAAGGTACCTCTGAAAACCTGTCTTTTCTGTCCTGATTCTGAGCCAGCTCTTCTACTGGATACAACACATCATTCAGTACAGTATGCAGGAGAACTACACTTATGTTGAAAAAAAAGACTAACATATTTTGTGACTGGCAGCACTGAGATGCTTGGTCTTAATTGTTGATGCATTTTCTCTGAACAAGAAAAATGCATATATGGCATGGAGAATTTGTCACATGATCTTCTTGTCACAAAGAATGCCAGAGGATTCCTCATTACAAATGTCTTTTTTTCTCTTGTCTTCATCAGGAAGGCTTTTTGAAAAAGATATCCAGCTGGAGCAGTAAGGAGTACACGTAATGAGAATGGAAAAGATGGGTCTGGCAGTGCTCAAGGGCTAGTCAGGCAAACAGACACTTCCCTCAGCATCGAGCACATATTCCACAGTCCCTTCAAAATGCAACATAAAGATCCAGCCCAGACCTTCCATCAGATTTGCTGTGGTCAAGTGCAAATCCAACTCAAAGGACCCCTTCTTCAGACCCAGCTGGAGCCTGGAAATGCACAGCCTGTTTGACCCCATTTATTCTTGCCTTATATGCTTCCAACAGAGATATGCCTATCTCCTTAGCCAAGATAATATCCATGGGCAAATACACTAGCAGCGCAGAACTACAGGTTTGCATGAATTAACGAGAGGTTTGATGCCCTCCCAAGCAAGTTTCCCAACAGAGCAAAATGATGATAGATACTTCCCAGATCTACAGTCCTGGAGGTTGGTCTTTGCCAGTTATAGCTGCAAGCATTCCTGTCTACTGAGGCAGCTAAATGCCAAATCAACTACTTTGAATGGTGCTGACGTAACTTGGGTTCAATTACAATTTCACAGTAGGTGCAGTGCTGGGCAAGTGCCATGAAAATTATGCAGGATGCATCAGAAAGAAGATGAGACACAGTAAAAGTACAGAGGAAATGGCAAAAGGGGGTGAGATGAAAGAAGAAACAAAGGAAAATTTAAGACAAGGGTACTACAGAAAAAAACCCCATATAAATCAGTTATCCCCATGGCTACTTGAATGTTAAGTTTTAAATCACTAATATTTAGGTTTAAATCATTCTAAACATTTCATTTTCAAGCAGTGGTAGGGTAAGAAATACAAGATCACTTTTCTGTCAATGAGGTTACAATTCCAAAAGATACTTTAAATGAAAGCTGTTACTGACTCTCAAACACAGCAAAATGAGCAATGCATCTTTAAGAAATATCCCCTGAAGGCTAAAAGCAATTTTCTGCTACGAGAAGCAACACAACACTTCCATTTGGGACCTAGACATCAGTTTTTCCTCAGACTGTCTTTTCCATACTGCATCTCTTGAATGTTTCACAGCTACCAATGAGAATGTCTCCATTGTTGCTGGAAATGTTTTTCCTCTTTATAATCACATGTAGATTTTTGTTTACACAAAGAAAGATTTTCATTTGGGTTTTTAATGGTAATGAAATACAGACAATGCTTTCTTCCTCTGACTATAATTATCTGTTACTATCTGTTACTACACTGGGAAATCTTCAGCACTGAAGTATTTTTTTTCTTGCAAAGCAGATATCAGGGATCTAAGAAAATTCTGAACTCCAGTGCAGGATGTAATTTCTCTTTCATCATAGTAATCTTCATTATTTACACTCATCTACGCATTTATTATAACTCTTTGATTTTGTCATATTTATTGGAACTCTTAGATTTGTATTTGATAATATTACAGGGATTAATAGGTAGTGTATATTGCATAGATACACTTTATTGTGTATCTGTTGTGACTAAGTTCTGGTTCCTATGGACGCAGATGACAGATTATATATATTAAAGTGTATTTGAAATTATACAAGGCAATAGTTAAATATTATCTCAGGATCTCTGTAGTTTGAGACAGTGTATGTAACAACAATAAGAATGCAGAATCAGTGTTCTCCTATCAGAGTTTGTGTTAAACCTCCCAGGTTAGAAATGAAAGTAAAAATTCAATAAAAGAGCAACAAGCTGCAGAAGAGTTTCTCTTCCTGGGCTCTGGAGATGTTTTGGATTGGATTGAATGATTGGATTGAATTGCATGGAATGAATTGGATTGTTTGAATGGTTTGGATCCTCTCCAGAGGATGAGTATAGCCCAGAGCTTGACTGGGCTTCTTGAGTGAATATATCCAGTATGCCTTAGGAAGGTTACAGAGGGAAGGCTAACACAGTTGAACAGCATGGGAGAGTGTTACTTTATGAAGCTGATTCAATTTATATGCCTCTTTTGGGCCTACTTTTTGTTTCACTTCCCAGACTCGACCCCTTTAACATTTACCTTTGTCTGCCTTAATCTGTCATTCAATGACTTACTCTTCTTTTTTATACAGGTACATGCTGCTTGTTTTCCCTAACTTCACTAAGGTGATGTAAAGCTGAAATTTTACTGTTTAGTTATAGACTTAGATATAAAGCTTTTACCTGGGAAAAGACTGTCTTTGAACAACAGAGTTACAGATGGAGGCTGGAAGGGAGTTCTGGCCAAACCCTACTCAGAGCAGCACCAGTTTAGACCTTCAGATATCTCCCTCAGGAGCACAGGACTCCTGGTCTAAAGAAATAACTGAAACTTTTGGGTTATTTGGGTATTTTCCCAAACTTTTTAAAAATGTGATGCTCACCCTCCCTGCTTTTCTGACTCATCATGTGTATGCAGCCAATTATGTAAGACCATAAAATGCCAGATAAGTGACTTAAATTAAATTAAGGTACTTCTAGCAGTCAGACTTCTCTTCTGAAAACTTTCACTACTCCTTTTGTGAGCTGCAGAGCAGGACTAGATGACTCCCAGAGTTCCTCTTCAGCCTATATTTTTCTGACTCCATTATTCTCTGTCATTTCTAATTTTAATTTCTAATTCATTGTTCTATTTTATTTCTTTGTAGGTGGTTTTTATTAGATCTCCAGTATTTGGATGTTGCCTATGATGATATTAACTTTATTCCTAATGACATCAACAACCTCATGTACATAAACCACAGAAAATGATAACAGATCTGTACATCATAATGCTCTGGACCGTACTTGGATATTAACTGTGCCACTGAATGCATTTGAAAGATTCACTGCCCCCTCTTCCACTTCTGAATCCTGTCCTATGGGAAAGTGTCATTGAAACAAAACCAGTAGATGATAATTGCATACCAGAAACTGCTGTGGGTAGTGTAGACCCAGCCACACTTTGCAAAAATCTTGATGATTGCTGTAAGTCAAATATTCCTGTGCAAAATATGGTCATTCCCTCAACTGACCATACATGTTCACATACTCTTGATTTATACGGTAAGGAAAGAGAGCATGTATTTCTAAACCATGTATGGTTGTTTTTAAGCAATGTGAAGTGTTGGTGAGACAAAAATTAAAATAAAGACCTACCCAATAGAACCTGTAGAAAAAAAATATATTCATACGAGACTTGTTATTTGCTAATCTTAATGTTGATGTTATCTGTATATACAAGTCTAATACATTCAGATTCCTGTTTTTCCAGACAACCCAGGTATTTAAACTATCATTAGAAAAGTACTGTACATACAATTGTGTCTAGCGTGAAGTGTACTATGAGAAACACATAGCATTTTTTATGTACAGATCAGCTTGGTTTAATTCACCAAATTAATCCACCAAAGGACAAAAATAATGTGATCAAGTATATAGTGTGATCAAGGATATAGTGTGAAGAGCCTATAAATGCCTAGTGATCCCTCAAGTTACTTAAAAATCGAGTGTTTGAACACTCAAGAGAACCAGTTCTCTGCTCTGCCACCTGGGATTTTGAATCTTCCACTACAAGTCTTCCGAACAAAAATAACTTCATACCCTCCTTGTTCTGGTGTAATAATATTCAGAACTAGCCCGAGAAGCTCACTCATGTGGCTGCCATTTGGTCTTCCAGAAAGAACCCAAAGGAAAAAAGCCTAGATATTAAAGACAGAAAACAAACAAACAAACAAACAAAATTGGATGAGTAATACAGAAATATGTCCCATTTCCTTGCCTCCTGCAAGGAGTATTGTGAGCAAGACATATGCAGAGATGACCCCCAATCAGTAATTGTACAAGTATTAGGAGGGTGGAAGTTCATTAGTGGTCCATTCTTTCACAGTAAATTAACCAGTTGATCAGAGGTGCCATTATGTAATATGGGGTATTTTGCAAATAATGTTTGCTCAAATCCAGATATCAAGTGTAACTGAATAAAAGTGAAACCATTTTTAGGAGAGATTTATCAGGCATGCAAACATTTCCTTGTATCTGAGGTTCCTAGGATTTTACACTGCCACCCCTCCTCCAAATGCGCATTGCAGTTTCATGTTGTGGCTGTGTGTCAAGCCAGTCTGTTCAGAAAGGGGATGGACTTGAAGCCCACAGCTCAGACAAAATTATGTCAGCTCCATTTCTGGGAATTGCAGAATCCTTTTCTCCCCTCTCTCTCCACCTCACTCCACCTTACAGCAACATCTTTCTATTTTTGGCATGCCTGCCTCCTTCCCCACAGGAGGCATGCAGACTGTGCATTCAGGCCAGAGCAATTACTTCTCTGCAGTGGTGTGGCTCTATGCTGAAGTGCAGCTAGAAAGTTTGAGCACCTTCTCTAGTAATGAACAACAGCCATTTTGAGGGCAGATAATTTCTTTAATCTGCATTTTTGAGTGAGGAGGTTGCTGTGGGTGTGTGCACGAAATTTTAGAAGGATGACACAAGGTTTTTGAATCAATTTTTTCTCCAGCACAGTTTTACTGCAGTGGACCTTGGCATGGCAAAAGACTTTGGCTCATCATTACAGGAACATACTTAGATTTGGAAGACTTCCCTTTTGTTTCCATGCTTGCTCATCACACTCCTACAGAAACCTCATGTCTCAGACTGAGTCTTGACTCCTGTACCTTCTGAAAAGTGATCTGGATTGCAGCAGAGGAACTGTGAATGGAATAAAATATTTAAGAAATACAAGCTCTCATGTTATGCTATTCTGTTGTATAACCTGGGACTCAGCTGCAGCAGTGATGGGATCCGTGCTTTTGGCTCTGAAAGGTCTATTTTGTATCAGTGTATATAGAGTTGAATCAAAGGCAGCACAGCCCTATGTAAAATCAATGAAGTTATATGCTGACCCTGTGTTTCCTCCCGTGATACTTGGAGAGGGATCAGATTTTTTCTCTCTGCTAGCATTATGTCATTTTACATCATAAGGCTTCTCACTGCTTAAAAAAAAAAAAAAANAAAAAAAAAAAAGGATGACCTTATTCCTGGACCACAAATCACATATAGGATCTATTTGTCAAAAATGCAACATTTTTGGAAGCTATAGAAGGTCTTGCAAATAAATCTTGGTATTTCTTGTAAATACATTTTGTTTACTGTAGGAAGAAAACCTGTACTTTTAATGACTTGCAGTCCCCAAATCTGAAATGTCTGATGTTTTTCTAAACACTAAGACCTCAAACAAACAAAAGCACATTGCCTAAGTGCCTTGATGATGAAGATAGCCTGCAACAGAACATGAATCAGAGCTCCAGCTTCTGACTTGCTATCCCTTAGCCACCATACTTAGTAAGGGCTTAGTTGATTCTTCCTGTTGTTTCCCACATAGTATCTGTACCAGTGATACAACATACAAACATAGTGAAACTCAAACGCTTTTTTCATTTTAAAATATCAAACTCCTCTGATTTTATTACAATGCACTTAACAAGGCAGATGATTATTAAGTGTGACAGTTTTTCATATCTTTGTTTAAATTACAAATTTGCATTTTAAATTAGCATTTTTTCACAGCTACAGTGATGGGGTTTGTTCTGGTCTCTGTAACAAATGTTGTACTTTTGCCTTTTCCAAGGCAAACCTTTTATATACTGAAGGTTTTATACCATGGTTCTGTAAGAGACTTTGGGCCCTGATGCACTGAATCCAGTGCCTGAGGCTTCCCTGACCATGGAACACCGGCAGCTACAACCTGCACTGAACAGGAGAAAGGGACTTCCCTGTATGGCCCTGTGGGACTTGTCCAAACACGGTGTTTTCATAACCTTCATCTGGAAGTGCCTTGGTTTTGTAGTGTGTCCTGATGGCCAATAATGTAAATTGTCTTAGAAGTCAATATTGTTTGACTTGAGGCTGGAAAGTCTGGAAATGTTTTTTTTTAGATGCTGAATACACAGCACTATAAAGGCAGACTAAAAAACTGATGGCACAGGTCTTCTTTGTATCCAAGCACTCCTATGATGCAAATCTGATGTAAATCTCTGTCCCAGTGATGGGAACAGAGTATTGTCCTGAAATAGTTACTAGATAAATTGCCTCAGTAACATCAAGAACAGAGCCCTACACATGGGTGGAAACTGGGATGATAAAGGGCTCCTAGCCATGCCAGCATATGCAGAAATAAAGGATGGAAATAACTTTGTGACTCTCCACTTGCTGTACTAATCATAGTAAAAACTCAGCTGCATATTTCTGCTGGGATTTTCACTGGAGTCATTAATCTCAGTGCAAATACTCAGCTACAGGCTGCCAGAAATGGGGATAGACAGCAGAGGGGACTGGGAGTGAAATTAGAGACATTTAAATTCAGAAGCAGAAAATGACATAGCAGAAAGAGAATTGCAAGGGGGAATTCAGAGTTTTAATAGAACTCATGGACATTACAGTGAAAAGAAAATGTCCAAAGGAGGTTTTGCAAATGGTAATAAGAATTATTCAAATACAGAAAACAGAGAAATGTGTCACTTGTAAGAAGATTGCCATTGGCTAAGTGTTAAAGCTTCACATACAGAGGAGAATGCCTAGTATGGAAATTCCACAGCAGTTTCAATGCCTACCATGGAACAGGTAGTCTGAACAACCACTCCATGATTTTGTGAGGAACAGGAAAGGAAAAGCTCCATGGTACAGAAAAAAGAGAGAATTTTCTTTTCCTTTAAAGTTCTTTGGCACTGATGTCATTCCAGAAGATTTGTGCACGCTGAGGAACCCTTGGCTGAAATTCAAAATAATCCAGAAACTAGCAAGATGCCCAGTAAAATTAACAGCAACCTTTGAAAGCCAAAGTCTCACATGTTGCTGCTGTGAGGAAAGTGAACTCAGTACTGCAGAGTACAGCACAGAGCACAGAATACAGCAAGTGCTCCTGCAAAGGGGCATGCAGGCATAGATAAACACAGATATGAGTGACCTTCTATGCTCTGGGCTTGGAGCTGGCTGGCAGACAAGGGGCTGGGAGCTCCAGTGACATTGTCATCCATGCTACTGTAGTAGTAGTAGAAGTAGTAGTAGTAGAAGTAGTAGTAGTAGTAGTAGTAGTAGTAGTAGTAACAGTATCTCAAGTGCAGCACTGCTTCACTCTCTGGGTCCTAAGTGAGAGCTTGGGCTGTGGCAGGTGCAGGGAGGAGCCTGTGTCAGATGCTGCCTGAGCAGAAATACCTTTAAGGAACAGTAGTTCTGTGCCTTCCAAAGTAAAAAACGTTCACTAACACTGAGCTGCTCTAGGGATAACTTCTAAAAATTTCTTCCTTTATTTTAGGAATGGCTGTAAAGCTTTCCAGGATTAATTAATAGGAAGTGTCTCCAGACTGAAAGAGCTCCAAATGCATTCAGGATTTCTGGCCCAGACTCCCGGCCTCTGTGCCAGGCTCCAGGGCCAGAGGGATGCGCTCTGCATTGCTAACCTGGCAACAGCAGAGAGAGCTGGCGTTCAGTGTGTCTTTCACAAAATGGGAATAATGCAAGGAGTTGAGGGAATATAGGAATAGAAGTGGGCAAGCTTGGAGAAATGGGAAGGTGCCAGGCTGGATGTGAAGACACGGTGCGGCTGTGTCCTGGTGGAGCTGCCGGGGGCTTTTGGGCATCGCTTCCTCGGGATGAGCCTCCGCTCGTCTCCAGCTCGGTGTGGCTCTGCAGACCCCCTTAGGAAGAGAGAGCAGCGCGAACACAGCGGTACGGCAGTGCCGAGGGCAGCAGTCCGGGTTCTGCCCCGGCTCCGGGCAGGATTTGCAGTTTGTGTGCTCCAGCTACACCGAGGCACATCCGCTGGGCCGCGCTCCTTTGCTGGTTCCGCCGCCCCGCGCCCCGTCCCGCACGCAGGAACGCCGAACTGTGTGCGAGCATCCCCCTCTAGTGGCACTTGGCCCGTAGGGTTGGAATGCTTTCTGAGACTCGACTCGGTTTTCTATGTATTTTTTTTTAATTTTATACTACATTACATAGCATGGTGTGACGACATAGAATCCCAGATTCAGAGGCATTTAAGCTGTTGGACTCGCCTGCGGTCTCTCTCTGGATACAGAGCAAGCCACCTTCAGAAGTTTCTGTGGTGGAGTGAAATGAAAATCATGATCACAGCTGCTGCTTGGGAATGCACAGCTCTTCACCACTAACGCTTCTCTCATCTCCTGTGAAAGCCTTCAAACCTCATTTGCCTTCCTCTCCACCCAGGCCACTCCCCAACTCCCCCATTTACACCTTTAAATGTAAAGCTAGTGTTAGACGAGATCCATCCCCTGAAACTACATGCAAGCATCTTGCTAGCAGTATTTATTGCAGTGTAACTGAAGGCATCTGACCCACATGCTGGACCACAGGCATCGTATTTTGCATGTGATGGCCTACAGGCAGAGCTCATGCTTACACAGTCCCTCAAACAGAAGATTGGAAAAGATTAAAATTACACCCAGTTTGTGATCTTCCTACTAACTCAGGATTTTGAAATTGTGTACTCTGGAGGCAGAGGACCAAGTTTTGGTGAGGGTAAAAGTTTTTTTTCTTTCCTTATAAGATCACTAAAAATATAATTCTGACTTTCACATTGTGTTTAGATAGGTCAGAAATTACTTACTACTGGCATTCTTGCTTCTCAGATGGGGCCTGATTTAAGACAAGATGTAATTTAGTCAAAGTTAAGATTGGTGTTTCTTGATTGTATTGCAGTTTAAAGGGCCCTGCTCTTTTAAACGTGTCTCTGTGTGTGCATTGTGTGTGCACGCATGTAAAAGCAGGTGTGTGCAGACATACCTGTGCAGGCAGGCAAGGCAAGACGAGGACGAAACTTTTTATTTCAGATCCTGTCTCAATTCACAGCTCTGGTCAGCTGAAAGGAGCTGTAAGTGTGCAGGTAATAAGGACGGTGAAGCAAGATACCCCAAGAACTCCTGCCTTTGCATGTTGAGGGTAAGGTAGCTGTGAGTGAACTACACTCATACACACCCAGTGGGGAGAATTTGGACCATAGTTAATAACTGCAGATGTCCTCTCCCATAGCTTTCAGAGGAAAAGCCAACAATTGAGTACTGTGTACTGCATTCCTTGGTTGTGTGGCTACACCCATGGCATTTTGTACCTGTAAAATACAGACAGGTTTCTAGACCACTGCACAGGGCTGGTGACTGGACCAGCTGGAGCACGCAGTGTGGTTTCCTGATCCATTCTGGAGTGTGTCCTCCTCCCAGGAAACAACCATTTGCTTCAGCCCAGTTGAGTGTTAGGCAAGCACAGGAAAGATGTCTCTGTTGGGGGAATGAAGTGGAGCTTACAACAGAAAAAACTGCAACCATCTGTGCCTAACAGCACTGGGATGTTACCCCATCGCATTTACAAAACTCCCAACAGGCTTGCTCCTGCTGTTCTGCACATTTGTTATTCACTCGTGTTTGCTCGCTGTTCTGTCTTCTCACTGAGCTCAGCACACTTGGCTGTTTCTGTCACCTGCAACAGCCCCATCTCCTGCACCATCTCCAGTGTCCTTTGGAGTCCAGCTGAGGAAGAATCATCCAGCTGTCATAACGAGAGGAAGGCTGAGGTTTCTGCTTCACTGACTGACACTGGTGGGAAGGGAGGTGAACAGATACAAGTCACTGCCTTCTTCATTCTGTGAACTGTGCCAAATCCCTTTCCAAAGGATCAAGGCACATCTTTCTGATCCACATATGGAATTCACACCTCTTCATTCCTTTCTTGGCCCTCATCTTGGCTTAGGGCATTGCACAGGGTATAAATTTACGTGACGTCTTATTTTTTAGTGTAGAGTTTCCTGTGGCTGAGAAGCCTAGAACCAGGCTCGAGGACATACCTACCTGCAGGCATGTAGCTGACCCTTAAATACCAGACTGGCCACCTGGGGTTTCTACTTACAACTTACAACCCTCACACATAACTAGAAGCTCAAGCTGATGTATAAATTCCACTGTTTCCTGTGGCCCCAGTGCATGAACTACCACACAGAGGGTGATATGCCACGCCAGAGCCTCTTGCTCAAGTGGGATCCTCTGACTTCCTGCTGGATGCTGGGAGCTCTTTCTCACTCTGTGACTCACAGGTGTCAAATGTTTCAGCACTGCACATCACAGTACAAATACACGGGATTGATCAACTCTTCCTCCTTGCTTCGCTCTGACGCCTGACTAGCAGAGAGGAGGGAGGGGGAAACCTTTTTTTTTTTTTTTTTCAAAAATGAAGAAATTCCTATGTCATCTCTTATTTCACTGTGGTAGAAACAGAAATGATTCAGTGTCAGCACTTCCATCTTCTTCCTTCCCCTGACTCAGGCAGAACTCTGAAGAGAAGTCCTGTGTAGCCATAAGCCATCTTTCTTTGGATGGGGTTTTGCACTTGGTCAGACAAGACAAGTTAGCAGCAAACAGTAAATACCAGCTGCCCTCTGTCCCTGCATAAGCTGTGCATGAAATAATCTATATCACAGCAAAGTCACAGGACCAGCAGGTAGCTTTTATGCCATCTGCTGTCAAATGTGGATGGTAGGTCTTGTTTGAGGAATCTGCCCATAGGCACTGGCATGGTTTCAGTATTTGTTTTCCTGGTCAGATCCCAGTGCATATAAAGACTGATAACACCTACGGATCTATTGATTTGGCAAAAAGCACCCTAAGGACAGTCTGATACTGTGGTACATGTTATCATAGCCCAGCTTTGAAGACAAAAGAAGTGTCGCTTTTTCATTACCATGCATTACCATTTGTAAATCTAGAGCACTTGTGACCTCCTGGATCATGAAGTCAGAGGATGTACCATCAGGGGTTTTTATCACTCAGACAAAAGCATGTCCTTGTGCTCTATCATAAAAATGAAAAATAAAAGTCTGAGCTCTGTCTTACAGCATCAGAAAGAGTTTTTTTCCACTAAGCTTAATTAATTCTGAATTCCTTGGACTGGGAAGCTATGTAGGTGAGCAAGGGTCATTGGGAAACAGAGTAATGGTTTAGTTGTCAACATGTTTTTCAGGCTTCAAGCCTGGCAGGTCAAGCTGGAAGAAAGGATGAGGGGTGAAAATGTACCCAGGAGAGCGGTATGGATCTCAGTCCTGAAGAAAGTGAAGGCTCTTGGTAATAGCCAAAGGATAATTCATGGGATATGTGCTGGAAAATCTGAGTTCTTCCAGTTGCTCCTCTGGAGGAGGAACAAGGATAGAGAGCGGGAGAGTACTTGGGCCTGAGATGAGTGCCCAGAGGAGACAGTGGATGGAGGCAATAAACTGCAGGGACCAAGGTGCACCTTCTTGGTAGGCAAGTGTCTTGGGTTGCAATGCATGTAACCAAAAGCATGTATTCTGTTCACAACCTGTTGAAATCGGTTGAAGAGGTGTTTTTTCTTTATCTTGTAATTCCAGGGGGGAGGGAGTGGATGCCTTCTCTTAATGGGTCAGCTGTTAAAACCAGGTGGAGCAATTTTCCTTATCTTTCCCATGACCCATCCTCCCTCCAGGGGCATATCTGCTGTTAATAAGCCATTAAGGCTCCTCACATGACTGATGAAATTAAATCATCCCATTGTGAGATGCTCCACCCAGTGGGAGGAGGCAAGCATTCCTACTTGAATATTCCTGCAGGATAAAACCTGCAATTCAGAACACCAAGGGGGTCTGTTTTTCCACTGGATTTCCCAGAGGAAGACCAGACCCATCTCACCACCACTGGGCCCTTCTACAGGATCATCTCTACTCCAACAGAGCCACATCTGTTACTCCAGGAGGATTTATTTGGACTGCTTACAACACCCTAACAGGGTATCAGGTCGTATTCTAACTCTATCAGGGTTTATAGGATTTTTTGTTTGTTTGCTTGTGTGTTTTTGTACTACTACATTTGTATTTTTAATATTCCTAGTAAAGAACTGTTGTTCCTATTCCTGTATCTTTGTCTGAAAGCCCCTAATTGCAAAATTATAAGTTGAAGGGAGGGAGTTTACATTCTCTATTCCAAGGGAAGCCCCAGCTTTCCCTGGCAGACACTTGTCTTTCCAAACCAAGGCAGCAAGGTGAGAAGGAAGGATTGCTGAAGGATCCAGACAGCCACTGGTGGCAGATGATAGAAGAGGGAGAAAATGCTAGGGAGAAAAGGTGTGACTGTGGGAGCTAGGAACCCCTAGACAGTAGGAGTGAATGAAGTGTCCACAGCAATCTGGAGATGAAAGGATAGGGTAGGATAACCTGGAGAGTTTCCCTGGAAAATGAAGTCTGAAAAGACGAACATGTAAGGAAAATTGCAGGGAAAATATGGGAATAATGTCATCAAGTTCCTTTGGTGGGCACTCAGCACAGTGCTGAGATAAGAATGCCACGGAGAAAGGCCCTAGGCCCTGGACCCAGCATCATTTGCACAATCAGGATCCAGTAGATGGGCTGGTTGTGGACTTCCCCATCTCCTGGCTGGAGTAACTGGAAGACTGACACAGGGAAACATCTTGACCATCAGCAGCCAGCACCTGCTGGAGCAGCAGTTGTGCACATTTGCTGTGTGAAAGAGGAAGCACATGTGTTAAGTAGCCAGAATGCAATTTTGAAATAGGAAGTGTGTGGGATACGGTGGTAGCTATTTCTGCTTTCCCATCAGTCTGACAGATGCAGAAATCCTGGGGATTTGGGTTAGAGAAATCCAGATCTGGCACTGGCCTTGTGCCTGAGTGCTGGGACCTACGGCAGGAGCCCTGGAGAGGACACAGTGCTGTTCAGCAAGGAGAGTGAGCCAGGTGTCTTTGAAAACACTAAAAGGGGGAGGCTGGGGCAACCAGAGCCTTTTGTTGAGCAGACTCTTGAGAGGGACAGTTGATGACTGGTGCTGCTAACATGTTGACTAATACACTGATAAAACATAATCCAATTTTTCTTCACTATAGGGAATAGATAGCGTCTCTTCAGACTTCTGTGTCTTTCATCCTTTCTGAGAAAATCTGTCTCCATCACTGTTGTGTCTCTCGGGGTTAAAGATGCTCCTCTGCTCAGTCTGCTGGTCTGCATCTGGGATATGCTTCCATTTGAACTATCACCTTCCTCAGGGCTGTTTAAGCCTCAGCTGGATTGCATTTTGTTATCCACACTTCTCTCTAATTACACATGATCTCATCCCATCATATTTTCCCACTTCAGTGACTTCTCAAACTTTTGCTACAGTTCTAAGCAGCCCTGTGGCTCTGTTTCAGTCAGAGACGACAAATATTTTTTCTCGTGTGACACAGCACAGCATGCTGGCCATGTTAATGGTGTGCTAACCCAGGAAAATGTGCCAAAGTATTTTCCTGTGAGAACATGGCAGTTGCAGCTAGATGTTCGTAGAGGATTTTGGGAAATCCTCTGTTACAGAAGCATGGATATATCCTGCGTGCTAAGATATAAATTAATACTCACATTCTTTTGCCTCATCCATGAAATGTGTTGGAGGCCTAAAAATACATCCTATTCCAGTAAAATCATTCCAGTTTTTAGTTTCATCTTCTGAGAACTCAGGGAGGGGGAAGCTTGATTCACAGTAACTCTTGGACAGACATGAGAGCACAGCAAAATGGCTCCCAGGTGAGGCACATAAATCCTCCTTTCTCACATCATACTCCTTGATGCACAACAGCAGCATTTTGGCAGTCACTGACTTGCTTTGAAGTGACCACAACACCATGTTATTGCTGATTTATGCAAGGCACTCTGACCCCCTTCTTGCAGGAAACGCTTCTTAGTGTTGTCTCCTCAGGCAGGTCTTCCTAAGGACCTGCCAGCTCTTTTTCATCTCTTCAAGCTGACAACACCTCAAATGATATGCTGCTTTTTTTTTTTTTTTTTTTCCCTTCCCAAACATCTTCCTTAGTATCATCCTTAGCTCATGGAATAGCAAATGTTATTACATTATTTGTTTTATCATGAAGACATTCATCTGGGCTGTAAGGAGGCAAAAATGGTTTAAAAATTGAATAAAACAAGCAGGCCTAGGAGAAGAGGGGCTGGTAACACTGGGGACTTCTGTTTCATTTTGCCTCTGTAGATAACCGGAAAGGTCTTGATGAAAATAACAGAGAAAAGAATCCAAGAGGAACTGCTGGTGCTGCTTGGGGAAGTAAAGTGAGTCAGGTAATTTCAGATAAGTGACACAGAGACACTGGGAGCACCTGTCAAAAATCAGTCCAGCTCAACTCCTGCAACTGTCCAAACAGCTCCATGAGCATGCAGACACTGCACTCTCCACAGCATCAGCAACACAGTGCTGGGACAAGACAGCCACTTGAATAAAATTATGTTGCCAGCCAAAAGCTGACATTGAAACATGCTCCACACGCATTTTGCCCTGCTCTCTGGGCTCTCTTGAGCAAACATCATTCAAGCTGACTTCACTGTTTCTTAATCACAAGCAGATGCTGGCAGGAAACTGGAATCAAGATGCCCTGACTAGGGCAATCCTCAGCCTGAGGAAAAGATCTCCAGGCAAGGAAAAAATTTTCACTGGAAAGGACCATTGAAATAAGGCCTTCAGAAGACTGCATTTTTTATTACTCAGTTCCTCATAAATACTGAATTCAGCACTTTTTATTTGATCTTGGCCATTGATGGGTGTGACAAACATCCCTGGAATTATATGGACCCATAAAACTGATAAAGTACTTGACATACTTGCTTACAGTCGCAACAAGACCTGTATTTGTGAGACCATACTACACCTGATAATTATCATTATTCTGTTGTTGACAGTAATAGCTGAATGATGCATCATGAACAATCCTGTCTTCAGTGCACTGCACAAAGCCTAAGTAAAGCACTTCCACCTCCACAAAACTCACAACTGAAACTAACAAGGAAAATAAAACAAATCAGCATAAACAAATAACTATTGGAGAAGCTGGCAGAATTGCTAACTGCAAGTGGGGTGTTGGTATTGTATTCCTTTGAAACCTTGTGCCTATGGAAATTACTAATAATACTGTCTTTAAGTGAATTCTGCCTCTAAAGTGAGGTGGGCAGTTAGCTAGGAGTAGGTTTCTCTGCCACCAAAGCCCCTGGGAGTGCTCCTCCTGTAGTGTCCTCAGCAGTGCTCCTGGTGTATCCACGTGGCAGCATAAAAACTCACAGTAAAGAACGAGCTTTGGTTATCATTGCGCCTGCAGACAAGTGTGGCAATTCCCTTTCTTCAAGAGCTGAAGAATCTGACATCTTTTTAACTGTGCTCTGTGAAACATGTTCAGCTTTCTAGTTAGTAGGCAGCTTATTTTGAATGGGCCCAACTCCTTTATAAGTTTTCCTAACACTTTTATGTCCACTCCTATCAAAGAATTCAGAGCTTACACATGTAAGGACTGCAGGATTTTACTTCCTGCAAAGAAGTTCACTGTAGCCATATAGCTTTTGATTCCTTAATTCTTGTATTGGATATGCCTTATCATCTAGTCTGGCCTCAGAAATGACCAAACTCAGTACATACCCATAGAGATATGCTTGGAAGAGCATGGTATTGATCTGAGAAGCTTAGTGAGTCTCAAAACTGGATTCAAAGAACTTGGCTACACCCAAAAGACATTTAGAGGGTTTGTACACAGAAGTCATCCCTTTCTGTCCAAGCCACTTAATCACCCAACACAGAAAGATAATGCATGCTTTCAGTTTCATGATGGGTGCTTTATGCTATCCTAGGATAGCAGCTGATAAGACACTCTCACCTCAGCAATGCGGAGAACACCTCATGTCTACAGGTCTAGTCACCTGTGCCTTGCCTCTCACTAGAGAAGTAGTCCAGGGTGAATAGCCTCAGGGTGTTCCTGTGCTGACACTGGTACACAAGAATGTGGATTTGGTATGACCCTCCTCCAAACCCAACAGTCAAAGGCAGCATCCCAACCACAGAAAAGAGTTATTCCTTCCAACTCGGGACCAACCTGCTGGCATCTCACAACTTAGTCCTCCTTACTTCAGCTTCAGCAGCAGAATATTTTAACCAGTTTTACTTGCCCTCTGAGCATGTTGATACTCTCAGGCCTTTCACTTCCCAGCTTTACCAGCTCATTGAGGATCTGCTCTTGCTGCAGCCTGTGCTGTGGTACATAGCATTAATCAGTGAGGATAAGCTGTACCGGCCCTGTGGAGACCCGGACCGAACGGAGCGGATGTGAAAGATCAACATTTGATGCACAAAACTTGTCCAACACTCCCCGTCCTGAGCACTGCTGCTGCTTAGGAAGGCTTGAACATTCATGAAAAGCACAGTCATAAACCAGATCAGCTCTTCTAAATTAATGAATAGTGAAAAAGGCATACTCAGCTGCCTTGCAAGTTATCCCACAGAAGGATCATTCACATCTACTCCTTTGTAAGCACAAAATCCCTGCAAGCAAGGCCTTTCATGTGATTCACTTAGTTGTGCACCCAGCCTAAATAAGAATTTACTCTTGCATAATATTAAATACAGTCAGCTGCAAAAGCAGGCTCTTTCTCACCACTTCTTACCCCACACTGGTGATCTTGTGTAAGAGACACTAATCTTTTTTCAGAGCAGTAAGTGGGTAAGCTGTTTTTGATCACAGGAAAAATAGATTAGTGGAAGTGTTAGTGAGCTTAGTAGTACTGTAAACACGAATGTGGAGGTGAACTCATGCAGTCCTGGGTAGCAGATCCTTTCCTTGCTAAAAGGTGGAGCAAGAGGATGAGGAGAGGAAGGAAAAATGCACAAAATGAGAACAAAAAATTCAAAATACTAACAAATACTAACAGCACACCACTGGAGAGATCAGAACACTGATTTGTACTTTCAGGTCCTGGGATTTCTCTGTTCATTGGTACTTCATAGCACTAACAGAAAAATGGTTTTACAGGTTTGAGCAGCTGCTCTACCTTTCTGAAGGCAAGGGCCTCATTAGAAGTAACCAACCAGGCAGAGAAAGAAAGCTGCTTTCAATTCCCAGCACTTCACCTCCAGGCAAAGACTCCGTCTGCAAGTGTGAGGGTGGATTTAAACAGGAGCATCCCTCCTGATCACTCACTGTCTCTCCTCACATTTCTAAATGCTCTGGAAAGAAACTTCTAGAGTGGAATAGCGGGTGGAGGTGGCAAGATGTTGGCACTGGGTGACTGCATGGTGGGCTGTGTGTGAAGAGGCCAGGACTGCCCCATGCCAGATACAGCTGCTTCCAGCTGGCTCTGATGGACACACGGCACAGCAGGGCTGAGCACCTCAGCCAAGGCAGTGATACTGATAAGAAAATATATTTAAGAAAAAGCATGAGAAAAAGCAGCAAAAACTCCAAGGTCAGTGAAAAAAAGAGGAGGAAGAGGAGCTTTAGGCATCAGAGCACAGATTCCCCTGCAGTGCAGGGCAAGGACTTCATTGGAGCACATGAATATTTCCTGAAGGAACTACATCTTTCTGGAGAGCCTGTACAGGAGCAGGTTTATCCTGAAAGACTGTAGCACATGGGAAGGATCCATAGTGGAGAAAGGAGAAAGTGGGAGGAGGCAGAAATAGAAGAAAGGAGCAGTTACTGCTGTCAGCAGACTGACAGCAACCTCTATTCCCCATCTGCCTTGCACCACTTGGGGCAGGCTATAAGGCAGAAAAATTGGGAATGAAGATGCAAAGTTCAGCCTGGAAACTGGATGGGTGAGGTAAGGGAAAATTACTGGTTTAGTCTTTGCTTTCCACCACCCTACTCAATTTCTAATTTACAACACATTTAATTTTCTCAATTTCAGGGTTTTATTTAACCATGACAGTAGCTAGCAAGTGATTTCCCAGTCTGTATCTCAACCTGTGACCTCTTCCATCTTATTGTCTCCCTCTGTCCTCTTGAGGAATGGGGTGAGAGAGCAGCTGGGTGAAGTATGAAGAGCACCTAGGAGCAGGCCAAGTTAACTCACCACAGACTGTTGCATAGACGTGTTTAAAAGAAACTTAAAATTCACTGGTTCAAAATAAGTATTTGCCATAAAAATTCAGATTACCATCTGCCTAAAACTTGCAGACAAGTCTTTTCTATTTATTGTAGAGCTTTTCAGAGAACGATTTTGTACTTCATCACTTTTCCCCCATTTCCAAAATCGAACACAGGCAAAGACTTTGAATGGTCACTATGTATACATTATCTGCAGAACTACAGAGATGAATAATTTTTACATGAAAAAATATAGTGTTAAAAAACTTACATACAATGACAAAATATGGCAACAAAAGGCAGCCCAAAAAAATAACATCCAGTCTGTAATTAGTTTAGATGAAACCCCTTCATTGAGTTTTCAATGACAATAATAAAGTTGACATTTGTTTTTTGGGTTTTTTTGTTTGTTTTACCCCCCATAAAGGAGACATGCATTAAAAACAGTAATGTCTAAAACAACATTATTTAATGCTTAGTCATGCATCTGAAGATTTGGCTCTGAGCATCGTCTAAAGTCATCAGTCAGAGGAACCCAGTATCACTGAGGCACCAGTGAAGGAGTTTCTGAAAGAGTCCTCCGAGCTGAGATCCGCAGACATTTGGGGCAGCCTCCAGACTTGAAGCATGCTTTGTGAAAGCATGTTTTGCACTCTTTATATATGCAGGAAAAAAAAAAAGGAAAAAAGAGGAAAAAAAAGTTTTAAAAGATGAGTCAATAGCTGTGTTCCTTGAATGATGTTCTATCACGTAAACTTCAGCACAAAAGCAAACTGAAGCAGTGCAAGGCCAGGACAACAACCACTGTAACAATTTACACTGAATGCTGGCAGGATCTCATGCCTAGACCCAAAAAACAGCCTCCCCCTGCAGGCATAACCATGGTCAGGCAAATCCCTGGTTTTGCTCTCTGAATTCACTGATATGAAACAGTTGCCACAGGCTGCTTTTCAAAGATACATGCTGTCCATGGTTTCCAAATGCACATGCAGATTTTCAAATATGCATGCTTGCAGTGAAGCTAGTTCTCAGTGTTTAAAATAAGTCTAAATGGTTTTATACACCAAAATTCCCCCAAGAAAGAAAGAAAAACATTCAGTCTGGGACATACCTGGGCACCTTTTACATTTGGCAGTCTGATGTGGAAAGAGCAGGTCTGCACTCTGACAGAATTCACAGATAAACCCCTTCGCTTGACAGAGCTACAACAACAAAAAGGTTGAATTTAAATCTAAGAAAAAATTTTTTGGGAATGGTAGCAGGAATATTTCCTTACAGTAGCAGCTGCAAGGACACTGAAAGCCCTGTTTTTTTCCTTACCTCACAGCCATCTACATGAGAGGTAGAGCTCTTCAGAATATCTTTAAGAAGGGGCAGTAACTGCCCTCGTTTGATCTTCACCAGATCATCCAGTGAGAAGAGATGCAGCTCCTCTGTCAGATGGCTGGGAACCTGTTCAAATTCTTTCAGTACACTGCAAAGAGAAATAAAACCCAATCAAAGTTACAAAAAGTTGTTTCTGGAGTGTATTTCCAGAATAAGCCTCTTTCATGTCCCTAGACACACGGGGATTATACAGGGCACATTCCTGCAATCTACCTCTCCTCACAATTTGAGATCACTTCAACAAAAATTGGAAGCTTTGGGATTCAGAATGAACAATCTGCTTTAAACATGCATTCCTCAGGCTTTGGAGTTGCCATACACAGTTACCCCAGCAATCCTTAAATAATGTGTAAAAAGCTCTCTCCTACCTCAGGAAGAGTAGGTAAAATCCCATATAGTATCTAATATAATTAGCCAGGGTTGTTTATTTGCTTTGCAAAGAGGACTTTGAGGGGTTTTGTCCTGCACAGGTCACTACTGGGTGAAACTATGCCTGTGCTGAACGGGTGAACACTGGAAAAACAGCGCTATTGTTCTTAAAATATCACTGATGCAGATAGAAGGTACAGTGACGACTCTGACACTTATTTCAGTAATGGAATCACAGGGAGTTGAACAAAAGAGAGACAAAAACACATTTCTGTTTGATTTTGGTGAACAACATGTAGCTGATGCATAAAAGAAAGTCTATATCAAAAAGAAAAAATGGAACCTACTTTTAAATTTTGGTTTTTTTTTTTAATATTGGTAAATTTACATTGCTTCTATCTGATCTTAAAAAAGATCAGCAATTCTGCAGTGACAGTCTTATTATTCACATATTAGTTATGCACACGGTTTGGGAAGGCAAAGACCAGAAATCTTTCACTTCTAGCAACATGCAAGGTCATGTTTTGGTCTGCACCACTTTTGCTTACTACTACTTTCATTTGAATATTTTTATAAAATAATCTGAATTGAACATTATGACAGATTTCTGGAAGAAATCTTCAAATGCTCAAGGAACACACTTGTTAGTTAAAAAAGCCAACATATTTTTAAAGACAAATATTCTCAGAGAGATAAGTATCTTTGACCTTTTAAGAATGAGTGAGAACCTAAGAAAAACAGAACAGGGAAAAATACACACTTAAATAAAAATCATTCAACATTTAAAACCAAATTATATTACAAGAAACAGCTATCACATAAAACTTGTACTTCACTTAATATTTGCAGTCCAATAGAAGGCAGTTTTGTTATAAGAGTTCTCTAATGACAATATCAACTTATTTAAAACTGTACCCAAATGTCTCTAGAGAAGAAGGCTCTAAAAAGCACATCATGCACATTTTACCAAGTCATTTTTCATGCATAATCACAGTCCATACCTTTCAGCAAACCTGCACGTTTTCAAAAGCTTTTTTAAATGAAAAAGCTGTTCTTGCGCCTCCTAAAAGATAGAGTAGAAAAACAAAGCCATTTTTAAATCAAAAGCTTTGCTTTTATATATTCCTAAGTGAGGAACACCCCTGTTTGAGTCAGCTACCCTTGCATGCACACCAAACCACATCTAAAAAAAGGAACTTTACACTTAGCCCAGTATTAAACAAATTGATTTTTTATGCACGAAAGCCTAAGGCAGGCAAAGGCTGTTTTTATTCCCTGATAAGTGAAGTAAGTCCTAATGCCAAAAATGGCTGCAGGTCTTGATGCATGCCAGACCCACACCTGTGTAAGAACAGGTAAGTATCTCCTCAGTCAAGAAGGGAACACATGCCTACTTGTAGTCTTCAGCAGAACACTCTTCCTGAAGTTGCAGGAGGTACAGCTCTTACATAAGCCAAGGGTGTTTGCCATAATGGCCCACAAAATTAAGGAGTCATTCAAAAATTACAGAACTTTCCAACAGCCAAAAGCCAGGAAGATGTAAATATTTACTGCAAGAGACCAACTCCTTCATATGCACCAAAACTGGAAACCACTAAGGAAACACCTCCCAAAGACAAGAGGGCTCAGGAGACCTCTGGCATAGGTTGGAACACCTCTCTTTGCTTCGTTCACCTAAGGGAAAAGAGGGCAAGTCCCAGAAGTGATGATGGGATAACTTAGAAAAGAACAACCCTCCTCCCTACCACATACACACACAGGACATCCTGCCCTAAGTACTTCTTCCTGAAAGTCTCAGACCCAGAAATTCCTACTAAAAAAAGCCATACTTACCCTGACCCTGTCCATTTCTTTACTTTTTGTGTAGAGGGTTTTGTTAATACACGACACATTGAAAATGGGGTGCTGCCATATGCTGTCCAGCAGGTGTTTGGAGAAGTTGCACACATAGTATTTTTTGAAATCCCACTTTGAAAGGATTCGGGCAGGAATGGAGGACTGGGCGTAGCTGTGGCAGCAGTCACAGAAGTACTTCCCCAGGTAGTCACAATAGCGGAGTCTCCTGATATACTCTGCAGGCAGACAGCAATGAAATTCTGAGTATTTTAAAAATTTAGGGGACATAGCTCTTGTCTGTGTGCCTAGTCTGTCTAAATAACTCAGATCTAGTGGAATGAAGGGAAAGGGGTTTTTTTTGTTTTATTCTTTTAAGTAGGAGGTTTTTAATAAAACGATATCCTATGAATATTGTGACGAACACATGTACAACGTTTGTACTTGGCATTAGAACAGAAAGCTTCCTTTATTTCCATATTTGTTCAACTGATTATAATTATCAACACAAGATCTTAGAAAAACCCCTGTTGTTTTAACCACAAAAGAAACACTAGATAAAATACACAACAAAAATACTTCTATCAATTTTGGAGTCATGTTTGTACAATACTTTTTCACATCAAGGGGTTTTTCTCTGCTATCACAGCATCTCCAATTTGCTTAAATTAACATGCTATCATAGATTATTGATACTTTACAGGACACCACAAATGCTGCTCCTGTGAGCTGATTAAGAATGAGACTTAAGCACCACTTCAAAGATTTCTTAGGTAAGGTCTGTTTGTCAGTTCTGTAAATCATTGTACTTTCAAGCAGTTCTAACACAGTATCAGGAATTAAACAAAAAAACAAGAAAGATTCTGTGATCAAGAACTAAAGAAACAAAAAGTTTGAAAAACACATCCCAAAAGAATAAAACCACAGATTCCATAAGCTTGCATACAGTCTCTAAGAAGGAATTTTGGGAATGTCTAAATTGGCACAGGGAATGAATTAAAGAAACAACTGGACTATGCAAAGCCAGCACCTTCCAGCCTGGAAACTTGATTTTTTTGTATAATTCTTTTCTGTTTTGCAGTTGACTGTTACGAATTTTCACTGTGCATGAGAATGACATCTATCAAGTATTGCATTCTGTATTCTATGAAAAATTCCAGACACTGGAAAGATCCCACTGTCTGTGTTACTATTGCAAGTACATCCAACAATGAGATTTTCCTTCTAGTTCAGATGATGTAAAAACTGTGGTACATCTGTGCTGGTGAGCATTACAGTCTGATTGCAGTATTCATTACAGTACAAGTACTGCACTTATTAGGAGTTTTTTGCCAGTTTTGGTAATACTTACTGCTTTCTATTGGGGTTCCACAACCAACACATGTAAAGTTTTGAGCAGCCACCACTGCATCTCTCCTGTATACAGGGACAAATAGTTAAGACCATTCAGCACCCAAAAGACAGTTTGAATTAACATTCTTCTGAAGGGCAAAAGAGCTACCCTGGCACCAGGGAGAACGTCTGCCTCAGGAGCCGACTCCTCCACATGAAGAACAGAGATTCTGCAATGCTTGTTGAAAGAACTAAATTATTTTCTATTTCTTAAGGTGGCATCAGTATCATAGGGTTTGGAGAGGGGAAATCCACATTTGCAACTGAAAAAGCAACTGTCCCTACAGCAACACAGGGAACAGCCAGTTTGCTTACTGTCTGCACTTAACAGCATTTGACAGAGGGTGAGACAGTCATTTCCTCACACATGACCTGGTGCCTCCCCCCCTTTCTGAAAACCAGCTATCCATAAAATATTAACAGGACAGTGGGGAAAGACAAGACTATTCCCAGGTAGCATCACCAAATGAAATTTTCAGGAGCTAAGTACCCTGCCACCAGAGCACCAAAGAGTACATGCATTATTGCATGGAAAATGGCATATGCTGTGGTAATCAGGACATGCTAAGAGAAGGAAAAGGATGCCATCTGTTTTCTAGTGAGGCTGGTGACAGATGCTGCAGAAGGCTGTGCCATTTACCAGCTCTAGACCTGTTCACAGATCATCTGCACATGCACTAGATCTGTTAATCACCCAAACTCCTTTCATCAGCTTTCCCCATGCTACACTAAATTTCAATGCTCAGAGCCCTCAAAACTTACTTGACTGAAGGATGAATATTAAATATAATCTGTGATCTTGGTGGGGACCAGCCAGAAGATCCTCTTAACTTGGATATGATCTTTATTTCTTCAGCCAGATTCAAACTGGACTCAAGCTCTCTTGGAATCTCTTCTTTCAGCACAGACTATTGGGAAAGACAAGCTTATTAAGATAACCAGCCCATCAGCTGGACATACGTTAAATGCTATGGGAGATGTTTATCTCCCTTTATACTCTGACATTTTAAAGTTCAGTTTTCACCTGCATGTACTCTCCCCTTAAACTCCCTCATATCAGTCCCAGAAGAAAGCATATCCTGATTGTTCACAATTACATGTTTTAAATGTGCTGAAAATTGCTGGAGAGAGAAGACATTTTCTAAAAATTTAGATAAAGTGAACTAATAAACTGTAGGCACACATCTGTATTTGTTTTCTTTCTTTTTTTTTTTTTTTTTTAATGTAGCTTCCTCCTTTTCCTAGCAGTGAAGCAGCTGCAGTGAGACCATGATTATTTGGGGA
Source organism: Cisticola juncidis (assembly GCA_013400215.1). Classification (NCBI taxonomy): domain Eukaryota; kingdom Metazoa; phylum Chordata; class Aves; order Passeriformes; family Cisticolidae; genus Cisticola; species Cisticola juncidis. The sequence goes on from VXBR01000897.1 coordinate 1,678,400, forward strand.
ACTGAATAAAGAGCTCGTTGTTTTGAGATCAGACTCACTCTCTGCTTAGATGAGCTCAGGCAACCAGACAGCTGAACTGCAGAGTCTGTCTGCAACCAGTATTTTCTGAAAGCTCTGCACAACTCCTGGGCTGTTGCTTCAGCAGAATTGCAGCCTGGTTCAAAAGATGATCTGAAAGGTAAGGAATACTGTCAGTAAAAAATAGCAGCGTGGCATCAGCATCTCCACTGCCTTTTCTGCATCCCTGAAAAGTTTTCTCCCATACTTCATTCCTACCCTCTTTCTTTGATACACCCAGGCCCTCAAAGAGCCACAGACACCACCCTCCAGCAAGACTAGGGGACTAGAGAAACACTGCTAAGCCAAGCACCAGAGGCATTTGCTGTCAAGCAGCATTCCTTCCCCTTCCTTGAGAGGGACCAGTTTACCACTCCCACAACTTTCCCTGCCTCAGCCAGAAGAACCATCAGAAAGCTGCTCCAGCAGAAAAGGCAGAGCCACAGGGCTATTACAGTAAAGATACACACCTTTTATCAGGGACAACAGACAGATTTTCAAGGTCTTCAAGTTCTGCAGTAAAGAAGAAAATTTTAGCAAGCAATTTAAGAAACAAAGCATCTGTTACTCAGCACTATTTTGAAAATACTTTCTGTGTTACCACAGTGTCAGTTTCAAATATATTCATCTTTCCAACACCCTTCCTGGATGTGGGAAATAACCTCAGCCCTAGTTGTCAAACAGGCGTAAGAAGTCTTATCTCCTCTGCATATATCTGACGTGGTGAAGAATATTCCCTAAGACCTTTGCATCCTATCATCACCATCAGCCTGTCTTCAAGAGCTGAAAGGAGAGACAAAGTGCCTGCTGGTCAAGGTCCAGACAGAAGTCACTCAACATAAATAATAATGTCGAGAGCCAGGAGAGGAGGACACAATAGTTTTTTTTGGACATTGACAGATGTTTGGAGACACCAATCATAAACATACCAGTTAATGCTATAAACATGTTAGTAGCAGGTGAGATGAATGCAATTAAAGGACACACTACTTCTGCATGTGTGAAAACCAGAAGCAAATTAAATGAAACTCAGGTTGTCTTAAAGAAAAGCAAAGCACTTATGACTGTAAGAGAATAGAGACATTTTGCTCTAGTCCTGAAGCAGAAGGAGAGACTGCCTAAAACTGAGCCAATCCATTTCATTAGGAAATTACCATCTCCTAAATTCTCTCAACCAATGCTGCTATAGCTGACTGAGGTTGTGCCAGTTTCACATTTCCTTCATACACATTACTGATGTCTAATCCTTAGATATAATTTCAGTCCCTCTGTTAGGTTTGCATGGCAAGACTTTGGCAGCAGGAGGGGCTATGGCAGAGGCTTCTGTGAGAATCTCCAGAACCTTCTCCCATGTCTGAGAGCCAATGCCAGACAGCTCCAGAATGGACACACCACGGGCCAGGGCTGAGCCTGCAGCCATGGTGGTAGTACCTGTGGGATAACAGAATCAAAATGGGAGGAAAAAAACTCTGCACAGTTGCAGCTGGAGAGAGTGTGAGAATATGTATGAGTAACAGCCCTGCAGACACAGAGGTCAGCGGAGAAGGAAGGGCAGGAGGTGCTCCAGGAGCCAGAGCTGAGATTCCCCTGTGGCCTGTGGAAGAGCCCAGGCTGGGGCAGGAAGATGCCTAAAGGAGGCTGTGACCTAGAGGGAAGAAGCCCATGCTGCAGCAAGCTCCTGACAGGTTGTGTGGGAAGTCCCAGAAGGTAGAGAAATCAGAAGTGAAGTTTAAGCCCAGGAAGAAGGGACAGTTGCGGGGGGGAGGCACTTCAAAATTTTATTTAATTTCTCATTATCCTACTCTGATTTGATTGGCAAGAAATTGATTTCCCCACGTTGACTCTTTCTCCTATGACAGTTTTTGGTGAGTGATGTCTCCTTGCCCTTATTCAACTCAGAAGCCTTTTATGTTTTCTCTCCAGTGTAGAAAGGGAATGACAGAGTGGTTTGGTGGTCACTTGGTGTCCAGCCAGGGCCAGGTCACCACACTCTCAAACCAGCAAAGATATTCTTTCCTAGAAAAGAAATCCTGCAGCAGTCTGGTATTTCTGTATGTGTTCTACTAAGGAGCTACACATACATAATTGTTTCCATTTTCTCATGTTATTTCTCCTATAGTAACATCTACTAGATCAAGAGAATTCCCAAACAATGGAATAGATTCAACTGAACAACAATTTCTGCAGTTACAATTTTAAAGTCTTACCAATAATTACATATTCATCCTCTGAGTCACTGTGGCAACGAAATCTGGTAACCTCATGATGTGATGGTAGATGCACTGGTGAGCTGACAGACAGCAAAGCACAGCCTGTCCAAGACAAGAACAAGATCAGTTAAACTTTTCCAGCATTTGTAAGTACCTGCAATTATGCTTACGTTTTTCACCACTTACCAAACTTGAGCACACAGACTGCATTTACAGAGCAATTTTAATTGTTTTTATACATACACAGAGCAGGCCAGTTCTTGGGAATCTGTCATACAGTATGTTCCCCTGAATCTTGTAGTGATAAACCCAAATCTTTTATATTGCCAGTGGTCTCTCCCCTTCTCATGTCCAAGAATACCATTCATTTTTCCACAGAAGTTATGTCATTCAGACTTTAGACTTAGAATTCATCACTAAGATCTGTACTACTCAAGAGACTAAAGTATACTTAAAAATGCATGTGCTGACTCCAACATAACAATGCCAGGAGTATTTATTATTTTGCCTTAAACTCTATGTGAATGAATACACTGGAGACTCTCAGTCAAACCTGGGCTCATCTGCATACTGCAGAAGCAAACACAGAAGGAAAGAGCCAAGCTGCAAATACTACCAAAAAAAAACCAAAAACATTAAGCAGAGAGAGAAAAACAGCCAGCTACATACTCTGTGGAGAGTCATGCTTGGCTTGTGGCATTTAGACCCTACATTTTCATTTTAATGTAAAAATAATTATAATTAATAAAACATAGGTGTGAACATCCAAAAGAAAGTATGTGACACAGGAAAAAGACCTGTGTCATAACGATCCTCAACGGACCCAGCTCTCCAGAGCCTCAAGGAAGGTAACAGAGGATTTGGTTTCAAGCAATGCCCCAATTTGTTTAGTATTTTCTTGCACAGAAACAAACAGCAAAGGCTTTCAGACAAGGCTACATTCTAGATGAAGTAACTTGCCTTCATAACCACTGTCTGAAGAGGTAACAGAAGAATCAGACTTCTTCACTCCAGGGTAAGAAGATGACTCTGAATCAGTGTGGTAGCTGCCATCTGATCCACTTGTTTCCTCCACACCCCAGGACTCTGCTTGTTGTTGGCTTAGGATATTGCATTTCATTTTTTCTAGTGATGCTATAATCATATCTGCGACAAAAAAGTGTGCGTTTTCCTGGACACAAAATTGGAACACTCATTGGTACACACATTGGTACACAACATATTTGATAGTTAAGGTGAAGTGAAATGTATCATTTTCCCCCCACACTTTTTCAACTCTATAAATAAAAAAGTAAATCTATCTGACCTATTATTTAAACTCAAAAAAACCACCCCAAGGGCAATTCAGAAACAATATGCAAAAGGCAACTGCCCAGATAATTGTTCCATCCTTGATTATAATATACAATCTACTTTTATCTTACCCTAGTATTAGATAAAAATGACTAACTGATGTGTATGTATCCATTTCAGAGATGTGTTCTAGTTACACTGCATTATTTAGTATGCAAGCATGCATCCAAGTAACCTATTTAACATGATTTAATTTCAAGTCAATGTGTACAAGCAGTTTTGCACACATGCTACCTTAGAGGGGGCCAGAAGTGGCAAATTTTGAATGGAGTGTAGATCTTCAGGTGGTGGGAAGTACAGGAGCCAGTAAAACATTTTCATGTGTTAAGAGTTAGGGCAGTGAAGTAGGAAATATGCAGTGAGACAGCTTAGACGGTCATCTCAACGCCACATAGAAAATCTGTGATAAGATTAAGTGGGAACCTTGCTCCCCTAGGCTTCCCACTGCCTTAAATAAAAGGTAGCTGTTCCAAAGCTTTGCTGTAGCATTTCCAAATCAGACAATATTTCCTTGTAATGTCTTTTGCCGTCTTGCCTGCTCTGGTCACCCATTCCCTAGGAAAAGGGACCACTGAGACATACACACACACCTGGGGCTCCTATCCTAGTATCACTGCTGTATCTCTTGCTTTCTGAGGTCTAACAGAGCATCCCACCAGCCCCACCTGAGCTACTGCTGATGGTCTGGGCACAGGTCCCACACCAGCTCAGCTCAAAAGTAGATACATCATGGAGAGACAGCTGTACTCAGGTGCCTGGGTGGAAACCCAGAGATACCCAGGATACTCTCTCCCCTCAACTGCCATGTGCAAACCTAAAATTTACATCTAAAAACCTATGGCAGTATCCAAGGACAGAGATTCTTGAGTTCAGGATAATTAAAGCTTTATAAAAGTGGCTTATGTTCAGAAAATTGTACCACTCGACATCAGTATTCATGACATCCCCTCAAGTTGTGTGGGAACCATGAAGAAAGACATCAGTGTTTAGGAATAGCAAAATCTTAAGGAGCACAACAGACAACACAGCTTTCTTACTGCTCACACACAAATACACATAGACAAGATTAATCTCAGCATCAGACAGTGCCCAAGTCCCTGTGGGTGTTTGGAAAAACTTATCTTTTTCCCAACACTAATTAATATTACTTGCTTGGTGCACAGTTTCTCCAGAGACAACCTTCAGTGAACTTTAGGAGTCCAGGAGTTTGCTATCTTTCCATTAGCAAAGAAATAATTTAAAAGCCTTTTTTCCTTTTGGGAGATGTCTCCTACTTTTAAGATACAAAAGGTTTCAAGTTAGTGGCAGAGCACAGCCTGTTGGCACGCCCTGCTGATAAAAGCAAATATGAGTGTATCTGAGGGAGCTGCATTGCAAAAACATGAAACAGAACACATGGACTCCTGTACTCAGCATGACTGTCAGCTTTCAGCTCTGCCTACTGATAGCTCCCTCACACTACAGAGCAGTCCCAGCTCAGCTGTGACACACCAACCTTCTCATTTCCGTCCTCTCCCACTAACACCAGTGGAAAGCCCCTTTAAGATTTCTGACCCATTTCCTTCCTGGCCCACAACTACAGCTCCAGGACCTGCTCACACCATGTACCTTAACTTTCGATCCTAATGTTCAAAGAGATTATATCACAAGCTAAAAGTATTTGAAGTTTTGTGAGTTTTTGTTTGGTTGGGTTTTTTTGTTCTTTGAGTTTTTTTAAAGGCAGCCTTGCTCATAATGAACTGAGCTCTTGCTATCTTTTAACTTGTAATCACATCAGCCCCCAATCTCTGCACAGCAGTAGTAGCTGATCAGATCTTGCCTCACTCAACACTCAGATTGTGGTTTCTAATCCAGATAACTGCTCACTGGTCTCCTGGTGTCTGAAAACAAATTACTTTTGTTTTAGGTCCCACATTACAGATTGAGAAACATCGTCTCCTTCCTGAAACACCTTTCATAAAAAGCAACATGAAAAACTAGTTCAAGTTCAGAGTTTTGATGTGTGATTTATTGAGTGGGTTTTGTTGTTTGAAATGCACTTTAGGGATGTTGAGATCTTCAAACCAAAGGCAGAACTTGCTACTCCAGTAAAACCAGTGCAGTGCACAAAGATGATGATCACCTCTTGGGCGCAGGACATGGGATCACATGCACACAGCCCAGCAAAAAAATCTCCCTTTCTAGGCACATTTTTAAAGCTCTTTTATATTAAATCCTACTCATTCCAATCCATTAACCCCTCTTTTCCCACTGTTGGAAAATACTAACATTTAGCACAGAGTTATGTGTGGCAGCTTTAGCTCCTCATCCTTAGCTCTGTTTATAGGCTTTATAGCTGGACCGCCTATCTGGCAACACACCTAAAACTGTTTGGGGCTCTTATCAGAAACCAAGAGAAACTACTTGAATTACTGCAGGTTTTGTGCTTATTATTCATACTGTAATTCTTTGACAGTAAATCTCACATGCTCATCATAAGCACACACAAAAAATCCCCATCCTCTCCCCATCTTTTGATAGTAAAAACATGAGGTAAATCTCATACATATGCATGCAGCTGCAACAACTTCTGTGTAACATATTCTAATATAAGTTTAAAGTTACTAATGTTAAAGTTTTCTTTTAAGGAATGTGTGGGGAAATGATGGAATGAAAAGCAGAAACATACATTGTTCCTGTACATATGTCCATTATTTAAAAATAATTTAAATATTTAATTAATGGGTCAAGAGTAGAAGAGAAATCATGAAATAGGCATTTTATATTTGCAGGTTCACCCATAGAGTGCAAGAAGAAGGAAAATAGAGTATTTGTAAATATTAGTACATCAGGAAGTTTTTTTATTGAGAAACACCCCTTGTCATTTGGTTTTGCCACAATAAAATATAAAAAACATTATGATGATAGCATTATGTTGTCCTCACCTTTTCCACATCCTCTGGAAGCATGCAGACGTCCTGCAGTGAACGATTCAAGGGTATAGCACTTATATTCAAAGGAGAAGTAGAACCTGTGGGTGTTAACAGGAACTTTTATTAGTTACTTCTTTCTCTGCAGCTCCCATGATGCATGCAGGAACTTCCAGAAAGCAAAGCAAACATTTTTTCCCAAAACTGAACACCACTGCAGCTGGAGGCTGTGGTAGAAGCCAAGGAGGAGAAAAATGTGAGAAACGTGCTGGCATTTCAACTACAGCAACCTAAAGCGTGAACATCAACTACCAGAGAAACACAGTTTAAATACTGAGCTGTGACAGCAGCACTGCACTCCCACAGCAGTTCTCTCCAAGCTACAGCCTGAGCTGCTGGGGACAACCACAAACAGAACCTGAGGCTGGACTTGCAGTGATGCTCTGCAGTTGGTGACACAGCCAGCTGACACTGCACTCTGCTCACTCACAGCTGCCGAAGAAACACAAATCTCACTGCTGCCTGGGCATGCAGAGAGATGCACCAGCCTTAAAAGATTGCCCATATCATAGCCGGCATTGTGTTTGGAAACACTAGCTTTGGAAAACATCTTGCCATTGTGTTTCCATACCCCGAGGAAATCTCCCTCCCACTTCCAAATGCGATCCATACTAAATGGTAGTACGTCCAGCTGTGGCATTAGCCACAGCCTTCCTTGCTTCCCAGAATTGCAGTTTTGTTCTCCTGGCAGTCACTGATGAGTATAATGAATATGTGAAATAAATTTTATCTCTTTTTCCCCAACAAGAACTTTTCACTGTACAGCAGAGCACACATCAGGTTTTTATTGGTGCTTACTACCTTTTCTTGGACCTCGAGCTCACACAGTTTCTGTGTCACTCTCGTGATATTTACAGGGTAAAACAGATCATATGTGGTGGAAAACAGCCACCACGCAGACACCATTTAAAGCTTTTCCAAATAGCACAGCTTAATCAATGGCTTTTTTTTTTTTTAATGCCCTTCCTAAATTTGTTTAAAAGTCACAGGCCAAAGAGCTCCCACAAAACACGATCATAATTTATGTAAAACTTTTCTCCACCTAAGGGACACCGACTCTCAGGCCTAGTTTGGATTGTTTATATTGCCATGTTTAGAGAAACCACGTTACACTGCCCTGAGCATGGATGACATCAGGCTGTAAAGTCAATACTGTGCTCGAGCGTAGCGACACGGAGAGTTTTTGTACAGAATTATTAATACCTCCATTGTGTACACCATGAAGGAAAAACGGAAGGCTGACAATAAGACTTTTCAAAACACATTTAATGGCCTAATTAAGTTATTTTCATACCTACCTGATGATTCATTGTACTAGGTAAGCTCTATAGCTTGATAATAGACTACATTCTTGCCAGTTAAGATAACAAATATTACTCTCTAAACTAAAAATAATATGTAGAAATAAGGAAATGGGAAAATTATTTCTTTCTCTTTAAAACATAAGATGCAATTCATCTTAAATATAATTTTGAAATCTAATGGGAGCTCTTTCCTTTTCTTACCACTTGCATCCCACTTGCATCTTTAAGTAAAGAGAATGTAAAAAAAATCACAGGGAAGAAGCCTGGCACATCCAGCAATGGGATGCAATTCTGGGTCTGATGCAGAAAAGTTATCTGGTTGCCTTTCTGCTCCTGAGCACTGCTGCCAGAAAGCTGCTGGGGCTGGGGGAAAAGCCCTAAGAGCCAGAGAAGGAAGTGACCTTGATGTACACAGAGGTTAAAGGCAAGAACAAGCCTGTGAACTCAGTGACACACCAGCCACAATAAAGTCCCCACAAAACACTAAACTCGGTCACAAACTCTTCATTAACAGCAACAGAGTCTTTTCAAAAGGCTGAATAAGTGCCATTCTCCGGTGGCCTCAAACACATGAACAAAGCATAGTAGGAATTTCAGGGGACCAGCAGAAAATCCCACTAAACAAAAATTAAATTCCACTGAAAAATTTGTAATTATTCTGATTTAAGTGATGTTACATAGTTCTTTTTTGCATCCCTCATCAATTCTCCTGTGAGAAACCACCATCTCTGAGACAGCAACAGAAAGAACAGCAAGTCAGGAAAACCTACTGTGTAATTCCTGCACTCAAATTAGGCATTACATTTTTCTTTTTCATTTTGCTATTCACTTTTCACACCCTCATAGCACTGGAGAGGGCAGAAGAGAATGGAACCTCATTAACCAAGCTACCCAGTATTGTGTTGATGGCTAAAAGCAACAAGGAATGAAGAAATGCAGAAGTTTTCAGTTTGTACAGAAAAAGCCTAAGGCAGACCATACCCCATTGCAAAGTGTCTAACAGGATCCTGCCACCTGTGAGGAGTATTTTTTAATAAAACAAGGATGCTCTCCCTCAGTCACCTGGCTGCTGCTCTCCTTGCTCCCTTTGTTTTCTGCCAGCAGCAGTACTGCCCCAGCACAAGCTGGTGACGCGTCCAACTCGTGCCAGAAGGTCGAGTCACGCGCCGTGTGTTTGTTCCTCTGCACGTGCCCAGGGACCGCGGGAGCCCAGGCTGTGTTTTCCAGACCCAGCTCCCCAAACACGTGTGACTGGCCCCAGCCAGCCCCAACTGCTGGGTGCGGTTTCCTTCTCCCTGACGGGCACTTCTGGAAGGCAGGGAGCCAACGCAGCACCCAGCAGAAGGAAACAGCCATCAGTGTCACTAACTGATGACAACAGCCGGTCCCGGAGGACAGAGGTGTTATTAAGAGCGCACGGTCCTGCTGTGGCACGTGCCTGTTTGACACCTTGCTGCCAACTCAGACCTTGGAGGAGTTCTGGGTGAATACCTACAAAGAAACTGGAAGTGGAGGTCAGTGGAGTGCCACCGCCAGGACTACTATTGACCAAAGGGAGAAGAAAAAATCCAGATCAAAACAAACCAAAAAACCTAGCCTTTGTATTGTTCTCTTATAATACAAAGGCAGGATGAACACTCCCTGCTCTTTGCCTTTATCGCAGTAGAAAAATCAGACTTCAGCTACAACATTTTCTGAAGAAATCTATCATCGTAGAGGGGTTTGGATTGGAATGGGCCTTAAATCTTTGTTCCAAACCCTTGCCATGGGCAGGGACACCTTCCACTATACCAGGTTGCTCAAAGATCACTCACTAGACCAGGCTGGTCAGGACCCCACCCAACCTGGCCTTGAACACTTAAAGGGATGGGGAACCCACAACTTCCCTGAGCAAACTGAGCCAGTGCCTCAGCACCTGAGGTCATTTTATAATCACAGTAAAAGATTTCTTCCTGATATCTGATTCTATCCCTTCCTATTTTTTATAAGATCCCCTCTAAGTACTGGAGGGCTGCTACAAGGTTTCCCTGGAGCCTTCTCCAAGCTGAACAACTCCATCTCTGTCTGTCTTCACAGGAGAGGTGCTCCATTCATCTGAACATCTTTGTGGCCCTAAATTAAGTCCTTAGAGGCCACTAACACCCTTTATAAACAAAATCAAAATGCTTCATCTCACTGTACCAAAGGCTGCTCCTGTCAATCTTAGGTGTGAAACAGGAGGGGACTGTTCTGCTGCCTCAGCCAAAGGGCAGGGACACCAGCCTGCAGCCCAAGAATGCTGGCACATCTCATGGAGGCACATACAGACCCAAGGCCAGGTCAGCTGCTCCCCCAGCCATCTCATGAACACGTGCTGAACTCTCCCACTGAACAGCTCCTCACCTACAGGCCTACACTGCCCAGAGCCCCTGACACTGCAGGCACAGAAGGCTCCCTGCTCAAAGGGCACCTTCTGCTAACAGCTCTCAGCCAGTCCTCTTCAAGCACAACACATGGGATTATCCGTATGGCTGGAAACTGGTGAAAGGTATAAAGAACCTGTTCTACATCAGATAGGGGTTGGTATCTCCAAGACCTCAGGTGTACTTGGAAAGGGGAAAAGGAAAAACAGTTCTGCTCCAGAACAAGCCAATTTAGTCATAATAAACTGGATGATAATGCCCTGCCTCCAAAACCACAGAATCCAAGGACTCCCTTTCTTCCAGCACCTCCTAAACACAACATGACCCCACACACACCAATGAATCACTGCCCAATCCCAGATCCATGGTATCTGCTAGTGGGAAAAGGGTAAAAGTGAAGACAAGATAAAGCTGCTAGACAGCTCATCCAGTGGATGTTCCACATTTCTCACAGCTCAGCAACTTTTACATTTTATCAACAGTTGTATATAACAGAAGTATTTCTGCATCCTGAGAGATGCCTACTGCAAACATGTGAGAAGGAGAACCCTCTGGTTCTCCTTGGTTTTTAAGCTTTCTCCCTTCTCTCCTATTTTGAATGACAGCACCTGTCTTATTTGAAATCACCATAACTAAGGCTCACTTCAGTTACAATTCTTTCCAAAGATCTTACAACAAAAATGCAGCTATAAAGTTACCTGTTGGATTGACTGGCTCTGGCTGGGAAAGGCCACTGGGAGAATCACTGTCGCTGTTGCTGAGAGGCATGGGCTCCACGGCACAAGGGTATTTCACTAGATCTGCTTTACCAACAGCTGGGTCTGAAAGCAACCTTGGGAAAGCCAAGTCTCTTTCAGGGGAGGTACAAGATTCTTTTCCAGAATGCACAACAGCGGATGTGACGGTGCCTCCTGTTAATGTCACCTGGGTAAAGCAGTCACGCTTCAGAGGGGACATGCTTGAAAGAGTGAAACCATGCGAGGAGGAAGCAGCAGGATCTCCACCAGTATAATGAGGACAAGGGGAAGTATCTGGTGAAGGTTTGGGGGAATCACAGTTTGTGTTGTCCCAACACGCTCGGGGCCGTGTAAACCGAATGTCTGTTTGCGTACAGGCAGTGCTGTGATGTGCAGAATCACTGTCACTGTCATCCTGGCTGTCCCCAGTGCTGCTTTCTTCCCACTGTTCTGCATCACTGTCCAGATGCTCAGCTCCCTGCATTGTGCTCTGCTCCAACGCCAAAGAGGGTTTCAAACCAGATGCATTTAAAACAGACACGAGAATGTCTTTGATAGCTTCAGCACTGCCTGGGTATGATCCAAAGCTTCCAGCATGTCCAATCACTGCTGGCCTTGAAGATTCATCTGCTCAGAAAATAGAAGGCAACGAGAGGTTAGGCAACAATACTAAGAAAAGGTTAATACACAACATGAAAAAAATACATTGTATTTTTTACACAGATTAGAAGACAGGAAACAGCTGAATTCACTCACCACTCACTGCTGCCTCTTCCTGCAAGAAAGCTCTTGCTTTCTGCACTCAGGAAGCAATTCTGTCATTGATAAAGGCTAGGTAATAAACCAACAGTAAAGTATTCTGCTGCTATCCAAACACAATTAGCTAAGACTTTAATGGTGACTGATTGTCAGTGGGCTCAAAACATCACTGCTCCTCAAAACAGGATAACAAAACTATTACTGATAGAGGTACTAATCCTATTGCCAATAGAAGAGAAGATTGCATTATAGTAAGTCACATGGAAGATCAATAGAGCAGAAAGAGTAACAAAAAATACACTCAGTAATACAAGGTCAATGCTTGTGTGCTTGTGTGTTTTAGTTCAGAGTGGAAATTGCTGAAGTAAACCTCAGTCCATTATTCATGGAGTAGCAACATGTAGCCAAAACCATAACAAACTTAGGTCTGTCACAGCAAGATCATTATAATTCCTTTGAAAGAATGAAGAGCACTGCCAAGGTCCTATGTGATCTACTGTAAAATTGTAGTTCAACAGAAAATGGAAAAACTGCTTTTAGTGCCAGACATAGCAACATTAGCAGGAGACAGAAGAGTGCACTACAACCAGTACCTTATGAAGAATAAACTGAAGTCCTATACCTTGAACAAAAGAAACAAAAGAACCCCAAAACAAACAAACAAAAAGCCTCAGAGGAACTGCCATAATCCAAGTAATTGAGAGATTAGACACAAAGTCTATATGTTCAAGAAAAAAACCATCAACACAGTGAAGTTACCGACTATCTCCTTTGGGGAAGATAAGTCAGTTGTAAAATTCTAAGAATAGATACAATCAAGAAGAATCATTTCCAAGACAAAGAACTCCTAGTTAGGACCACAAGGATTGTTAAACACTGCTAATGAAAAAAGCACCAAGTCTGGAAGACTCCAGACTTTGCCCAGAGGTTGCTCTCCTCAGACATAACTCATTGGAAAACAGTAAACTTCTCCATGAGTGTCTCACCTGGAAGCCTGCATGAACGCTAACATGATAAGAAAGTTTACTAATGAAGGGATCAAAAGCAAAACAAAAAACTCCCATGTGTTTTGGAACAGCAAGTCCATATAAAGACCAGTGCTCATCAAGAAAATCTGAAAAAAAGCGAGAACATCACATATAACTGAAACTGCAAGTGCTGCTAACAAAGCTATCCTAGTAAAGCCAGCCTAGTAAAGGTTAAAATCAGCCCGAGTATGTCAATAACGAGGATCAGTTACATGCCACTTACCAGGACAAAGCTCTTGCAGAAATAACAGCAAAACTGCACACTTTACTGGCTGCACTTGCAAACAAACATCTTGTCAATGTAGCCAGCCATGGCAATATAAGGATAGGAATGCAAAAATTAAAACTAGCTGACTTTCTAACTAATACATTTCAAACTTTTCAGGGAAAGAAAGGTATTTTGGTAACTACAGACATTTCAATTGCACAGGAATACCTCACTTTGGGCTGCAAACATGATCTTCTCTGTGCAAAACATTTAGTGTTATAATCAAAAAAATTTAAAATTTTATGGGCTGAAAGGGGCCTGAAAGATCATCTAGTTCCAACCCCCCTGCGATAGGTGGGGACACCTTCGAGTAGGCCAGGTTGCTCAGAGTCCCATCCAACCTTGCCTTGAACACTTAGAGGAATGAGGCATCCACAACTTTTCTGGAACACATGATCCACCCTCATACACAAAGGTCAGCATTAACTAAAACAACCAAACTACCATTAAAAGGCAAAAAAACCCATGCTTGCAAATTATATCATGTATTTTGATGTTGTACCACTCTCAAAGCCACTAAGCAATGAACTCTTCTCAAATAAACCAGACTTGTTCAGTACACACAAACACCAATAGCTTTTGCTAGCACCATAAGCAGCGGCGAAACCCCCCAGAGGAAGGCAATTTGGAACAAACTGGCATTACCTGAGAGAACAGAGATTTGAGGTGTTGGAGCAAGGCAGCTAATCCTCACTGAGGGATTTGAAGAACATGCTGAGCCGGTGAACGCCACGTTTAGGCTTTCGTGGTTTAACTACAATGAGAACAGAGAGGCAGACAATTTGGTTATAAGATAACAGCACTCTGCTAATGATACCATCAGTCTCTCAGTCATCCCAGCAGGAAGAACACTTTTCTGAGTCCTGCTGACAGTCACCTAACCACTGCCTACAGTTCTGGCAGCTTGAAAATCTTCCCAGAAGCATGCACTGTCCGGAGAGTACTGGCATCTCAGCTCTGCATCTCTCATTTCACTCCAAAAGGCAGGTGACCAAATGAAACTCTCCACAGCAGGACAATTAAACATATGCATAAGGCACAAATGAGACAAAATGCTGAATAGGATGCCTGTGTATCTACCAAACAGCAACAGAGTGGAAAAGAATTCAAGAAACCACAAATCGTATCTGGAAGCATGGATCTATTTAGATGTACACAAGTTATAAGGTAAATCTATGAGGAGCCAATCCCACAAATATCTGATCAATGTGCTGCTTGATCTCCCAGTGCTAACGATAGGGAACAAGTGTGGTCACGTCACCTAATTTGATAGAACACAGTACATGTGGTTCATATCAGCAACGTGACTGACCCAGCATAATGCAAGAGGTGACACAGATAGATAATTCTCAACCTGGCATAGGAGCTTGCCAGTATAAGGGGATCAAAATTCTGAATGCATCTGAACTGCCTGAGCTGGTTTATATCAGATCAGCACTTCACTTTTTGCAGTCATGATGCTTCCAATTCAGTATTTTTACTGTCAAAGCTGGATTTACCACACTGTCAAACCAGTGTAAGCTGAACCAGGGAAGCAATTTAGTGCAGATATTCAGGGGCTAATTTCAACATGAGACTATGATACATTTAGGACAGCAAAGCAACAGGTATCCTCCCTAAGCTCAAAAATTCCTTGTGAGGACCTAAAATTTGTCCTCTCCCCTCCCTACTGCCTCAAGTACATCATGGATCTGCAGAGCACATCACAGAAACCAGGGAAATGAAAGGGACGCCCTGCTCCCAACATGCACCTCGTTAAAAAGCACTTAACCAAGGTGCTGTGCCTTCCCCCCACATCAGTGAGAACATCTGCAAGCTGAAGCACGACCAGGACTCCTCTCACCCTCCCCTGAACTCTGTGACCCCATATAAAGAGAAGGGAATTAAAGGTGTGCTGTTCTCGGCCACCCTGGGTTGTTGACCCCTACACTTCCTACGTGGAAGAGTGGGGTGACTCAGAGTACAGCTCTTTTCCAGATACCCTTCAGACTCACAAAAAGCAGAAGAAATTAAAACCCACACAGAATTTCCCTTTCAACTAAAGAATAACGTTTCAAGCCGAAAATTGTATGTTTAATTTAAAATATTTAGCATTTGATTATGCCAGTTCTTATAAAATACTCTTTTCAGTATCTGTTAGGGTTTTCTATTTTTTCCCTCTCTGTACTTCTTTAAAGAAACTGGCATGTAGGCAGGTTTTATACGTATAACTATCATATGGTCAATATCAGTGGATAAAGTAGGAATGATTTTTAAATTATTTTATTAAAATTTAAAAAATTGTTTTCAATACAATTAACCAACTCGGCAATTAACAGATTCTACCTCTTAGGATGCAAGTATCCCAACTGCCCAGCAAGATAAATACAAGTACTTTATTAGAAAGCACAGCTATTAAGGGTGCTGAGTTTTAAGACTTTTATCCTTTTGTTTTAAACAATGTTCCCATCTCTTGGTTCTTATCAGAATGGTCTGAGAATTCAGGTATGATTTCCATTTACTTTCAAGATGCTACGATTTCAACTACATCACAGGGGGGAAAAAAGCTACATATCTAAAACTGTCTGCTCCAACAACCAAAAAAAAAAGGAAAAAGGGAGGGGGGGAGAAATGAGCAGTAATAAGGAAATACAACAACAACAGAAGCACATGGAAAGCACAACACACTGCCATAAGAAAAACAAAAAACACCACCAAACCCACACTTGACAATTTGACATCTTCCTACTATATAAGAAGTCTGCCTTTTCCTCCCCCATCTCCAATATTGGGATTGTGTTTCCCAAGTTAACTCCACCAGCATTTAAAAATAATTTACTACATCCACTGATAACAACTAAAAGCTGGTTTTTGAACCAAGACGTCCCCTCCAGGCTAACGCGCACACGGTGCCACCATTCAGAGGTCTCCCTTGCCTCACCTTCTCAGAGCAGGGGTGCTTGAAAACTTCTGTTCTGCTGAAGCTGGCGAGCGCTACCGCATGGAGAGACATGATGCGAAAGCTCTCATTTTTTGGTGTTGTTTAAGTACCTGGAAGCATAGAGAGAGAATTACAGTCACCACCACGTTATCCGCGCTTCTCCATCTGTTTTGCAGACTCTACAGTTAATATGCTGAACTGTTTTCCATCCTGACTTGGCATGCTTATAGAAGCTTACCGAAAAGCACAGCTCAGCAGCAATGGAAATGTGCTTTTAAAAAGCGCCTAACTGAGAGACGGGAGGCTGTTTGCTTGCCTGTCTGTTTTGTAAGTAACACAAGAAGAACGCTCNGGCCCGCCCACCCTCCGTCCCGAGGCGGAGCCCAAAGCAAATGACGCCGAACAAACCTAAACAACAACAAAAGTACTGCCGAGGATAGCGTGAGGCTTTGTGCTTGTTTGGTTTGGAGAATAGGAGGCTGAGGGCCAGCAACCTCGTTGCTCTTTGCAGCTTCCTGGGGAGGGGAAGAGGAGAGGGAGGAGTTGGACTCTTCTCGCTGGTACCCAGCGACAGGACGTGTGGGAATGGTTCAGAGCTGCTCCTTAAATTTACACTGGGAACCGTTTCTTTGCCGAGAAGAATGGCCTTCCCCAAAGCTGTCCGTGTTTGAGAAGCATTNTGAAGCTGGCGAGCGCTACCGCATGGAGAGACATGATGGGAAAGCTCTCAGTTTTTGGTGTTTTTTAAGTACCTGGAAGCATAGAGAGAGAATTACAGTCACCACCACGTTATCCGCGCTTCTCCATCTGTTTTGCAGACTCTACAGTTAATATGCTGAACTGTTTTCCATCCCGACTTGGCATGCTTATAGAAGCTTACCGAAAAGCACAGCTCAGCAGCAATGGAAATGTGCTTTTAAAAAGCGCCTAACTGAGAGACGGGAGGCTGTTTGCTTGCCTGTCTGTTTTGTAAGTAACACAAGAAGAACGCTCTCCACATGCATAAGAGGAAGATTATTGATCTGCGGTCGTTCACAGTTTGCTGTAAAAGGAGGAAGAGCGGGAGCGGAGCGGGCAGCAGCGGAGCCCCCGCGCTCCGGCTCTGCGGCAGAGGCTGCTCCCCCCGCGCCGGGCCCGGGCAGGGGCTGGCAGCGGCGATGGCAAATGCGGGCGATGGCCCCAGGACGCGGCGCAGCCCCGCTCACGGCAGGGCTCTGCTGCCATCGCGGCTCGGCAAG
>VXBR01000897.1:1695657-1757049 GCA_013400215.1 Cisticola juncidis
CAGCAACCTCGTTGCTCTTTGCAGCTTCCTGGGGAGGGGAAGAGGAGAGGGAGGAGTTGGACTCTTCTCGCTGGTACCCAGCGACAGGACGTGTGGGAATGGTTCAGAGCTGCTCCTTAAATTTACACTGGGAACCGTTTCTTTGCCGAGAAGAATGGCCTTCCCCAAAGCTGTCCGTGTTTGAGAAGCATTTGGACAACGACCTTATCAACATGCGTTAACTTGATCAGCCCCCAATTACTCAGGCACTTGGACAAGGTGATCATCGTAGGTCCCTTCCGAATGGAAGAGTCCATCCTACAACCAAGAGGAGTCAACTGGGAGTGAATGGAGCGTGTTCTCTCAGTCGTGTGACCTGGGCTAGGGTACACGGAGGCTTCCCGGTAACAATGGCAGACACGAGTCAAGAATCAGCTATATCGGAGCACTTGCTATCAACTGGCTGATTAGAAATGACAGGTCCATTCTCACTAGGCTTTTGGAGAAGAATTGAGCCATCTGCCACGCTGATCTACCGTCAGCTGCCCTAGCAGGCTCAAAACTAGCAGGCTGTTGTTCCTAGTAGCCAGTCTGAGCTAAAAATACAGTGAAGGAATGCTGAGCTGTATTTGTGAAGCTAAAAAAATTGCTGATTGACCACAAAATGCAAAAAAATATGTGCAGGAACTTAGGAAATTGCAAATCATGAGGAAGTAGGAAGGAGATAGAGTCCAGATGGTACCATGCAGAAATAAGTAGAAGCAGTAAATAGAATGCAAAACAGAGCTGCCGCTGAAAATGTGGCTTTCAGATGTTCTGGAGTAATTGTCTCCTTTTTAAGCACAAATGATGACTTAGCCAGTAAAAATAGGACAGTGGAAATGGGCTGTGGAAACTTAGGAGGAGCTGCTGGCCACCCTGCACAGTTGCCCGAATTTAGTCTGGATGGGGCTGTAAGCAACCCTGGTCTCATTGAAGATGTCCCTGCTTATCCCAGGGAGGTTTGACTAGATATCCTTTAAATGTCCCTTCTAACCTAAACTATTCTATCATTCTATGTTATCCTATGGTGTGAGTTTCAAAGACCCAAATATGGAATGGTAATTTCACATTATTATTTGTAAAAATAAATTCTACCTTTGAGACATATTAATGTCAGGAAGGGCAGGTAGTAAGATGGAAAGGTTATCGATTTATTTGTAGTTTTTACTAAAGCCTGGCAAAAGATGTGCTAGGGGATTTGTGTTTTATTCCTATAAAGTTTTCCAAAATCTTTATGGGAAAAGAAATATACAAATGAACAAACTAAATATGTCTGAAGACAACACAACACACACACACACACAAAAAAAAGTGCCAGCATTTTTATGTCCATTTAGTGCTTCTTGCTGCACTTGTACATACGTGTATGTGTATGTGTGTGTGTGCATTGCCAGGAACTCTTGTATTGTATCAGACCCCTTGCTCAGGACATGATTAAAAACTTTTTTTGCAGATGTCACCAACAGAAATATTAGAAAACTGGACAAATGCAAAATCACAAGGCAAAAGGGGAAGAAAATGTCAGACAGTTTTAAAGTTTATTAGGTAGAAACTCAACAAAGCTAGGGTGCACCAAACCAGCATCTCACCCCATATCACCCACACTGGCTTAGAGAGAGGCAAACCCAATCTATTTTGTCTGGTGTATATGCCAAAACAAAACGCATCAGCAAAAATGTGTCCCAAACCTTACAGCAAATTGTCAAAACTCCGAGGCTGGGAGCAGAGACAACAGACTAAAAGCTCATCAATGGGCTTCTGTAGAGGAATCTTTCCTACTTTCCATTTCTTGGGCATGGAAGTACATGTCCTGTAAACCTTGGGGTATATACCACTGAGATCTTTGAGGTGCAAAAGGATACTGGGGAGAACTAAAGCAGATTTACCTGGTGTCTCTAATATAATTTATTTATTTTATGTTAAAGGCATTGTTCCTGACAGGGACCCAAGAGAGTCCTGACTCTGTAATGTTTGCATCAAACTGCCTGGAAGTTATCAGGAATAGGAGAATTTTTCATCACACCTAAAATAGCTCAAAGTTGGAAATTATTTGGAAGACTTTACACAGAAGCCCTAAAGGCTTTTTGTTTGTTTGTTTGTTTTTAATTTTAAGGCTAATGTTGCAGAATGACCCAACTGTACCTTTTGAAAATACTCAATATTCATAGTTCTCTGGAAAAGAGCTACCAAGAATAGCTTTAAAGTTAAACATGTAAGCAGTATAAAAGGAGGAAGTAGGCAAGTAATTGCATGTCAAACCAAAATAATTACAAGGATAGGAGAACTATTCCAAGCCAAATGTACATCCAGGAAATTGGTGGTCAGCTGACCTTCTAAAGAATTCCAGACATGCTGATTTACAGGCATCCACTCAAAATACAAAATATGTCTGAGAGTGTTGGTCCCCTGGCAGAGGATGACAGCTTGAGACATTGTCCTCAGCTTCCCACTCAGCTGGGTGCCTGGCCATGCTGCTCCTGTGTGAGCTACCAGAGCCTCAGCGTGCTGGCAGACCTTATAGTCCTGTGGCACATCTCCACCGGAGCAATGCACACCCTGCTTTTTTTTTTTTTTTCTTTGTAGATACTTAGTTACAAATATGTAATAAATTCTAATGCAGCCAAAGACCATAGTTTCTGTGGCAATGTCATTAAATCCTAGTAGCTTAATAGATGTTGATGAGTGGCTCGGTCACCCAAGCAGAAGGTCAAGGAGACCAAAGGCACTTTAATCATTCTTGTTCAGATACTCTGACTCTGCATTACTGGTACTGTGCAACTGCCATAATTGACACATATTCATATTTTAGATGAGTTTAAGCCTTTTTAAAAAACCTGTAATGAGCTAAATGATTCTCAGGAGAAGACAGAGTCAAGTGTCCTTCTACGCATCCTTTTAAACATTGAAAATGCAGCAGAGAAAAGGATAAGGAGCTTCTTTCAGGAGGAGTAGAACTGGATTCTGAAGGTTAAGGAAAGAAAAAAGGGAAAGACCTTGCCGTTTTCCATTAAAATCAGACTGTAAAGGCTTTCCAGTATTATTCATTTCAAGGCATATGGTAAAACTTGGCATCTTGGGAAAAGGCTAATCCTTACAGCTATGAACTGAACATCAGAAACAGTTGAAAAAACATCACTTTTGGATGTTTTTAGTAGTAAACTTTGCACCAGTACAACTGCTGAGACAAGGATTATACAGGGTATTTAAAGTTAGAAAGATACCATATATGCATTCATATTTCAGTAACTTCTGTTTTTAACCTCTCATTTAGCTGAGGATGCACTGTTCCTCATGAGTACAACATTAAAAAACCCTCAGTAATGTAGGAACACAATTTGCATAGCAATTTCTGAAGTAAAGTGTGTGTGGAAGGGTGGATCATGGAGACAAAGGGAGAAGAGTGAATCACAGGTTAAAGACTGAGGAAATAGAGACATTTAAGAGCCATCTCTCTACTGTGCTAGGCTTATTTGAGGTGGAGAATCAAGCTCACACAATGCTTACCAATGATGACGGGGTTTTGTGGCATAAATGTGTGACAGAGAGAACAGGTACTGTTGAGGTGGATCATACTTCTCCATATCCATTTGAGTAGAGACACCAGATATTTTCTAGGATAGCAAAAGTGTCTTGAGTAGTTCTTGTCCTTGCTGCCAGGCGTCTTGTTTCATAGCTCTGTGTTCCCACATCTAGTCTGCAGTGCATTACTCCTTCAGTTGCCAGTGCCACTGTAATTCAGACTATACATTACAAGGACGAAAACTAACAGGAATTATGGGTTATTATTAAATTTAATTATTTGGCAATCCAATGTACAGCACAGCTCCACAGGACTGATACAGATGAGAAGGCACGTATATGAGAAGAAAACGCAGATGAGGGCAAAATACAGGCTGATTGCTTGTTAAACCAGGTTTTTAATAAAACAAAATAAAATGGATCAAGGGGCCACAGCTATATCTCCAGACCACTAACTTGTAAAGAGATGGTTTTTCCTCTTGCATTTTGCTCATCACAGATGCTGACTGGTTTACTATGAGGAAAGAATTGGTTCTCCTCATAAAAATTCAGTAGGAAGTAATTGCACCTGCATTAAATAATTCAGAAAAGCACCCAAAATAAAATGCTGAGAACCATAATTGTGAAGAGGGAAGGTGAAAGACCAAGCAGAATTAGTTACTGAAAGTCACTGAAAGTCACTGAAAGTCACTGAAGTAAGCATGCCTGATAGGCACAGCTTCTTTTCCTCTGGCCTTTGCTGGCAAAACTGTGAATCAAATGAAAATTGATCAAATGAAGTTGATGCACCAAATTTACATTAAGGTCTCTCTTTCATTTAAACAGAGCAAAAGCATGGTCATGGCTCTTTTTGATTCACATGTTTAGCACTCAACAGATAAGTGACATATGTTTCATTCACAGAACCGTAAGTTTGACTTCTGACATCTGGGCTGTGTAACCACTGTAGGGCAGAGCTGCATCGTGAAGAAATGATGCTTCATCTCTTCTGGTGAGATGCAGTTGCCAGGATGTGTGCTGAAAAAACTGAGTATTTTCACAGGATGTCTCACCCTGAGAAATGTTAGAGGGTCCATTTGTCAGAGACTGACCCTCAAAAACTTTCATATTGCAATGCTGAAGAGCAGCTGTAGTGTCTTCTCACGCCACTTCCTTAGCCTGCAGGGCTGCTGCTGAGATCGATTTCTAACATAAGTCCCGGTGACATCTGCTGTTTGTTGTGAAGGTAAAATGTATGAAAACACCATGGAAAAAAAATGATTGCTGAGTGATTCAGCAGCAGAACCAAGACAATAATATTTTCAGTTGTTCAAGATATTTTGCTCTTGCCTCTGTCATCAAGCTTCTAACTCACTATCTACACAGAAAAGTACACAAAATGTGTACCACTTCCACAGAAATGTTCTTTTTTACCTCCAAGCATTCTGTGTTCACAAATGATGGCAAGATACTTAGAGCAGGTACATTTTATCACCATTAACACTGTTGATGGAAATGCAGATGCTTGCAATTCAGCATCTTTGAAACAGATGACTACTCATTCACTTACTTCTGCCTTCCAGTTTTAAACAGGAGTTCTGCTATTTAGACATCCCACGTCCTTTCAACTGTAGCATGAACCAATCCATGTGCGAGGTTATTTTATGAACTTCTGCTTTTCAGTATTTGCCACACTAAATTTTTTCAAATAAACAAATCTTGCAAAAGCAGTTCAACTTTCTCTCCAGGACAGTCATGCAGTTTAATTGGACTGATTTACAAACAGCTGTGGTGTTTGTATTGCAGGCAGAGTCAGGAGTCTCATTTTTGAAACATCATCACAGGGTTCCCAGGAAATCATGAGGAGTATAAGGAAACACAGCTCTCCACCTAGACAAACACAGTGGGAGCAATCCAGTTGAAGGCTCTTTCCTGAGGAAGTTTCCTTGTTGTAATAGAATCTCATTTATGTAATGGACATTTTCTGCTCACGTACTATTCTGGTGGTAGAGAGAAAACAGAAATGTCATGTCAGGGTCGGAAAATTTTGAACTATCAAGTGGTTACAAGTGAGAAGCAATGCCTACAGTGAGAAGTAATATCTTTTATTAGACCAGATGATGCAGTGGTGAAGAACAGGCTGGCTTTCATGAACACAAAAAGCCCTTCATCTTATTGAGGGTGGGGGCCCAGTTCATGGAGCCT
Source organism: Cisticola juncidis (assembly GCA_013400215.1). Taxonomy (NCBI): domain Eukaryota; kingdom Metazoa; phylum Chordata; class Aves; order Passeriformes; family Cisticolidae; genus Cisticola; species Cisticola juncidis. The sequence goes on from VXBR01000897.1 coordinate 1,701,382, forward strand.
GAACAATGGAACTATCCAGGGCCATGGTTCCACATGATGAAAGGCTGGGTCCTAGGGCACAAAATACAGGATCAAACCCACTGCAGTTACTTGACACACAGCCATACCAACTCATAATGCCAGCTGAAGTGTAATATGTGTTTTGCAGAGATAATTTTGTCCAGGCGTATTTTACAGTGGATCAGCTATCATCTGCCCCAGGGACCATAGCATGAGTGTAAACACTATGTCCTATGCTTTAACATTACAGAAGTGGTATTGTGGGCTGGCACTTCATATGGATGAAATTAATACTCTTAGGTGATGCTGTAGCACAGATCTGGTATCAATGAGTCAAAAAACTCCAGTCTAAACCAAAAGTGCTTGTTTTAAATTACTTTTTATTTATGAAAGGTTTTCTGTTGTAAAGACAGATGAAATGGGCATATCCACATACTGAAATACTTTGATACTTCTCGATGAAGTGCTGGTTTAAAAAAAAAATCACTAAAATGCTTAAACCATGTAGTTCTAACTAAGCATGGAAAAACTGTCTTCTGACCATCACCAAATTTTGTAATGATGGAGAAAATTGGGTTTTGATGTGAGACAAAAGAAACATTTAATGAAATTCGCATCTTACACTGATACTTTCCTACATATGGAAGTAGATCAGAACATTCAAGCAGGCCTAAATATATATTTTTCAAATATGGGGTAGTGGTGTACAGTAGAAAAGTATTATTACAGAGCTAAATTCCTACCACATAAACACTTTTATATGATCTAGGATAATTGGTATGTGCCTGCCATGAATTACTATGAAATGCTGCTGGAGGAAGAGTAGAAAAAAACCCCAGAATTATCAAGGAATTCCAAATTACAGAAGGATTGTCTCAGAGATAAACTGCATGAATACACTGGCATTAAAGTTTTTCAGCCTTACTTCCACTCCAGTCTGTATTTTTGCCACTGAGACAAGGGTAGGATTTGCTAGTTCCCATCACAGGGAAAAGCTGCTCCATCTATGTTGTTTTAACTGGGATTCATTAATTGGTCACATAATCACATGGTGGTCAGTGTGCTACATGTATGGAATATGTACCAGTATTACAACAGATAAATCAGAATGTTAACAAACACTGACAAATGCTTGAACACCCTTCTAGGGGAACTCCCCAAAATTTCAACCCACTCCCAGGTGCACAGAGTTACAGGCACCCATAACTCACATACCCCATGGCATGATGCCTTGTGTTGTCAAGCCAGGTTTCTCTTCCCTCATTGTGAAGTTTAATGCTTTGTTTAGACTTCTTTTGAAGCCGACTTCTTTTTTGTTTTACTTGAGAAGTCTCTCAGTAATTTCCTGGTTACTATTTAATCCAGCTGATGCCCATCTCCTAAGCAAACTTCATTATTGTTATTTTCCTCTTTAGTGTGACCTGCTTTGGGGCAAATGCCTTTGCAGGTGTATTTGGGGATTCTGTTCCTTCACACTTTTCTCAGTTGCATGTTGTCATATCAGCAGCTGTTACCCACTCTGAGGTAGCAGCTGCTGAGGGCAGGTGAGGTGGGGGCCCTGCACATTGACTGCATCTCTCGGGTGAGGAACCACACGTTTCACCCAACACCTCCATCCCTGCCTTTGAGTCGTACTCAGCCAGGCGAGCTCTTACACACATTTAGGATGAGATTCAGTTCCTCCTAAGAGGAAGCAGCCAGAAGAGATCATAAACCTGCCCAGTAGGTACCTAAATAAGGGTCCAAACTCCAGACTTCAAAGAGTGTATACTCTGTTTAAATCATTTATACTAATTGCTAAACTAGAAATCAGGCTGGCCTGGCTTGTCATGCAGAGATGAACCTAATTGCAAGCCACATGTGAGGTACTGAATTTATGCTGTTTCTCCCTTACCAAGATATATCATGAGAACTTCCCTTCCTGAAATCTCTTACATGGTGACCTAACTTCACTGAGTTTTGTTACAACTCTATTTTCCTCACACTTTTCTTTGTGTGGACCCAGGACTTCTGTAACAACTATGAGAGATTTAGGGTTTGGCCTAAAGTATCCTGCAGAAGGGCGAGTCTGCACCAAGGTTTTGTAAGCCAGCACTGGTTCACACACTATTGTGGCTCCCTTCATTTCTTTGCAACACATACAGTGGCAGACCCTGGCTTCACATTTGGTGGTAGTGCTGCCTAAGATGCTTAGTGGGCTTGGTTCCTACTGCTCTGCTCTTGGCTTCCTGTTTCCATTGCTTCCCCAGAACACCCTTGCAGAAGCTTGCACAGTGAGGTTGTGAACCAAGTGGTAGAATGGGGACAGCTTGGGATGATTCAGAAAAAAATTGGTTGTTTTCCAGCCAGATTAGTTTAACCTTGCAGCTGCATACACACACACACACACCTGATTTGGCTCAGTAAAGAAATAACATAGGCCTGAGAATTTGCAAGGGAGCTCTATAGGGCACTATTGCCATTCAAAACAATGCCTGTATAACCATGTCCTCTGAGGACATAAATTAACTCAAATGAATGAGAAAATCTTGCTAGGGATAGCTCTCAGGTGCTGCATACCTGTTACTGAAGCTCCAGCCATGCCTGCTGGATGTACTACAGGATATTTTTCAACTGCCCAAGATTTGGAAGGGATGCTGGAGAAATCTGGCCCAGCCCTTCTCTTGAGCTTTTTTGTTTCGCTGCTCTCAGTAGGAGTTGAGATTTTGCAGTACATCATGGATGTGACTGTATTCTGAGGACTCAGATACTAAAGTCGATCTTGGCAGGGCACTGCCACCAGGTACCATGTTGCAAACCTTGTTCATGGGCTCTGCAAAAGAAAAGATGTAGTGGGGTATAGCAAACAGCCTTTGCAGCAGCCACACTTTTGTTAAGAATTGCAGTGCCTGAGCTTTTGTTGCTTAACTGCTTCTTCCAAGACATAGTTTATAACTGTCACCTTAGTGTTTACTCTTGTTTAACCCCATTAGATCCACTGGAAAGCTGAAATGTAACTCAAAATTGTCACATCCCCTGTAAAAACTACATCACTCTTTGTGCATCATGGACACTTTCTTTTAAATTCAAAGCTAAATGCCACTGGATAAATATTTACCTGCAGTAGGCTTCTGCTTTCCATCCTTAAATATGTATATAATCTGCCCTTAAATATAGATATAATTTTGTTGCTAATTTGAGTGATTTTCCATATGTATTATTTTCTCTCAGAAGCTTCCTCTGTTGAAACAAAAATGTTTCCATAAAATCATGGCACTTTTGCTGACAAATTAGTTGTTTTTTGTTGACGGGAAAAGAATGACAGGGAATGTCAAAATTTTAGTTTAATATTATTGAGAGAGCATATTACTTACTTAGTACTTACATACTACTGTACTTAGTACCACATAAAATTTTTTTTCTTTTACTGCATAAATGAGAATATCAGCTGTTTTTAATATCACTGCATGAGGCTACATTACTTCTCCAAGATATTAAAACCAGCTGGTTTTCAGGTCAAGTTTGTAGCTGAAAAATTTTGCTGAAATGTTACTGAAAAAAAATTCCTACTGTGTGTGCAGCTTATACCGACAAAATGAAACCTTAGCACACACAACCTATTTCAAATCCTAAAAATTACAGAACTGTTTAACTACTGACCTAGAACAAACTTAATTGAAGAACTTAAGAAATAAGATTTCATGCCACTCTGCCCTAGTGTGTATTTTCACGCAGTGTGTTAAATGGTGTGAGTCTTGTAAGACATCACTGTAATATCTCCCACCATTCACCATGGCTGTTTTGAGGCACTTTTCTGGGCAGCTTTTCAAAATCACCAGCAGAAACCTGTGCTAGCAGGACTTCAGCTGGCAAAATCCTTTAGCCCAGATAAAATCTACAGTGCCTTTAAGATGTAGGGCAACTGGTTATGAGAAAGGCAGTTTCTTCTTTCACAACACAGAAAAGAGATTCTAGGTGTTTGCTTAGTTATTTGTCAATTAGACACCAATTTGTAAACCCACAGTGGGTGGTGTGTGGCAGAATTTTGAAGAATAAAATACTGGGTGTGCCCAGGTTGCCAGATGAGTTTGAGTTTGAAGCTGTTTTCAAGTACAGGCTTGTTACTGAACTTCATTGTGTGCACAAAGTACAGAGCTTATCCTGGCTCTGGAGTCTGCTGAAAACAGAATTTAAATTAATCCAAACTCTCGTTAATAATATCTATGCAAATGGCCAAAAGCCAAACCAAATCATCTTTTCATTTCATGGCATCACCCAACAGTCAGACTTGGATGAATTTCATCTTATGTGGGCTGGGCAGCATGTGCAAAAAAAAAAAAAAAAAGAAAAAGGGTTAAGGAGTAGCTGATACTTATTCAAAATATTTATCTTGCAGTCTGGGTCTCCTTAATTACACCAACTCGACACATACATGGGTTCACTGAGAAAAGCAGACCTGTAGTGGTTGTAACAATACAAAACTACATGGGGAAAAAAGCATGTGAACAAGGACTTCGGGTTGTGTTATTTCAAGAACATTTAACATGCTGAGCGTGTGAATTATGTTGGAGCTTTGGCTACTGGTAGCATTTCATAGAATCATAGTGACAGAATGGTTGAGGTCAGAAGCTTTAAAGATCATCCAATCTAACCCCTTTAACAGGTGCAGGGACATTTTTCACTAGATCAGGTTGCTCAGAGCCCCATCCAATCTGGTCCTGAACACAGAAATGGGGCATTTACAGTTTTTCTGGGTAATTTGTGCCAGTGCCTCAACACCCTCAAATTAAAGAATTTCTTCTTAATATCTAATCTAAACCTGCCCTCTTTCAGTTTGAAGCCATTTCACCTTGTCTGATCACTGCATGTCCTTATAAAAAGTCCCTCACCATAGGGAGGCCTTATATTAAAACCAGCCCTGTAGCCCTCTTTAGGTGCTGGAAGGTGCTCTAAAGTCTTCCCTGCCCTTTCTCTTCTCCAGACTGAACAACCACAGTTCTCTCAGCCTGTCTTCATAGGAGAGGTTCCCCAGCCCTTTAAGCTTCTTTGTGTCCCTCCTCTGGACCCATTCTAACAGGTCCGTGTCTTTCTTGTTCTGAGGACCCCAGAGCTGGATGCAGCACTCCAGATGGGGTCTCATCAGAGTGGAAAAGAAGGGCTGAATCCCCTCCCTTGCCCTGCTGGCCATGCTGCTTTTGTTGCAGCCCAGGATACAGATGGCTTTCTGGGCTGTGAGAGCACATTGCCGAGTCATGTCCAATTTTTCATGTGCCAGCTGCTTCGAGTCCTTTTCCTCAGGGCTGCTCTCAATTCATCAGTCTCCCAGTCTGTTCCAGTACTAGGGCTTGCCCTGACTAAACACTTGGACCTTGCCCTTGGCCTCATTTAACTATATGAGGTCTATAAGAAGTCACTCCTTGCCCCAGCCTTTGGCATCCATCTAGTTTACCAAAGTGTTCACATGATTCTTGAAAATCACTTCATACTGAGTGTAAATTACTGCACTAGATAATGGGAGTTATTTAGCAGGAAGGGAGAGGACAGGGCACCACCTCACTCTGTAGGGTGTGGTTATCTTTGACACCTGACAATGTATGATAATAACAGAATGATCAGCAGCTACCAAGAACTTCACATTTTGGAAGAGGAAAGGTTGAAGGGAGGGGCAACTTTTCTGGACCATTGGTAGGACTGGCATTAGCTGTATGAAAACAAACTGTTGCATTTGCAGTCTTTTATCAGTTCTCATAAATCCACTGCAACCAGCTTACTGAATACATTAACCATAAGTGGGTTCCTGTCAGTACCTGAAGCCTTTGAACAAATTCCCAGCTAAGTGACACCTGGGTAAGACGATTAGAAAGAGATTTCACTGCCCATCTGAACAGCTGAAAACATGAGCAACAGTTATACCTTTTTTTTTGTCCAAATAATAAGTATTAATAATTCAGTTTTGCTTAGCTGCTTTTTTTTTTTACCCCTTCTGGGATTTGAAGAAAATGCTAACTTTCAGTTTCAGGGAAGCAAAGAGCTAGGCTCTCGGAAAGGGGCTGACTGAGGTCTGACTGAGAAGACTGTGGGCTTGGTGGGTGCAGTTGCTTCCTCCTTGTGAGAGGTCTCACACACTCGTGCTTAGTGTCTTCAGCATTAGGGTTTGGGTTGCTGTGACCTGCATGTGCTCAGTCTCCTGAATAAAGACGTAATGTGAAACAAGAATTCATTGGAAACCTGAAAACCCAAAAATTTGAGTGTATTAGCTTTGCTGTCAGGGCATTCACACAAAGGAAGGGATACTGGGAGGCAGACCTTGCTTTGAACACACACAGTATAAACTACGCTTGACAAGAAATCCTCTGTCAGTGATGCACTGACCTCTGCTGTATTAATGACTGAACAGGGAAGAGACAGCAGACATCCTCTATTACCTGAGGAGGTATTAATCTGGCAGTGAGGGTTCAAATATTAGCAATGAATTTTGTGAAATCCAGTGGTAGAACCTGTTTGGTTATATCCTTCTGTTCTGTCTTCTTTATAATGCTGACCTGTTAGGACAGATGTCTCTCTCCACATTACATTTTTCCCTCTCTGTCTTGTTCCAGTTCTGGGGTTTTTTTCCCTGATTATGTCTGCAGTGCTTTTGAACTGTTCTGATGTGCAGGAATCCTACACTTTTGTCAAAGGAGCAGGAGTATATTTCTGTGATGAATGGAAGCCTATTGTCCATATAAATCCTTGCTTTTCTTAGTTACCTTTCAAGGCTAAAACAGTCCACAGACTCCTCAAAGAAAATCAGTGAGCTACCTTGAATGCTGAGATCTTAATATTCGTAAATCTTTAAGACTTTTAATATTCGTAAGTCCTTAAGACTAAAGACTTAACTCAGCTGTAAAGAGAGAAGTTACTGAGTTTTGTTATGACCATTTAACTCCTCGAACCTGGATGAAGCCCTGGCAGATGAATGATGGTGAATTTTCAGCATGGAAGGGTTATTTCAGATGGAAAATATAGGTATCATTTTTTGCAAACTCACAGTCTTCAAGCCAGGGTATGATTCTGCTCTCAATGAAATCAGTAGAATTATTTGTTTCTCTAATTAAGTACTACAAGTAAATGCAGGGTTTGTTCTTGTTTTTCAGGCATACAGTGTGTGTTACATCCTCTTTTGGCTATTTTTTTTCCTATTCACTTTCTATTCTCTATTTAAATGATTTGTATTTGTTTCTTTTCTTTCCTTTCCTTGATATTCTGATTCCTTTTTCTAGAACCTGTGGGAGCATACAGAAGAGTCATGTCACTCTGCCTTCATGGCATTTAAGCCCTGGGTTAGGAATCTGGCTGTGCTGAATGAAATGTTCTGAGGGGCACTGCCGAGGCCAGCGTTGAGAGGTGGTTTGGTGACCCCATTCTCAGCCATGGCTTCCTGTTATTTTGGTACTTCTGCACTGGTGAGCCAACCACAGCAGACCAAGGTTTCAGCGAATGAAGCTGGAGCATATTGAGATAGAAGAGATCAACTTTGCAGCTGCCTTGCCTGTGAAAATGTCACCTCCCCTCATATTCCTACCTCATACCCCATGGAAAACCCCAGCTTATATGGCTCTGTGACAGGCACCTCAGGCCGCCTTGAGACCTGCTGGTGTATCCCTGTCAGCTGATGGCCAACACAGAAAGGCTCACAGGTTCCATGGGAACAAAATCCATGCTGCAGTACCAAATGGTTCACATTGTCAGCTGAGATCCTGAATGAAGCAAATCACCAGGAATAATTAGTAACAGAGCTACTGGCAGCAATGTGGGCTTCTTCCTATGAAGTGCGGAGTCCCCCATCCATTCTCTGCATTGCTCAGCAGTAGTGAAATACCTGTTAATAGCTGAGAAAGAATGAGCTAGATTTAAGGCGCTGATAAATTAAAGCATTTTAGGCACTTAGAGCAGTGAAAGGAGGAACTAATCTTGTGATATGAAACTGAACCAGTTACCTATTTAAAATAGAATTTCCAATTACTGCTTTCCCAGAAAAAAGGTAATGAACTCCCCCCAAAGACTTTCTCTTCTGTTTTTGACAAGGCTCAATTTGTACAGGTCAATTGACTTAGGTGATCTAATAGATCTGTTCAATAAAATGCACTGGGATCCTGAGAACAGAAAGTGTGCCAGTGTTACTGATTTTATTTATGAGAAGTACTAACCTAATCAGAAAGCTCATAAAGGGAGCATTGTGCAAGGATTTAATTGTAGTTGCAAATAAGCTGGTTGTAGCTGTGGAATGTTTGATGTTCATAGGATTATTCTGAGATAATTAGATAGTACCTATAAAAAAACCCCACACATAAAAACAACTTGCACAAGAGCATTATCAAAATATTACTGAGGTTTTCTTTAAGGTTTTTATGTCTTGAGGAGGGGATCACATTTGCTTTTGACAAGCTGCTGGGTAGCTCCCAGTGCAATCTAATCAGCAAGAAATAAATTTTCTGGCTCCTGGAAGAAAAACAGGTGATTAATACTAAAAGTACAGTTGCTGGATATCATAGAATGCTTCTGCTTTTGTTGCCATTTCCCAATTTAATAGGCTGTTTGGAATAACTTCAGTTTGTTGTTGAATGGCAGGGGATGAGGTATATATAGGTATATCTATATAGTATAATATGTATATATATAGTGTGTATATATAGTATAGTACAATAGGTATATATGTATATAGTATAATAGGCAGCCCAAAGGCTGTTCCAGGGTCATCTCTAAGCTAAACTGAAATCAGACTCTTCAAATTCAGCTGGAGGACAGATGTCAGAGGTGATGGAAGGAAAAGAGGGAGGTGACTGTGGTAGCCTCAGATCAGACAAATCTAGGCAGTTGCTTTTTGTGTCGCATTGTGTTCATTTGCTTTGGTGGGTGTTCGGTTAAGAGTGCATGACTGTGGGATCTGGCCCCATGTCATGCCCATACACAGACTTCCCAAAACTGGAGTTTTGAGGTTGAGAAAATGGAAAAGTCTATGGAGGAATCCTCACTCAGACATCCTTGTTTATAGGTCATTAAATAGTAGCAAATACTTTTAATTCCAGCAGCAGACACATTCTGCAAATACGACTCTTTAGTATTTCACAGTATTTTTTTACAGCTTCACAGATTCACGAAATAGCCTGAGTTGGAAGGAACTCATAAGTACAAGTTGTTCTACATTTTCCATTTTAGAAAGATAACTTTTGTTTTTATAAAAAACACTGGTCTCTGCTTTTTCAAAAATGAACATTGGTTATTCATTTCCCCTGGAGTGGCTATGGGAACTAAGATCCTGGTGGTACTTGTGTTTATGTATTATGTAGCCACCTGTGGCTGGTGAGTACTCGGATGAACTCGTGTTGGGTGGGATGCTGGAGAATGCAGTTCTGCCTTAGGTTTAGGCCACATTTGGTTAAAGAAGAATCAGAGTCTTTGCAATGACTTATGCCCTTGAAAAGACCTGGCTGGTACTGGTCTCAGGTGACGATGGCATCACTGTGTACGGTAAAAAGGAGTAAATTTGGTCAAGGTTCATCCCTGTACTCAGCACTGGTGAGGCCACACCTCAGACCCTGTGTTCAGTTCTGGGCCCCTCTCTACAAGGAAGACATTGAGGGGATGCAGCATGTCCAGAGAAGGGAAACGGGGCTGGGGAATGGTCTGGAGCACAAGTCCAGTGAGAAGCAGCTGAGGGAGCTTAACCTGGAGAAAAGGAGTGTTTCACCTGGAGAAAAGGAGTGTTTAACATGGAGAAAAGGAGTGTTTCACCTGGAGAAAAGGAGTGTTTCACCTGGAGAAAAGGAGTGTTTCACCTGGAGAAAAGGAGTGTTTAACCTGGAGAAAAGGAGTGTTTAACCTGGAGAAAAGGAGGCTAAAGGGGGACCATATTGCTCTCTACAAGTGCCTGAAAGGAGAGTGGAGCCAGGTGGAGGTCAGTCTCTTGGCTCAAGCAAGAAGTGATAGGACAAGAAGGCCTCAAGTCACACCAGACAGGTTTAGATTGGGTATTTTGAAAAACTTCTGTATGGAAAGGATGGCCATGCATTAGAACAGGCTGCCCAGGGAAGTGGTTAAGTCCCCATCCCTGGAGGTGTTTGAAAGACGCGCAGATGTGGCACTGAGGGACATGGTTTAAGCAGTGGCCTTGGCAGTGCTGGGTTAACAGTTGGGTGATCTTGGATGTCTTTTCCAACACAAACGATTCCATGATCCTCTGAGGTCTGCGTGTGCCTCCCACACTGGGTGGCCGCAGAGGAGCGCTGGAAGCTCTAGCAGGCNTAAGCAGTGGCCTTCGCAGTGCTGGGTTAACAGTTGGGTGATCTTGGATGTCTTTTCCAACACAAACGATTCCATGATCCTCTGAGGTCTGCGTGTGCCTCCCACACTGGGTGGCCGCAGAGGAGCGCTGGAAGCTCTAGCAGGCCCTGAGGGAAGGTGGGTGACGAGCANCCTCGCACCCGCGCGAGGGAAGCCTGCGGATCGCCCCGGGGTTGGCGATGCTCCCTCACGTCCCGCACGCCGCTCCTCAGAGTGCGGGTCTGGAGAAGAAAAGGGAGACTCATAATGCCCGTGCTTCTTGAAGGCCAACTAATAGTCTTTGTCCACTTCCGAAAAGAAGAGGAGGTACAAATAGAGATTCAGCACTACTATTGTCCGACAGGGGAAGTGTAAATATGCAAATCCCCATAAATAAGCAGAGGAATAATGAGCCATTGAGCTGATACAACTGGCAGGTGGGTAAGAAATGAGGTCACTTGTCTCTGTGACCTCACCTCACCTGGCACAGCTCGGTGGCATCCTTGTCTGTTCTCAGTTAAAGCCATCCATATGTAGAAGTTAGGTGTTTGCAGGAAATGCTGATGCCTCCAAAGACAGACTGTTTATCTAGCCAAAATGTGTGAGAAATTCTGTTTTGGTCACAAGGATGTTAAACTACCTCATGATGTCAGCCTTATCAATATTTGGTTTCAGGGGGAAAAAGTTCAAACAAAATTCAGATGTACTAAAGATGAATATCATTAGATAAATAACAGATAAATACTTTTCTGAGTTGACCATGGTGTAATTAGGAAAAAAAATCTATCCAACTTGCAAAGTAAGAATAGTATTTCCCTGTTTTACTGAGAGTTATAAGAACAAACTCAACAAGCAACACTCAGATCTGCCAAATCTGATGCCTTCATTAGGTACAAGGCTTAAAAATAATGTACCTAGCCCCAGCAGTGAGAACCAGAATTCTTTATCTGAATTTCTAGTATCCCTTTTACACTTAATGGAGGTATCTCTGAAGCAATATGTCTAGAATGCTCATATGTGGAGAGGACCCAAAGGAAAGAAGGCATAGCTGGTAGGAAACACACATCTTTCTGCAGTGTCTTAATCTAAGTCTTGGTGTCCCTTTGGGGAAGTGTTTCCCCTTAAAAAAAAAAAATTGACTGAAGGGAGAAATGCGGGTGGTGGCTGAGGCTGTTGTCTCACTTGCCAAAGTGTAAACATCTATTTTAACAATCCTCTTTAAATGCAGTGCCCAGAGTTGTCTGCTAATGTTCATCTTTATGCTGTTATCCAACTCAAAAGAGCAAATCAACCAAGCTCAGGACCCCTTGCTGAAAAAAGGCAGAGAAAATTTGAGTTCAGGTCAGTAGCAACTTAGGTACTGCTTAGACACATCTCAGCCGCTTGCTTGGGTTGGATGAGACCATGGGTAATAATGCCCACCCTCCTTAAGACAGCCACAAGTTCCAGTAGAAATACAGTTCAAACATCTGCCCCGGGGCAGTGTCATTTAACTTCCTCAAGGTAAGTCACACCTTGAGTCAAAATAGTTAAAATCGGTATAAAAACTATGTGGTGAAGGCTGTACTGTAGATGCAGCAGATCAATTTGCCTTGGCTCAGACAGTGCCGTAGCTACAGTGACATTTCCAGGCCAGTCAGAAAATGGCCATCCTGTGGCTGATGTCTGTTGTCTTATTATATGAACAGGTTAACTGAGCTGAATAAGGTGTCATAAGATGTTACATTGTGACTGGCGAAAAAGGGTGCTTTATTTTACATATTGTGTGGGAAATAAATCCATTAATCATTTTCAGATTCATGTAGGGTAGACAGGGATAAAGAGCAGTAAGTTTATCTCTATGCCTGTCTCACCTATGAAAAATTATTTCCTGTGCTGCAGTTTGATTATTCAATCCAATCTTTCTAGAATATAGGAAATGCAGGCTATTTCTCATGCAAGATTGTGCAGAACACAACACTTCTTTCTGTTTTTAATGTAAGATTGTGCAGAATCCAGCACTTCTTTCTGCTTTTAATGTAAATTTTTCATTCTTTAGTTTCACTTCATTGCTTTGAATTACACCTGTTTTCATCACCAAGGAATCCAAAAACTCTAGGGTCTTCTTCAAACATGCTAGGACTCTTTTTCAAAATGTGGGCACGATTTACATGCCAAATTCTACTTATTGAACTTAATTCCATATAATTGGGAGTGTGGACAAGGTAACTTTGTCTTTGCTGTCTCTGCAGGAAAGGTATTGCTTTGCTTCTCAGAAGATAAGATTAGCATAAGTATTTAAAGATGAAACAGCCCATGGTGCATTATTTCCTAAATTCAGTGCAATGGTGTGTCCATGTTTCACTGGGCATAAATTTCTACTGGTGCCTGACCAAGTAGTGTACAGCTCAGTATTAATGACCAAGGAGCTCCATATAAAATGGAATATTCGGGTCACGCTACAGGAACCTGATGAGGGAACAGGGCTGTACTACAATGAAAGAGTTCCTCAGCCACTGTTTTGCTTCCCAGCACTGTCTCTCTGTCCCTTTCACTGAGCAATGCAGCAGCTTTTTTGGCTGGACTGCAGAGTGGATTAGTGACATAAATTAAGCTGAAAAATAATAGGGGAAAAAAAGGTTTATTTTTAAACTGAGATAGTCAAAGAGATCTGTTTGCAGCAGCCCCCAAAGCAGCTGCCTTGGCACAACTGAAGGGAGCATGAGCTGCAGCATGTGGGTTGGAAAGGAAGGGGCTGAAATGGAGAGGAGCCCTTTTTCTCACCCATTTCCCACTGGCAGAGACGGCTTTCCAAATCAAGAGCCTCAGCTTCTAAGGTGCCGCCTGTTTGCTGTGCACTGACACTTCTAAAGCCTTCCCCACAACCTTGGTTATTGTGAATTTGAGGAGGCTTGCTGAAGGGTGTGGCACTACCAGAACAAACCGTGGCTTTCCTTTCTGGAAGAGCAGTATTTTGCAGCAGGGATGACAGGAAGGTGACCTGAGCTGCTGCATTCCTTTTATTCTCAGCTGTTGCAATGCCCTTGAGGGGGCAGCCAGCGGGGGCAGGGATGCGGCAGCTCCCTGCAGCTGAACAGAAGTCATCGGAGAGCTGAGATTGTAGCTTGTGCGCTGGTGACACTGGAGGCAGTCCAAGGGAGGAGAAAAAGGCCAAAGCCCTGTCTGTTCCTTGCCTCCTGTTCCCTGCTTGACACAATTGATTTTAAAAACTGGACAGGCCCAGGAAGCCTTTTGTTCACATTCCTTAACTTCAAGAAAAGCAACTCTGCTGTAATTGCACTACATGTTATTCTTCAGCCTGGCCTTTTCAGAGCTCAAGATGCTCCCACAGCATTCAAGGGAAATGCCTGAACAGGGAATTACAAATAAAGAGGATCAAGCTATGTGCTCTAAATCCTGAAGGCTAATGCTAAACACATTTTTCTTTAAATGGATCTCATCTGACTGCTGCCTGCAGGCACAGCTCTGAGGGCGAAATCAAGATATTAGGCAAAGTCTAGGATGCAACAATAAACTTTTCATTCCTATTAGTGGGAATCATGTGGTTAAGCTACCCTCCAAAGTCACCCGTGGTAATTAGGAAACATACTTAACCCATAATGGAGAGTTAATGGATTAAAGCGATGCCTTATTGCACAGTGGTTCGACTTTACATGGCCACTTTCATCCTAAAACTCTTGAAAATCCCAGGGCACAGGCTTGTTGTTATTGCAATCAGTGCCTAAATTATGACTGGCTGCCCATCAGCCTTGCAGAGAGAGCTCACAATACCCAGCAGTTCCAAAGGGAACTTTAGGAATCCTCACTCCCCCAGCCCCATCAAAGCTCATGCCTGCATAAAGAGGGGTACTTTCATGCCAGTTCTTGTTCCACAGGCAGGTTACCTGTTTTGCATTCATCAGCATAAAACAGCCCTCGAAGAAGAGATTAAACCAGTTCTCTTCCCTTCTGGGTGAATCCCTTAATCCTTGGACTACAGCTGTGCTCAGTTACTGTGCCCTTCCATCTTTTAGCCCGTGCTGCAAAGTAGGACATCTTCATAGGGAACAGCAGAGTCTTCCACTGGATGGTTGAAGAGATGTGGGTCTGAACCTTCTGGCTGTGCTCCTGAAGATCAGAGAAGCTGAGGGCCATTGTTGTCTGGGTTGTGGGGGTTTTGGCATCCCCATCTTCTCTCTTCTCTGAATGAATCCCTGAAGCACACAGTGGCACAGCAGCTCATTTCATCCAATAAAGAATGAAGCTGATTCTGCTTGAAACTATAGTTTCAAAAAAAAAAAAAACTGCATAAAAATTGATCCTTTTTGTGGATTAAAAAAAGAAAGACAAAGCACAAGGAAACTGAATTTTTTTAGGCTAATAAATCTAGATGTTCCAACCTTACCTGCAGCTGAGCAAGTCTGTAAGGAGAAGACCTAAAGTGCCACTGTATTACAACAGGCAAACACCTGTTCTGTATTTACTATTTGGTCTATCTGTAATATTCATCTATATACTAATTTTATATAGCTCTGGGTTAATAACAAGTTTGAAATTCTGCAATACTCACTGAAACTCTGAACCTATTCTAAAAATGAGAATAAATGAAACTTGATGGCTCATTTATCCTCACTTTTATCTGCCCATTCTGATTTAGACTTAATGCACAGACAATGGAATTATACCTTAGAGGGTTGCACAGGATGCTCCATGATCTTGCTTTGATAGGTCACCAAGCCTTGCACAGTGATATGACCACAATAAAAGCCAGAACTCATTAAAAATGGAATTTGGTAAAGCTGAAATGAAACAGGCAGGTCTCATTTTGATTTTATTAGTCTTCCAATAAAGTTTTTAATCCGTTAATTTATACATTATTAGTTGAATCCTTTGAAGTCCACTAATCACAAATGGACATACTGTATGTCCTCATCTACCAGTTTAATGAAGTGGCATTCCTAAATCCTAGTTTTGAAATGTCTCTTACTTTCCTTGTAGAAGAAATAGGATTCTTAGAAGGGATTTGAAAGCAGCTCTACAGATCTTTATAATATTCCTTTCACTTGTCTTTCGTAATGAGTCCAAGAAATATCACGTGTCCAGGGAAGAGGGTAATTCTGAACTTTAAGAGATTGGTGCTGCTGCCATTCATGAAAAATTTTACTCTGATGCATAGATGCTACCAGTGAATTCAATTGAGCCAATGGTCGTGAGCAGCAAGATACTCCAGGAGAGTGTGGCAGACTTTACCCAAGGATTGTTGCTGCTTCAGGACAGAAACAGTGTTTAACTCGACAACACACACAGTCTCCATCTCAGCTGGCTACTCCAGGCACTGCTGTAATACATATTAATAGCAGTTTTGTTGAAAGGCCTTATTGTAATATTTGATTTGCTTTGGCCCAGCCACATGAAAGGACATCCAAGTAAGAACAAAGAGAACACACCATGGCCAGGGACAGAGTGAGCTACTTAGGAGCAATCTGGGGCCAAGAGCTAAGGGCCCAGTAAACCAGTCTGACATCTGATCTGCATGGCTCATTTGAAACAGACTGATGAAAACTAGAGAGATAGGACCAGAGAAATTATAAAGAACTGAAAAAAACAAAAAAAAAATCTGAAATAAAGAAAACAGAAGACTTCTTTTTAGCACCTCAAAAGGAAAATTAAGACACCAGAGCATTGCACTGCTTAGGTACCTTGATTGAGAGAAAATGAAGAAGTCTTTAGAATGTCAAGGCTCAAGAGAAACACTGTAATTTAACCCATTTAAGCCATCATGTAAAGTTTAAACATGAGGCAGGGATTTTTACATGAGGGTCTCCCACTTAAGCTACTAGACAAGAAGGAAAGAGGTGAACTCCTCTTCAATGGCATCTTCAAGTGAAATCTAAAGTGTGAATTGTTTGCATTTTATGACACCTAGAGGTTTTTCCATTATGGTAAACTTTTATTGGTGTACTAAATGACACCCTGACATATCACAGTGGGTTATATTCAACAGCCTGACTTTTCCTAATTTGCTTGATTTAAATTTGAAGTTCCTGATGATTTTCCAGAGCACAGCTGTAGAATATCAGATCAAGTTTTCTGCTTTCCTTCATGAAGAACTTGACTTGGGAAGAACATGTAGTATTTTGACAACCTTTCTGAGATACAAAAAAAAAAAGGCTTTTCTTCAGAGAGACAGTACAGAAGGAAGAATGTTAAGAGGCAGAAAGGTGATGGATTTTGTTGGAAGAGGTATTGAGCAATGTCTACAAAAGCACTGTTGATTTTCAAGGTTGCATAAGCTGTACTGTTGGGAGATGACTCAAATTGCAGTAACCCATCAGCCTGCTGTGGTCTCACAGATGGGCCATTTCCCATGGGATCCAAAAGATGAGTCCTGCTCCATGGCTTGTCTGTAGAGATCGTAAAAGATTCCCACCAGCCCTTGACCTCTACAGTCACAAAGAAGCCAAGTTCCTACAATCACAGAGCAAGAAGTCCCTAGCAAAATGTCCAGCTAAAAATACACCAGGAGCCATGGGGACTAAGCAACTGAAGTGTGATGCAGTGCATACACTTGAAGCAACATCATGTAGGAGCAGGGAGGTCACTTGCCTGTGAACTGATCCTGCTGTGATCATTACCGTGCATTAAGATCCAAGAAAGGTTGGAGCAGGGCACCTCCAGAGGCACAGCCACACGTCTGGGGATATGAAACAAGAACCAGTCCAGGCAACATCATGTCATTCAGAAGAAACAGTCACAGTGGTCTTCAATGTCATTGTTACTGGGTGTCAATAACTTGTGTTTTCTGTGGGTGTTATCTCTTCCTGCACATCTGTGGGGTTCCTCTGGCTAAAGGTGGTGCTGCAGCACAACCCTACTCTTTGCAGGCATCTTCCAAAACCACAGTCCCACCCTCACCTCTGTGGTGAAGACATTTAACACTGCCCAGCTAAGGAAAAACCAAAGCATGTTGTCATGCACACACTGCTACAAACCATAACAGCAGGCTGTAAATTATGAGGGATATTAAAAATGAAAAGAAAAGCAAAAGGAAATTATAAATTACACTAGTTCTACTTAAATCAATCCAAATAATCTTAGCAAGTAGAGAAACACGGTGAGGATGATGTCAGAAGTGTAATATATTTGCCCTCACTGGCTGAGGGGAAGCAACACACATAAAACATGTGTAATAGGTGGCTTGACAAAAATAAATCTTAGACACAAATCATGTTAATTGAGTTCCTTAGTGCAGAGCAGCCTTTCTGGCAGACATATTGACAGAATTTATCTGCAATCATGAGGTTTCCCCCAGGCAACCCCTAAGTGCTCTGTACATTTTGTCACTGAGATTTTACAATAGTAGCAGCTTCTGGAGCTCCAGTCACTTCAGTGTATAAAATTCAGTATTTCTGTATTTGGAGTGATGTAATCGCTGTCTGTTCAAATAGCTGTCATCGAACTTCTTGAGCCCTTTCGCTGGACTGAAATATAGAAATGAGTACTATGGCTGATGATAAAATTATCTCAGTTAGAGGTGTTTATAATTTACAAAAGCTGTTTATCTTTCAGCTTGTGTATGTTCTGTGCCAGGGCTATACATATCATTGATTATACCAGTGTAACTGCACGGTCACAAACAAGCAAGACAGTAAGTGTTCTAGTTCACATCAATACTCACAACCAGAGAAAAGGCTGTGAAGGGTGTCAGCTGCATCTGGATTGATTTAAGACTCCAACAGAAACTGAATTTTCTGTGCATTTTAATTCTTATTTTTGCTCAGGTGCTTTACTGGTAGCTTATAATACTAAAGCAGATATGCCAGCATTAGCAGGATTTGCATCTCCTTTGATTTTCATGACATATTGGTAATGTAGATCATGTCATATGAGGAAAACTGAGAAAAATTACAAGGTAGACCACATCCTGATATAACAGAATTGCAACAAGAAATATCATTATTATAAATGAAATGAGATGAGGGGGCAGTGGGTACAGTATCGGTGAAATGTGGATTTTTATTAGATTTGGAATCTGAGCATTTAACCTGACCAAGCCAAAGGGCATTTATAAACATGTGGGCAGTCATTAGCCATGAGGTGGAGGAATACTTTTCTTCTACAGCACCACCATAAACATTAGGTTGGCAGATCTATTTACCATCGTGCCCAAAGGGGAAACGAGTTTCTTCTGCTTTGACTCACTTCAGATGGGCTTATTTCATCCCTCAGTTTATGTAACCATAACTCTGCTGAAGGAAACACGACTGCATAAATGTACCTTGAGGACAGACCACAGATGATCATAAAAATGACCTGGTAAGATCACCTGGTCTGAAGAGCCGTGCAGGGCAGCCAAAAGCACACACAGCGTCCTCCTCTTCACAGCCTTCCAGATAGGACTGCCACTCTAAGGAAAGAGTCCCTGCAATAAGAAATTGCTTTCTGTTCTTATTGTCATTTCCTTTTTCCTTCCTGTATAACAGGTTTGTGGCTTCTTCCCTAAGTCCTGGTTATGTATAATTCAATGTTTTCTTGCTACTGCTGCTTTGTCTCTGAACACAACAGATGTAGCCCAAAGACAGGGCTGGCCTTGCCCCTTCATGCGGCAAGTCCTATGCCCCTGGTCTCATCCACATAACTGATGAATCAAAATGTCCATTTTTGTGTGGGAATCCATGTGGCAGATAGCCAAATCACACTGCAGCTCTGAGAACATTTTCCTCTAATTTGTCTGTCCCAGCCAAGTTTGCTCACAGAATGGACCCAGTCCTTCTGCCCCTTTCCGTTGTATGACTTGTGATTTCAGAGGGTCTCATATCTCCACCCTGTTTGCCAAGACCCCTCTCCAAACAGTACATATCTGGCTGGAGGTGCACGTCTGGATGGAGCCCACACTGTGCTTGTAGCCATCAGACGACATCCTGGCACCTCGGAGGGAAGCTGAGTAGCTGTGGACATCCCAGGTGAGCATCCATCTAGAAAGAGACCAAAACAAATTCCATTCATATGCTTCTCCTGTCAACACAGTGTGCAGCGTTGGGCTTTAAGCCATGGTGTCAAGATACTTTTTTATAAAAAGGCCTGGAGATGTCAAGATTGGTGTCTCAGCAGGGCTCCTGAAAGTAATTATCCAGTGGAAGATTGAGTGTGCTGCACCAGGGGTTCTGTGATATTAAAGTAGTCACTGGAAGAACAAAGCTCCCTGATAATCTTAGCATGGAAAAGCAAGTGATTCCCTCTGAGTTCAGGTCAAGTTTTGGGTAAGGATTTTATAGGTGAACTGAGATGGGAAAACCCTCTGAAAAACCGACGTGAGTATACCCAGAGTTCTGTTGGTTGCAGAAGGAAAAGCATGGCCTGGATGGGTAACCTCCTGGGAGAAAGGAACAAAAGAACTGAGCAGACTGCTTCCTCCATGAGGACTTCTGAATTAATTACCTAGAGTTATCTCTGCTGGATGTTTCTTCATTTCCCCCAAACTCTCTTGTTGTAGCTCTGTGCATTTTTACTCTAATTTATGTTCATGTTGAAGAATTATTTGTAAACTCATAGGGACCTGTTTCTTTCCAGTCTTCACAGAGAAGCAATTTTAAACAATGTACAAATGTAAAAATACCAGGTTTAAATGCATTTCAAGGAATGATAGAATCAATCATAGAATCATTAAGGTTGGGAAAAAACTCTCAGATTAGAGTCCAACTGAAGCTTCAGCTTACTTGATGGAGCATCTAAGATTGCCTTCCATACATTTCCTTTTATAATATAAAGATAATTTATCCTACGCAATTATTATGGGATAAATACTGAGCTGAATTAGGCACAGTACATGGTATTGCTCTGATATGCACAGTGTATAGAGAAGAGAAAGCGGTTTTTACCAGAAGGAAGACTAAGAGCAAGAAAAGCTGATCACAAGAGGAATTATTAATGGATGAAATTTTTGAATTATTTGGTTTGTTTCTACAGCAGCATTACCCATAGTTAAACATGCAGGTCACTCTGTCTTGACTATAACTTAAATAACATTGGTCCCAAGATTAGCCACGAGCTAATATGATGCATTTGGGTAGGTAGAAAGTTTTCTGTGTTGTCCTCAAGTGTGATCTTCCTTTCCAACTGAGAAAATGTTGGAGATGTGGTTGAATACATCTTATTTTTTAATCTATACTTTCAACTAAAAATGTCAAATGGTTTTCCATGGCAGTTCATTATTGCACAGATATGAAAGGGGAGTAACCAATCATGGGTTTTTTATTAATTTCAAGATGGTGCTAAAACTACATATCTTTAAGTACAAAAAGTTAACTGAGTTCAAGTGATTTGAACTTTCACAGTGTCATCAATAGCTTTGGATAATGCAAGATGTTAACTTCAGGAGATACCTCTCTCGCAGAAAAAAGAAGATATTTTCTTCTAGCTGATCAAACCTCTCATATACAGCAAAGTCATTTGATTTTAAAAGCAGTTTAGCAACACTTACAGATACTTTCTCAATTCCAAGAGTTTTATAATTGCAGGAGAGATCTCACTTTTGCTAACTTTAGACACATGAAAATATCTGGCTATATCTTCTGATGATGGTTATCTCATGGAGTTGCATTAAAAGGAATTAAAAATATCTTTTCTAGCTATTAAAAAAAACCCCTAAAATTCCTTCTTTATCTCTTTCATTGTTAGATAATGAATTTCTGCTCACACTTTAAAATTCTTAAATAATCACTTAGATGTAATTGACAAAGGGACGTTATCAAAAGTTTAACATTTCTTTCACAATGTGTCACAAGATTTTTTTAATATGACAACATTAAAAGTCAAAGACCTAATGATACATGTGCTGAAATGAACTATATCATGCATTCATGAGAGGTAAGTCACAAGACAGAATTGGCTGTTCCTCAGTAATAAGTAGAGTTTTTATCTAAAAGACTTCTTAGTGAACAAAAAAGAAGATTTTTGTCACACACCCAAATACTTGACTTCACATTTTAGTTTTGGTCTCAATCTGACTAAGATGATTTCTCTGAAAAAAGCAGTGACTTTCAGGGCACTCAAAGTTCTCCTGAGTGACTTCAGTCTGATAGAAAGCTGGATATGACATATTTTCATAAGACTACTTATATACTGGGAGTCTCAGCAGAGCAGCTTTAACATGTTTCAGGAGTCTTTTATTAAGAAATAGGCTAAATCCTCCTCCTTTCATGATCTTAAACCCCTTAGAACTCACGATGTCATTCCTATTTCAGATGCAGAGAAAATGATGAATATTTTTCATGAGTGAACCTGTTAAAAACTGAATTATGTAAGGCTTCAAACTAAAGTAATTTCAGTCTTTCTCAGGAGAATTGCATTATCTGATTTTAAGATGTGCAGGATACATTAAAATGTCTTAAAACATTATTGTCAATAACAACAAGTAAATGGTGCTCTGGAGCTCAGTAAATGGATTGACTACTGCTTGAAATAAATGCTTGAAAGACACATCCACAATTAGAAGGAAAATCTCATCCCCATAAAATATCCCATAGCAGTCATGGCTCGCTTACAAGAGGTGACCCCTGTGCCATGAGGACCTGCTCTCATCCAGCCTCCCAGTGAGCCCTGACCCAAATGGACATCCAGCTGTCTTGCTCCACCTTGGCTCCCTTCTCCTCTCCTTACTCCTGACCCCAAAATCTCCTAATTCCTGCTCTCTGCTTCCTTTCATGGCAGTTTCTCATCAAAAGCTTTAAAGGGGGTTGCAGTAGGAGCTGGTTGAATCTCTTTGGCAGGATGTGGGTGACCCAAAGCCACCGGATGCTGATGTGGGATCTGGAAGTGGCAGGTAGGAGTGCTCGCTCACCCCCTGTGCCGTGCTGCTCCCTGAGCTGCAGGGATTAAGCTCCCTTATCACTGCCAGACCAGACCCTAAAAAGAGAAGTGAGGCTCTTTTAATGTGCTTAAGCAGTCCAGGGCAGCACTTGTTATGCAGCCAGGTGCCGCATGCAATCAGCTTCTGCCCTGGGTGAGCATGCTTTTCTCAAAGGGGAGAAAAAAAAAAGTTGTCAGTACAATGTTATTTCTAAACAAAGCTTGGCAGGAAATTCAGGATATGGTACAGTGCTGCACTTAATCTTTTTTCCAAAAGAATGGAATTGAAGTTAATGACCCCTGAAACACATTTATTGGCTTTGTGGTAACAACCAAAACATCCTCCTTTTTTTTTTTTTTTTCCTTTATTTGGAAACAAGAAGGAAGGTTTGCAACACCAATTACTTCTACTTTGCTACTTGAAAGACAATTCTATGTTTCATAGGAGAATATTTGCAAGTTATTCCTGACTTAGGAAATATACTTGGGACTGCAGGGACAGGAAATTACTGCAGATATTTTAGTAGAGTCTGTGTGTTGTTGGCATTGCTGCAAGCACAGGTCTGTCTAGAGGCGAGGGCTGCACAATTTTCAGTATGACTTTGTCTTGATGTTGACATGTGACCTGCCTGATGAAGCCAAAGAATGATAAGACTCGCAACGTGATTTAGCAGTGCAGGAAGAGGGAAAACAATGATTGTTTTTGAGAGTGTCAGGAAAAGAAATCCCATTCCACTCAACTTTTTTTTTTTTTCTTGTTTTCCAGAGTAATGCAGTCTCAAAAAAAAAAAAAAAAAAAAAGAGAGCGAGCTTGTTCTCAGTGTGAATTTTTCCTGTGGGTAATGATCTGGACAAACATAAAACTGGGTCAGTGGTTCCCACCCTTTCCAAGCCATGTTTGCAATTGCTGGATTTATGCCAAACTTATCAACTTTCCTTGAAGCTGAAGAACTGTGGCAGATTGGAGCTCTATAGCCCTGTCACTCCAGCAGCAGTCACGCTGCAAACACAACTGTCTTGGCAACTACTCAGATACTTTTTACTGATCTACAGTTGCTGAGACACAGTTGAAAGCTGGGACTCCAGTCTTTGCATCTGTCAGGGTGGTTTAAAAATATAGATAGTCAGAACCATGAACACTGTATTGTGGGTACTTACAGAACCCAGTAAGTAGTCAGAACAAAACTTTTACATCTCTGTGTGCTGAGAGATCTCGTCACTTAATGATCTTGAAGTGCACTGATGAAATATTTTGAAGCTTCTGCAGTAATACACTCCACTACAGTTTAGTGACTTCTTGCTAATGTATGTCTGAATACAGAGCATAGATTTTCTACCCAACACTGGTCATACTTGTTGCCAGCTGAGCCCTTTGGGCTCATGACCCCAGGAGAGATGGAAAACATATGCAAAAAAAAAAGCACTTGACAAAGACTAAGTCAGTTCAGCAACAGTGTTATGTCACAAACAGGTCATAAGGATGTGTGTCGAGATGTATGTATGCCTAAAGGGAGACATCTATAACTGCTAAAAGCATTGGAGGATAACAGCAGGTATTGCACAGCCTATACAGCTGAACTTCGTAAGCATTTCCTCTGACAGGAGCCAGTATCATTTTAGGGCAAAAGGAAAGCAGTTTAGAAAAATGTATGTTCCACACCAGCATTCAGATCAGTTCTATCAGTGGTATGTGACTCCTCCATATGCCTTCTGTTCTGCTCATTCAGTGAGGTTATCCAAATAAAATGGTGCACACATCTTGTATCATCTGAAATGTGAAACAGCCTTGAAAACACAAAGAAAAGTTGCCTTTATACAACCTCCCTGATGGCCTTTCCCCAGCTCTGGCAATCCATACAAACTCCCTTGCAGAGCACCTAATCTTGTGTGTGTCGTGGACTTCACGGACAGGGCAAGCTGGGTTCCCATTGCTCTCCAACATAAAACATTGTTCTTGTCCCAGTATTGGATCCGTCGGTCTTCAAACAGACACAGACCTTCCTATAAACCTTTGAAGTCATGATTTGAAACATAATGCTGGCAGCAAAAACCACAATGTGGGAAGCAGAACTGAGGGACAGACACCCAGCTCTTCTGTTTAACAAATAGGTCACTTCCTATTAGCAGTGGAGTTACCTCCTGCAGGCAAAGCCATAAATCATGCTGGCCAGCAGCCACCAAGTTGAGAAAGCCACCTCTGAATTTAGAAATTGAGTGTCAAGTTATACCACCTATTGCTCTCTGACCTATTCATTATGCTTGAATCTGTGGAATTTGTTGTGTTCTAGCCCAGCTCATAAAAATAATGTCCTGGATGATCAAAGGTGTACTTTGATCTGCAGACCTCTTTCTTTGTCCTGAGGCACCAGCCTCAAACACTTTAAGGACATCTGCTAATGAGACTGAATGAGTCTGCTGTGCTGAGCAGAGCTACATGGGTGACAACAAGCAGCCCTCAAGCCAGTTTATGCAGTAACATGTCAGACAGTTTTTCACTTGTCCTAACCACAGTGAGGGCTCTCAGGTATTGAAATATATCTTATCTCCACCTGGCCTATCTGAAAGAGAACACTTTGTCTCAGGATTTCATAAGCTGTCTTCTGTTCAGTCCTGATTCAAAACTCCATTTACTCTGATAGGAAATAACTCTCCAGCAAATCTAGGAAAACCATCTTCCCTGGGGACAGATTCACCTCAGCCTATTCTCACTCCCAAGAAAGACCTTGGTAGCACTCAGGCACAGATTTCTTCTGATTTTCAGCTTGGTCTGATGGAGAAAGCTTGAACTTTGGTAAACCCTTAACACAGACCGGGGTGTGCAGATGCTCTGCTAATTCTCTGCCTTAGCTGCTCCTATTGGTGTCCTGGTAGCCTGTCACATGGTGATGAGAAAGACATGGTCTTTCTAGTAAGCATCCTGACACTGCCTGCCAGGGATAACTAGGATTTGTAGATAGCTTGATACCGGCCCTCCTTTGCATGTGAGTACTTGCTGCTAAGCCTGATGCACACCAAGAGTGTGCTTGCAGCAGATGTGAGGAAGCACACCAGGTTTTTCTGGCTTGGCCAGCTCAGCTAGAGTTCAGGTTGGCCAAAAAATACTGGGCTTTGCTGCAACTTGTCAGAATCTCAGTGTCTCCCTATGATGGCCTGAAGAGTACCTGGTCCTCAGGAAGACCTGAACTGGGGACCTATTAAAGAGAGGGGGCTTGCTCTGTAGAAACAGTGAAGGAAAGAACCCAAACTATGTGAGATTCTCACAGTATTTAATGCTGCAAGTGTTAGTGAGACTTGTGGTGTAGCTGTGCAGGGCAAGAGCAGGGAGAGTTGCATGACCAGTAAGTTCCCAGAGGTACAACATTAATGAGTTTGAGAACTTGAATTAGAAAATAGGACCAAAGCTCAGAAGAAAACAAGAAGTAGAATTCATTGTCAATAATTTGGGTTGTGGGGTTTTTTCTGTCGTTGTTGGGGGGTTTTTATTGTTGTTTTTTTGGTGGTTTTGTTTCTTTTTTCTTTTTCTTTTTCTTTTTCTTTTTCTTTTTCTTTTTCTTTTTCTTTTTCTTTTTCTTTTTCTTTTTCTTTTTCTTTTTCTTTTTCTTTTTCTTTTTCTTTTTCTTTTTCTTTTTCTTTTTCTTTTTCTTTTTCTTTTTCTTTTTCTTTTCTTTTTCTGCACAGGCTAAAAAGAAAGTGCCATCTGGGATCTCAGACTGAAATATCCTGAACATTCACAGGGAATGAATGCATGGTGTTATGGAAGGGTATCCATGCCCAAGTATGTGGCCATCAGTATGGCAGCAAATGAGTAGGGCACATAGGTTACATGAAGAGGTGAATATCAGGGAAATTCCTGATATCAGGTGAATATCATCTGGAGTTTACAAAGAGATCAGTCAAGATAGTAAGAGGAAAAGATTGAGGTCAGGATCAAACAGCACATTGTTTTGATGCAGAGACAGTTACAGACACTGAAGCGCACAGCAGAGAAACAACTACAGAGTACTACAGAACAGTCACCAAACCTGATGTTGCTATTTGTTATTTGCTCCCTCTGTCTAAGGTTTTCTTAGTACCACTGAGTGGTGTTTTAGACACAAGGATGTGTAGCATTTAGGCACAAACATCTGTAGCATATTATCAGGTCTCTTTCACTAAGGTTTACATCACTTTCTGACTTTGCCCCCAAATGTAAGGGGTGCCTCAGAGGGGAGAGTTTTGCTGTGAAGGAAAACTTGGAGTTAAGTGTCAAGTTTGGCAGGCCAACCAAGGAACAAGAGAGGCTGCTGCTTGCTGTAAAGTAGTTTATTATATGGCTAGATCAGTCTCATGGAGGCAGAGTGTTACAGTTTGTGCCATCATGCAAAAGCTTTCTAGCATAGAGTCCCCATGTCCCAAGCAGACGCAGCAGCAGCAGCACCCTGATACAATGCATTATATTCATAAATTATCCAATCAGCAACAAACATAATGCTCACACTGGCTTTTTGCACCTATCCTGGTCTAACACAGTGTGTAACAATAGTCGTCATTTCTTACACAAGGCCTATGCATATAGCCTATCTATTCTGTCTAGCAATGTTAGCAATGCTATGTTATGTTTATGTTATATCTAGGACTTAGTTAACTTTGTAAAAGGTAATGCTACTGAATTTTAAACTGGACTTTAGGGCTTTTCTATTAACTAATACAGTCTCTTATTTGCTTAAGGCACTTAAGGCATAATTTGACTTACCTAAAGCTAAAACTTACATTCCCATTTCATATCTGTGTGACTTTATGTATCTCAGTTTCTCTGAGGGTTTCAAACCAACCCCTGCATTCTTTCTGCCTCTAAGTCTGAGTGCACGGGGTTTTGGGAGATTTCTATCTGGTTTCCAACTGTTAAGCCCAGGCTAAACACGACTTGGTTATGCACAGTATTCCTGTTAGGTTTACAAGCAATTTATTTGACTTTTTCATGGATTAAATAAAATGGTTTTGACCAGGAAGTGTGGCAATTCATTAATTTAATCCTATTAATTTTGGTATGAGCATATCTGTATGCATGCTTTTACACTCCACTGAGCAGTGACTTGGTTGTGGTTTAACCCCAGCCAGGATAAGCCCCACACAGCCTCTTGCTGACTACCTCACCAATGGGATCAGAATTGGGAGGGTAAAATCTGGAGAACTCATGGGTTGAGATAAAGATCGTTTAATGGGGAAAGCAAAAAGCTGCACACAAAAGTTAAACAAAGCAAGGAATTAGTTCACTGCTCCCCCTGGGCAGGGAGGTGTTCAGCCATCTCCAGGAGAGCAGGACCCCATCATGTGTAATGGGTACTTGGGAAGACAAGCACCATCACTCCAAATGTCCTCTCCTTCCTTCTTCTTCCCCCACTTTATATATTGAGCATGATGTTGCATGGTCTGGAACCTCCCTTTGGTCAGTTTGGGTCACCTGTCCTGGCTGTGTCTCCTCCCGTGCACCCTGAGCCTCCATGCCAGCACGGCAGTACAAAATGCAGAAAAGACCTTGGCTCTGTGTAATCCCTGCTCAGTAATAACAAAAACATCTCCTTATTATTAACCCTGTGTTCAGCACAAACCCAAAACTCAGCCTCATAGCCTCATGAAGAAAATTATCTCTACCCCCGTCAAAATCAGCACAGACTTGAACTCGTGCTGAATCCTGGTTACTTGAGTTGCACTGGTACACATGCAGATGTCAAGTCCAAGACTGACTGCTGGAATGCAACAATTTAATGTTTGAACAGTTAGATGGTATTGAGAAAGAGGTGAAAGGCCCAATGGATGTAGGAAGGTTTTCTCTAATTACATATTCAATGTTTAGAGGGGAAATTATCATAAAATTTGAGATACCTGAATCTGATGATACAACATAGGAGCATCTTACATACATACATACAGGTATAGACACATATACACAGAGTTCCTATGTTTATGTATGTGTACATAAGTGTATGTCTCTACAGGTGTATGTGTACACATGTATGCAGAGTCTGTGTATTTGTTTTGCTGATGCAGTTAGAACCCATAGGCAAGCCCAGCTACTGCATTGCCCCACCCCTGCCAGACTGGCACGGGCTGGTGGAGTGCCCTGCAAAGGGAGTAGGTCCTCTCTGGCCTGGTACTCCAATGGCACAATTTCCACCCCAAGTTTGAGTGAAATAACTCATTCTCTAAGCACGGCTGACTCTTGACACTGAATAAATGGGAAATAATGTTACCTAGGTCAATCAGTGAGTACTTATGTTTACTTTGGATTTGTCTACATTTAATCAGATGACAGAGAAGTTTGTGGTATTCCCTGAACAACCACTGCCTTTCTGCAGAGATGTGTCTTGAGAGAACAGCTGGAGCAGAGCCTTACTGTTTAGGGGTGCACAAAAGATAAAGCCACCCTGACCATTTAATTTCTGCACCCACAGAATTACATAATTTTGGCCAGAAATGAAATATTTTATGTTTGATTTTATCCTTCTTTTATATACATAATCCACTGGTAGGCAGACTCTTCTAATCCTCTTGTCAGTGAGGGCTTTGTAGGGTTTATGTTCTCTAAGATGATATATCCTAGCAACATCAGAATTAAACTAGCTGCAGTGAAAGAGGGAAGCTGCAGGAATGTCCAAGTTATTAGGTATTCACCATCATTTGATTAATACAGCTGCTTCTAGTGATGTTTCCAACAGCTCAGTGGCCCAAAGAGGCCTCCTGACAGTGGCACAAAGTATAGGCTATTTCTTACAGTCACGTTCTCAGAACCCCAAAATCCTATTTGATGTTATATGCTTCTTGGTAGAGACTGTAACACGGTTACACAGGTAGCTCTCAAAGCTGGAGAACAGAAAGCGAATACCTAATGTGGAGAAATGGCACTGCTTCTATGTAAGGGGAGGCTTCACTCTCCTGTGCTGGCTGTTGGATGTCTCTTGGCACGTGAGCTTAAAGAGGAAGGTTTTTCTTTTAACAACAGTACTTTCCTCCATTTTTTGTCTTTCTTGATCTGTTTTTTTTATTGATGGAAAATTGCCTGGAAAGAGAAAACCAGAGTCCTGCTACAAGAGCTGTATCTGATATGATGCAGCAGCTGGGGCACCACTTTGATCTACAATATCCCTGGATTAGAATCTGCATATGTTCCTGTGTGATACTAGAAAACATCAGTGAAAAAAAAAGTGCATTAAAATCTCTCTCTTTTTAAACACATAAACAACAACGGGGACACCCACCAGAGAAGGTTTCCTCTCACTAATTTTGAAGACTCCTAACTCACTAATGTTGGACTGCAGCTTGGATGGACAGTTCCTTTCCCAGTGCCTCTTAGCACTAGGCTATATTTTGCCTTTATGTCCTGAGCTTTTGTGAGGAAAAGCTTTCATCCTACCACAAATGATTTAAATCTTCTTTCGCTCTCCAGCCCAAGCTTATTCATCTCACTCAATTTGCAAACAGACTGTGAAACTCAGCTGCCTCCAATGCTTACCAGTTTTATGCCAACCCAGTTTTAGAATGTCATACTTACTGGTGTGACATTTGGTCCTGTTCACTGCTAACCCCCAGGCACCACTCTAAAAATTTGTGTCATACTCCTGGCCTCCTGCGTGTCCTTTCTTTCGGGTGTTGCCAGCCTTCCCTCACCCCCAGGGCAGTGTAGGAGGGAGTTTCCCCTCCCTTACCCAAAGGATTTCAATGTGCTCCATTTTGCCCCCCAGTTCTAGCCATCCTCCCACTAATGCTTGTGGCTCCAGTGGCCTTTCTCCCACTGTCTTTCCTTCCCTGCTCCCTGCCATTATTTTTAATCCACTTGTAGTCTGTAAAAATGATGCTGACATCATCAACTGGGGCTGTAGCCAGGGCTGAGACAAGTCAGAAGAATCTGTCTGCTGGGAGGCAATAACTCCACTACCCATGAACTGCTTTGAAGTTGATAATTAGGGTCAGTGGGTATCACGTCACATGAGTAGTCCCCTACTCCTTCCTAGTTCTCTGATTCCTCCCTAAATCAATGGGCTGTGCCCATGGTTGACTTAAGACACCACAGAATTCTGGAACTGGCTGACTTCTTCAGCATCCTCAAAAGGCTACATTTGGGAAGACACTTGTCCTCTGGCTGAACAGAAAGGTTTGCTTTGCTCTGTGAGGAAAACAGAGTTTCAGCTGAAAATTAAAACAAAAATTGAAACCATTGAAGAATGGTTACCTGCTTATCAAAAGATATTTCCCACAGGTCTGTAAGACATGCAGGCTGAGTTCACACAATATTCCCTATACAAATACTCCAATCAGATACCTTCCTATGGGGATTCTCAAGGAGAAAGCAAATTAAATTAAAAATAAATAGAAATATAAATAAAGTAATTTAAAGGAAAAGGCCATATGACAAGTTCACCAGATTATTGTAAATCTACTTCAGCATATGATTAACTCCCAAATTTCAGAATACTAGGAATCTGTGCATACATTAATATAGTAAGGCCACACTTAGGGCACATAAAAAGAACACAAAGTGGCATTTTGGTCAACAGAATATAAAAAATGATTGCTGTAATCAGTCTGTTAATTACTTGCTCTTTATCAGAAAATTCTTACTAAATTTACCTTGCTAATTTATCATGACCATAACAATATTCAGCATTTTGCCATTACTTGGAATTTGATTCTGGGAAACTCCAAGCTTTTGTTAAAAAAGATAATTTTAAAAGGCTTGAACCATTGTGTAACACTACATGAATATGCAAATTAAATAGGCCCTAAAGGCTCAGAAACCAGCAGGCAAATTGAAATAACCTACCATTTATTAAAATAAAATGAAAAATCAAACAAAGAAAAACCTTTCACGATGTTCAAGGCATTTTCCTACTGCTCAAGGATCTGATAAATGTGGTTTAAAACCCTAATCCAGACAATGTTGCTAAGATCAAAAAACTTCTCAGAAATAGAAGACCTGCTGATGTCTTAATTCATCTGAGCAACACGTTTTGTCCAGAAGTATCCCAGCTCCTTGTGATTTCATTATGCTTTTCTCAATTCCTCCCCTCTTGCTCCCTTCTCTTTTCTGGTGGAGTGAGATGCTGAGCACTTGCACTGCTCCTAAGCCCTTCCCATTAGCTTTGCACTTGCTCTTTTGTTTCTACTGTTGTTTGCTTGGACTTCCCCTAGGCTGTAGCTGCAAAGAAACAGCCAGTTGCAGAATTATGCTAAGGCAGCCCTAAAGGGGAAGGCATGTCACCAGCCCAGAGACCCAGGGGAGCTGCTGTGGCATTGCAGCAATCCCCGGTGCCTTCACCAGCTTCTCCTTCCCTGCTGTAGCAGGAGATTCATCCTTTTCCTCTGCTCTTTGCACTATTACCTGTCACGCTGGGGCCCAGGAATGGCTGGGCAGCCCCCTCCTGTCCCCATCAGGCTGCTGGAGGGGTTGGAATGCCAGAGAGAAGGGCCAGGGCATTGAAGACCCCTAGCAAGAGGCACTGGGGCAGCTGTCCGTGTCATGCTGCCGTTCCTGCATCCGCTCTTGTTACTTTTACATCACATCTCTTCCGACACAGCCACGGCCGCTCTCCCGTGCCCAGCCCCTTGCCTCTCCAGGGGGAAGTGCCATCTCCCTGGCTGTTAAGCTTTCACGGCTCACTCATGGTCGGTGACAGTACTAAAGGCAGATGCTTAGATGGATAGAAGGATATTTGTAGGCAGCTAATGCAACACACTTGTGAGAATTTGTCTTAACTTTCTAAAGGGGCGACTTAGGCCATATCAAGCTCTCTTTTAAGCCACTGAACTGCACCAGCAAAAAAATGTTTGGAGAGGTGGAAAGAGGTGCTGACTCTGTGTGACAGGCTCTCTCACCCTCAGTGCTGCTGGAATTATAATTTGATAGATGCTGCGAATCTAACTGCTATGACACTAGCTTCTTAAAGTCATTGTTGCAAGTTTTAAAGCAGTGTTCCTGCCAGCATATGCTTATCACCAAAATGTTGCTTTCCTCTGATTTTCTGCCTCTCAAAGGAGGGTAAGAATGTCCTGCTGTGAGTGGGAGCAGGCACAAAAAGCCCCAGATTACTTCCTGAAATGAGGTTTGAAGACAAAACCAGATCCGGCTACTCATTATGGTGGAGATTTCCACAACTAAGCACACAGAGGGTGCTTTGTAAGCCAAGGTGAAGGTAGTCTTAAGGCAATAGTGTTTAAAAGCACATCCCAAGGGCTCCAAAGTCTTCAGTTCAAATAAATTGCACTAATGCAGCGATCAACAATAAGGGTGTCTGGAAATGCATGTTCATCTTCTAGTCATATAGAAGTCCAGTGCTATTTCAATTTCAGCACTTAAAAAAAAATCTGAATTACTCCCTGATTTATCCAGTTAGGGACACTGGAGAGCTAAAAAAAAAATACATTTAACAAATGCTTCCACGCTTGTTACCCATAAAGGCAAAAAACGTTTGTTCACCTCTACAAACCTCTGCCTGAGGTGGACTGTTGTACTCTGCTCCTGTGCCCTCAGCTCAGCCTCCCACTGTTTCTCTGCTGCAGCTGCCAATGCTGAGCAAGCCTGCCTGTTTAACCTGGGCGTGGAAGAGCTTCTGTATTTCCACACTAGTTCACCTGTAGTGTGCTAGCTTTTCTGTCCCACATCAGGCTTAGCCAATGATCCCCACACCTCCCTTCGGTGGTGGGAAATTTTCTGCCTGGATATTGAGCAGAGTACTTTGAAATCTCTGGGAGTTTAAGGCACCAACCAACTACAGTGTTATTTTCTAACTCGAAGGCATGAAAGGAACTAAAATATCATCTCTCTCTGCACTGCAGATCTATTTAATATTCCTCCCTTAGCTTCAAGCAGAAGTTCTACTGACATTAATTGGAGCTTTATATTCGAAATACAGTAAATAGCAAAGTCCTCAATGCAAACAGAATAGGGAAACAAAAACATATCAAACATGAGAGGAAAAACCTGGATGCTGGACACTTAGCATCAGGGGTCAGCACTGAAAGATTTGGATGTGATCTTTCTATGCATTGTTTCCTTCCTGTAACTAGAGTTTGCAGTGCCCTGTGGATAAATTCCTTTAAGTTAATTTGAATGCCTTGTTCATCCAGACATAACAGAGCATCACATAATGGCTTGTGAATACACACATGAGCTTATCCTAATACAACATCCCTGTGGATGAATGTACACCTGACACTCAAAAGACCAGCCTGCATTGACCCAAGTCTAGTCAAATACGCACATATGTGAGGAAAGATGTCAGGTCATGTTAGTGTGCATCATGCAACCCAGCACACAACCAGGATGACTGTTGTGTGTAAAAATAGCAGGAAAACATGAATCTGCTTTTGAGAGAGTGAATCAGGAGCTGTGAGGGGGGTGGGGAAGAAGCCATGCTAGTGTGTCATGTAGGGACTGCTTTGGAGATCTGTAGCTCCTCAGGAGGAGGGCCTTTGAGGCACTGTTGGGTTCCTGGAGGCTGTGGAGCACTTCTGGTATGCTTAAACAAACTCCTCTGCACAAAGTGCAGATGGGCTCCGTGTGAGTCTTAGCAAAATATGACAAGAGGTGTTCTGGTAGATTCATCAGCAGAAACACAAAACTGCCTCCCTTAAACGGCAGTCTTGGCCTCTTCTCTCACCCCGAGGAAGGAGCAAGGTGGTTATATGTGCTGGGTAGGGTGAGGAGGAATTATGTTTACTGTGGTAACAGACTGCCACAGAGTCATTTGCTCTCTCTGTTCACCACCAACTCTCAGGCTTCACCCTTGAAATCCAGCAGCCATTCCTGTCAGGCTACATCATGGAGAATCACCACCTCATTGTACAGATGCAGTCTGCACATACTGGATCTATTTTTGAGATGAAATGTTCTTCCTGGGATGGAGAAATCATGGTAATGCATCTCCAACCATTTTCAGTGCATGTTTCACTCTGATTAAGTAGGTAATTTTTACCTTTATCCTTTTGGTGAAGGACCTACACTGTGATTCCTGTAGGATGACATCTATAGAGCTGATCTTTTCTGACAAATGAACAGTGTTGCAGTCATGCTGGGTTTTTCTCTGAGAAAATTGCCTGGAAACACTCCAGTACCTCCTAATCCTTCCTTCTATCCCAGCAGCCCATACACCTCTAGTATGATCAGGTTCTGCAACTATGGGGCAATGATGACATGCTTGGGGTGCTTTTTTTATTATCCAGGAAACCCCATGATTGCTAACAACCCTTCTTTATTTGAAAAAAAAAATTAAAAAATGAGAGAGAGAAGAGGGAGAGAAAGACAACCTTTCTTTTTCTCTGTTAGTTTCTGTTGGTTTCATAAGATTGCTCGCATGCCCCCAGGGGTGAAGGAAACCGTTTTTTTTCTGGGAT
The DNA here is from genome assembly GCA_013400215.1 of Cisticola juncidis. Classification (NCBI taxonomy): domain Eukaryota; kingdom Metazoa; phylum Chordata; class Aves; order Passeriformes; family Cisticolidae; genus Cisticola; species Cisticola juncidis. The sequence continues at coordinate 1,735,855 of VXBR01000897.1, forward strand.
AAGAAGGTATGCAAGAATGTTCTTTACAGGGACACGAAGAGTCCGGGTTTCCCTAACCTGATCAGTCTGGTTCATCCTGGGCTAGATAAATGTTTGCTTTGAAATAGGAGGAAAGTTATGGAAAACCCCACTTTCTACAGGGAAAACTCCCATCAGCTTCAGACAGAGATTTGCTTAAATGCAGCCACCAGGATATGGTCCAAAGAAGATGAAAGCTGTATGCAAATTAATTGCACAGCAGTGGTGAGACCCAGAGTGGCTTCCTCTACCCTGTGAGAGACAAATGCAGCTTCTGCCCAGCAGCATGTGAGGATCCACTCTTTGCCGACCCATGTGACAGATCTGCCACAGCACCTGCTGCGATTATTGTGCCTCTGATGGGAATGTAACAAAACTGGAAGAGCCAGATCAAAATCTGCCAGCCCAGGGAGCATGCAGCATAGGAGAAGCAGCTCAGGAGGAGTGTACAGTTGATGGAGGATAAGGGCAGGGAGAGCAGGGAGCCTTTATTTCAGTGATGCTTCATGGCCTCTGTGATGCTCAAAGTGTCAGCTCTGAGCTGCACAAGCTCAGGACAACTGCATGGAGGTGTTCACTGTGGCAGAGGACTGCTAGGATGTTCAAGGCCCTTGCATCACCCCACTAAGTCAGTGCCCTGTCGCTGTGGGATGGAGCATGTCTGGAAGGTGGGCTCTGGAAAGTTTCTGGGGAGGGCCACATCCCCCACCCCTTGCCACCAGAAAGCTGTACTGTCAGAGTATGTATGAGCCACACACCATTGCCTCACTGAAGACCTCAGCTTTTCCTATAATTTCCAAGTTATTTTTGTAAAAGCCACATTTTCTGTCTGATCCAAGACCACATGATGCCAGTGGTCACAGGAGGAGAAGAGAAAATGTTCAGATAGCTCTGAGGAGCACTTAATATTGAACACCTTTTCTCCTTCTCAGGAAAGGCCCATTCCACAGCTTTCCACCACCCTGCTCTATTCCTTGGCTTGCTCTGGTGGGGGAGCAAGTGCTGTTTTTGAAGACTTGCCTTGAGGAGGGAGAACAGAAACCCACTGGAAACCCAAAGAAATCTTCCTCCCTGTCCTGTCATTTTTGGTCCTCACTACTCCTCTTCCCCTTCATCACCTCATTGGGAAAAAGGAGAGGAGCTGAAAACACCTCTTAGATGCTTTCCTCAGCTTGCAAGGAGGAGCACCTGGCTGTGACACCATGGCTGCCCTCTTCTCCCTTCACCATCTGTGGGGCAGAAAGTGCAGAGCCCCAAGAGCTGTGGGTATGAGCTGGGTGGTGCAGGATTGACAGGATGTAGGGTTCTTGTTGGGGTAGAAATATTGCAGAGTTGCTGGGTGTGTGGGTGCCCCCACTGGGGCTGGGGCTTGGAGAGGGTTTGTAGAGCAGAGCAGATATTGAGACAAGTGTATTAGGTGACAGGAAAATCAGGCTCGTTTTGGGCTTTGTGAGCTCCCTAATGGGCTCTTAAAATTAATTAGCAGGTGGAAGAGTAAACCAAAATAGGGACAGCAATATACCAAGCCCTTAATATATGTGCGTACGTGCATTTTTCCAAGCCATTTTAGGTACAGCCTGCCAGTGCTTGGGTCTTCAGACCCATCTCATCTCTCCTCTCATTTCTTATTTACAAGTGACCATGAATAAATGTGTTGAACCTAACAGGCAAAGGCAAGACATCTACTTGCAATTTCATCAATACACTTCTCAAGATAGGCAATATAAAGGGGGGGTGGGGGGCATAATCTAGAAAAGGGGATAACAGACACCCTTGAAAGATGAAAACCAGGTTGAAAGCAACTGTTGAAAACACAGCTGGTTCTCACTAGACATCAGTAGTTGCTGAAGAGGCAGAATCCAGCAAGATAAAAATCTGTGGAGGGTGAAGGGATGTAGGACTACAAGAATGGTGAGGTGGGAGAGGTGGAAGATATCAATAAATACTTGGGTCTTTCTGATCGGCAGCAGGTATAAAGAAGCTGTTTCAGGATGTATTTCATGTTCTTTCCTGGGTCAATGTTGTGCCCTATATGCAAGCAGAGAAAATGTGAAGCTCTGGCTACTCTGCTAGGCAGAGCAAAAGGGATGATGACAGACAGAGAACTGGGATGAAGCAGATGGTAGCATATAAAATTATATAATCTGTGTCTTAGAAATGTTTTATTTTCTCCTTTGCTTACAGAGATGCTATTTCAGATATAGACACCTCTCCTTAAAGATGTCAGGTTAGATGGCATTGATTTGTCCCCAGTCTGTCACACACTCTCAGAGGAAGTGGTATATGTGGCCCTAGTTTTGCAACAAAGAGCCATCAAAAGCTTATGGTGTAAACAGAGACTCTGTCTGTGTCTGTGTCCCTGCCATGTCCCTTCCATCTCTTGACAGATGGTTTGTTTGTTTGTACATTCACTTCCAATCAATCCTCTTTCAGATGAAGTGTGTCAGGCTTTAATAGTAAAGGCCCATTTATGATATTTTTTAAGCTACTGAAGGAAATTTTGTCTGAATTGTGTTAGAGAACAATCTTATAGGCAGTTTATCTGTCTGGCATATGTATCAGGCTGAGAAAGTGGAGAGCAAGTGCAGTGAGGAGAATGGTGACTCAGGGTCCAGTTCAATGAAGGACCTGAAGTACTCTGCCAGGTTTTAAAGAAATCAGCAACTCATTACATTTAATATGGAAGGCTGCCCTGCAAGCTCATGCCAGCAACTTCCCAGCCCAGCTGCTCACAGGGCTCGGAAGTCCAGGATGGTGGGTATTCTCCAGCACCTGTTCAGCACAGCCAAAATGCATTGGTGCTGCCGCTGCTCATGGAGAGATGCAGCACTTCAGTCAGCCATGGAAATTCTGACATTGCAGACAGCCTCTTTTGTAGGCTGGGATCCTCCCAGGATGAGTTGGAATTGATCAGTTGTCTCCAGCATTGCTGTTCTTGGTTTGGGTAACAAAGGCCAGTTTTAGACATCTGTGACTCCTGTGGATCTGTCTTTTGGATATATAATGATGCAATATGAGATAGCCCACCCTTTGTATACAGTATCCAGTCTATCAGTGGCCCACTGGGAAATTTCCACTTTCTGTGGGCTTGCTAAGAAGACAAATATATATTTCTATAGTAGCTTGCAAAATTTCAGGGATTTCAACAAGCAGATCTCAATTTGCTAAGATTATATATTAGATCTGTGTTGTTTTGCCACTGATGAATGTAAATAAAGACCTAAATCTTTGAGCTATAGCCCATATGTAGATAACAGTAGGGAAAAAAAGATAGCTCTTGAGGAGTGAATTTCAGGAATATTTTCTTACAAAAGAAGCCAGTCTCTAAGTAAAGTGACACAATTTAAAAGAAGGAGTTGGACTTTTATTTTTTGATCCGGCATTTCTTTTTATAATTTTTCACAGCATCTCATAGACTGGAGTATGTTCTCAGTGGCCTCTCAACTTGCCCATTTCAGTGATGGAGTTTTACAGGGTGAAGAAGTAACGATGAGCAATGCAAGATGTCAGAAAGGCAGCTTTCAGTGGTTGACCTGGGACATGACCTGTTGCAGCCAACAGATCCCTCTGCCTACAATGATTTTAGATCCAGTTTAGTTCATATCTATGGTAATGTGAATTCATGGAGATCACAGGAGTTCACTTAGTGGATGTGAAAGTAAGCCTTTAAGTTTCTACGTCTGGGTGTAGTCCATTTCATAAAGGCATAGTAATGTCATGGCACATTCTCACTTTGTATGTGTTTGTTGAGCAGACAATCATATGTTCCTACAGCAGCCTGCAAAATGTAGGTGTGAGCCCTTGATTCAGCTTTAGCTGCGGCTGCAATTGTTTCAACATGGGCTTATAATGATTTAATAAGCAGATCAGTACATCTCAGCTTGTTGAATTAACTTGTGGTTGGGTTAAAGAGTCAGGGCAAAGGACAAGGAAATGGCAAAATTATCTGTCATACCACAACATTCTTCACTGAACCACGACTTTAAACCAATATATAGATATTGTTTTTCAGTCCTGTTTCCATTGCTTCAAAAAAGACTTAATAAAAAAAGATAATAAATCAAGTTCAAAATGCTGCTTGAGAAAAACTGAGAGGTTTTTTAAATCACAGAATTGTTTTGATTGAAAAAGACCTCTAAGACCATTGAGACCAACTATTTTGATCCAGTTACAGCTCAAGTTTCTCAGTTTTGAGTTTTTTCTGCAATGGAATATATAAATGATATATAAACATACTGTAACATATATATATATATGTATGTATGTATGTATGTATGTATGTATGCAAAACATACAGTGCAAGAAGTATCCTATTTTTGCCAGTGCCAAGGAACTGCCAAAGGAACCACCTTTGATTTCCCAGCTAATCATTGCCTACAAAAGACAACTTGCTGCTGGAAGTGATCTTAGTGCTTGGAGCTGGGAACATGCTGAAGCCTGGCAACAGATCTTCTGGAGGGAGACCCCTGAGGCTGAAGTGTAGCCATGACATCAGGCATCACTGCTCACCCCCTCCAGCCCACCGTGTGCAGTGGGAGCTTCTGCAGGGCTGCTCCTGCCACAGGCACAAGGCCCTGGGGCAAAGATAGAGCTGCTGGCTGGCAGTAGCTCTCACATGTACTTGTAAACCTACTACAGTTCAGAAATGTTTCAATAAAACAAAGCAGCTGGTTCTCTTTTGTTACTTGCTACATTTCTTTTAAAAGACAAAACAGTGAAGGGTGAACAAATTTCAGAAAGCCTTTCATGGTCTGTCTTAGGCATTCTTGCTGCAAGGGAGGTGATGCTTTCTTCCTGTGTGCTAGCAAATGTTTGCAGGGCAGTGTTCAGGCAGAGGCAGTCTTTAGCCAAAACTCAGCCAGCTGAAGCTATTCTAAGGAGGCTCATTCCTATTTGAAAATAAAAACTGAAAATTTCTTGGGAAATTGATGCCAAAGAGAAAACTAAGGATAAGATACACTTGAGGTATGGTCAGGAATACAAATCAGTTACAAAGGGTTAAGATGAATTACACAAGTAATTTCCTTATGGCACAAGCGAACACTGCAAACCAAGAAATTTCAGAGTAAAGAATAAATGTACCAGAAAACAACCTAAACAAAATATGGTGCCATATGGAAACTTAGAGCAAAGGCACATAATTAATCTTACTTCTGTCCTCGTAGTGGGACTTAGCACTCCCTGTGCTTATGAATTATAAATGCAGCAATGTTTGCTACAGATCAATGACTTTGGTCAAAGAAACATCAAATTAGTTGTTAATCAAAATAGACTGCTCCTCTCCTTTGTGTCATGTATAATGCTAAGATATGGCAGTTTAACCACTCATTTGGAGATTTTAATGTGCTATAAAAATCCAGATTGGAAAATATTTCCAAACTCTGAAGATAAAATGAATCTGTTAGAGGAGCTACTAGGTATTCCAGCCAGCAATGCTGATCTCTCATGTGGCATTGACTCGTGTGCAAGTGTTAAGCCAGCAGCTGCCCTCTCACCCAGCCTGCTAGCTCTTTGTTCTTCCCTAAAAATTTCTCCTATCTCCTCATCAGTCCAAACACCCAGTCTGACTTCCTCATCTCAAAACTGAAAAGTAAAAAAAACCCCAAACTATAAAACCCAATCCATTTCCCTGAGTGGCTCACTGCATGGCTGCATAGATAACTCTGGGAGAAAAGCAGAATAAATAGGACTGAGTAAGTTGTCACTGACACTGTAAGGAGCTGCTCTTCAAGTCACTCTGTCATTGTAAGGGCTCCTTTCAGCACTGCAGCTAAAAGCAAACATTAGAGGCTTTTAAGGCTGGAAAGTTACCAGAATTCCCCTGTCCCTCAGTAATGTTTGCTGTGACTTGTATTAAATACCGGAGCAGATCATATCATGCTATGTCTGCCTAAGGGTTAGTTTGATTCATCAGCTATCAAATGAGCCTTGAGAAGCTGTAGATGAGGAATACTTGGGTTAATGATTTTGGAAAACATCATTAAACTGCTGTCACCCCCAGTATTGATAGAACCCTATGATAGTTGCTATAAAGCTGAAGTGGACAGGCCCTTTCCTCCCAGGAACTTTATCTGCTTCCCAGTCCTGTAGGTCCTGCCTTGAGGGCTGTCCTGAGCACCCTAATCCTCAGGGGATAAGAGGCACACCACGGATCACGCTCAGCTTTGCAGAGGACAGTGTCCTGTTTCCTTACAGCTGACCTGCCTTACAGCACTCCAAAGGTAATAAAAACCAATCTGTTGCTGCATGTTGGAGACATGCAAACCTGGCACAGGTATTGCTGTAAGAAAGATAAGGATTTAGAGAGCTGTATGAAACTGCAAGGTGTAGGAAGGCAGAAGGGCTTGAAGCTGCTCTGGTCCTTTCTGGCAGTACTTGATTCATGTGGTGTGTGGTAAATTCCTTATAGATGCATTGCATTGTAGTGGAATCTCATCAAAAATTCTACTTCTTACCTAAGCCCTTTAGTTCTCTTTAAATGTACAACTTCCTTCCTTAAAGCTTGCATCTGATCATTGTGCAGAGCTATTTATGTACCATGAATATTTGCTACACTTAAGACTCCAATGATCCATGAACTACAGAGACCATTTCTTTTGGAATGCATTTAGCTTGTATTTTAAGCTAATATTTTTATGCAATATAGAGATCATTGAAAAAAGCAAGTTTGTGGCTGTCTTGGACCTTGAAAAATTTTCTATAATGAAAGTAACCCTTTAATGGCAAATTTCCATATTACTGGCAGATGTGCAAAAAAAAAAAAAAAAGGAAATAAATTCTTTATTAGTGAGGGTTATTAAATCACAGTTGTCTTTTGTATAGAGAGGGCTATGGAAATTATTTTCTAGGTCTTAAACCTGGAAGCAATATTGTTGATTCTGGCCAACAGCAGCATGAGCATTATTTCTTTTGTCTATATCTTGCTTGTGCTAACCCACAGTTCCACTGGAGGCAAACAAAAATTGGACATTTTTCTCCAAGCATCTACATCTTTTATTTTAAGGAAAGTTTTATCAGTAGCAGTGTATAAAGGAGAGCCCAATCAGTCACATCTTATAATTTTACAATAACAGCACTAATTAAACATATGTAGATATATACATCCAAGCATGCAAATGATGATAGAAGATGACTGCTTTTAAATTGACAAATTTCTGCCATAGTTTTCAAATGCTAATGCATTCAGCTATATCGAAGCATGAACATAAGGCAGCTTTTGCAAGGTACTGAATGCTGGAACACCTAGTTCTATTACATCTTTTAAAGTGTGTTGTTGGAAACAAACAGGCTCTGAGTTATATTCATTGAGGAATTGAATGCAGTTGTTCCCATGTTAGTTAAAAAGTAACATGAGATTATCAGTACCCAGGCTCACATTTCTGTTGTTCTGGATCTATCTTATTCATAAGATACATTACATTACTGTTAAAAGGCCCAGACAGTGGAATTATATATTATGGAAATAGAAGTGTTAAGCATTTTTTCCATGTGTTTTGGCAGTAATGACTCAGAGCTAAACTGGTGTCTCTAAATGTCTCATTGTTGTATGTTATAAACTGTGCCCTGCAGTTCTGTTGTGTTAAAAACCCACCTCTCAGGCCTCTCTTTCTGCAGTGTTCAGCTCACAGACCTCCACGCTGCTGGCACAGGTGGGATGTCACCTGCCTTGGGAGTTCTGAAGGTGGCCATGCAGTGAGAAAGGATTTGTCATTGCAGGGAGGGATGTTGTGGACTCTCATGCCTTTGTGTCACTGGGGTAGCCAGGTAGTGGATGAGCAGCACCTGATACTTGGGCTTGTCTTGCAATCCAGGCAAGCAGCAGCTCTGCGGGGGTCTGATTTGTAGAGACATTTTCAGCAAAACTGAGTATCACCACAGGCTTGTCCTCAGTTAGTATTATTTTTTTTTTTCAAACTAGATTCTTGACCTTTGCCAGATCGAATGGTTTCCTAAAGTTTTACTTAAAAATAATTACACTGGGACTAGGTAGAGCACAAATCTCTTTGAACTAGTATGCAGTCTACTTAAAGGTTCTTATTTTAAGAGTCAAAGTGCACTGAGAGTCTTAGTGCAACAGATTAGATCCTGAGCATAATTGCTGTATGATTTAGCTTTCATCATCTTGAAAGCTATGACCCACTTTCAGAGCATTGCCTATGCTGCATTCAGAGCCATGAGTGCAATGCAGATGCACTGAACTGACCTTGAATAGAAATGCTGAAGTGCCAAAACCAGCTGAGGTGCCTGTAATCACTCAGCTACAGCAGAAGCCATCCTAGGCCAGATGACTTTGATCCTTGGGTGGGTCTGAACTGCAAATTTTCTTACCATGCTCCTTCCTTTACTTTTCCACTGAGAAGATTCTGGTTTTGATGAATTAACATTCTCATGAGAGATTTCTTCCCAAATATTCCTCAGACTGAAGCTGAACAGTCTCAAACACTGTCATTCAATGTGGAAATGCAGTGTCAGGATGCCATTGACTGCCTATGCTTTAAGGGAAGATGGTTGCTATAACCTTAGGGTAGGACTACCCTAAGGTAGTAGCAATCATTCTACCCTAGTGGCATTGGATTCTGCCACTTATTCTGTGTCTTTGGGCAAGTAATTTCAGGTCAGAGGGAAGAAAATACAGATATGATTGCCTAATTCCTGCTTAAGGCCTCCTACTGTGGTATCTTGGTCTTGCTCTTCCACATTCCTGTCTATTAAATGAGACTTTCCAAGCTCACTGTGTTGCTATAAAGAACTCATGTGTTGTGGTGGGAGACAAATGGCAGAAGCTGAATTTCTAAGACAGATAAATGTAGTACAAGAGTACCAAATGAGGACAAGAGTAACCCAAATCTGCACAACATGAGGTGCAGGATGCACTTGGCCATGCCTGGTGCAATTCTCAGTCAGCTGAAGGAGTCCAGCTCTGATGCACTTGAGCACAAAAGAGAACTGTATCAGTGCACATCTGCTGTCTTAATGCTATTTTTATTTAGTGATTACGGGACCATAGAAAGAGGACTTTCCATCCCTTCTCTTCTCACTGCTGTCTGTCCATCTGTGTAATTAATATAAATCTCAGGGTACAATGCATTGTCCCAGGTTGACAATTTCTTCAAGTTTTTCTTATCTCCTATTCCCTGTTCATATTTTTGCTGATGACTTTATAGTATTCACATTGTTATTTGTTTTCTTATATGCAGTCAAAATAGATTCTTGGTTACTTCAGTGGGGAAGGACACATAAAGTCAGCCAATAAATATTGTGGCTTTACTTCCCTTAGCTTTCTGGTACATGTTTGCTCTTTCCCCCCCATTCTGTCCCCCCCACCCTCCCCCCAGTATTTTTAACCAGTAGGTCCAATTTCATAACACACTTTGTGTTATTATAAAGCTGCCTCCAAAATCTCCTCAAATTGTATCCAGCTCAGCAGTGGGTTTGCACTTTCTTGGTGATATTAGCTCTCACTGATTCCCCAGAGGTTTCAGTCAAATGTTCATGTAATTGCAGTAAAGAATAGTGTATCAAATTCTTTGCATACCTAATGAAGATTTTATAGGAAATCTAAAAATAAAAAATATTTGTATTAATGGTGGCACCGTCTATTGTTTGTCCAGTGCTTTCCATGATGAGTCCTCTTCCCTATGCTTATACTTTGCCAAATGGTAACAATAGGGAATAGAAGTTTCCCTGCTGGGCATCTGCTCATTTAGCTGAAATATAAGTGCATAAATAAAACAGTTCAGTCCCTTCCAAGAATGTGGCCAGAAAATGTGTTATTTTATGATGCTAATTTCTGTCTTTCATTTGGAAACTCCAGTTGGTCCCTATGTTTATAGGAGGGACATGAAACTAACTGTAGATGAGTTTTGTCTACTTTGTATCTCCAGAAAAATGAACCCAAATATGGCCAAGTTTTAGACCTTCTAGGGCAGAAAAAATGCAGCTAGTACACTTTGTAAATCTCTGCTGCAGCTGTGTGCTAAATACCTTGAAAAGTCTGTCTGAGCTGCACACCATTCCTTCTGGACTGTGTAATTGCAGCTCTGGGGTGTCATGGCCTTGGGTTCTGTTTTTCCTGGCCTCCTAATGTCCCTCTTTTTCTGGCAGGTGGTAGTAAAAAGAGATAAGTTTGGTTTAAATATAGGAAAAATCAAAACTAGAGCTTGGACACACTTGATCAATTTTGGACAAGGATAGAGCAAGGGCCGAATGGGATAATGAAGGGAGATTTGGGCTGGGTGAGAAAATGTAGGAGGCTGGGACTGAGAATGAGAAGCCAGGAATGGGAAAAGATGAGTCTGGATGGGCTGGGAGCAAAGGAGGTCAAATTTAAGGACTGAGAGGAAAACATGTGGCTGTTTAGACTGGATCCCTGCAAAGCCGAGGGGAAATCCATGAGGGGTCCATACACTTTGATTAATCCACAGACAGATTTGACCCTTGCCTGTTCTCTCAGGGACAGGGCCACTGAGAAGAAAATCACCTGAAAAACACTTTGCAATGTCCTACAGTCAGTCCTCTGGCACTTGCTGAGCCAGTCAGCTCTGGCCCTGATGTTGACCATTCCGCTGAAGGCAAAATCAGGGGGTGGGGAATCAGTATTCTCAAGTGTTTAAAAAAAAAGAATAGGAAAAAAGTTCTCTGCATTCCTACCTTCTCTCCATAGCCTTATTTTAGGAGAACATGCAGATTTGTTGTAAAAAACAGATATTCAAAATGTAGGAATTCCTGGAATTTAGCGGTTGGCTCAGGATTTGCATTACAGTCTCTGTTCATAAAAAAGAATTGATAGCTACCATGGAAAGCTTTGGTTGCCTCAGGGTCCCTGACTATGATCTGACTACATTTCATATGGGCAAGAGCTGTACACAGGCCATCAGTAGTGTATGTGTACTGGTTACCCTTAAAATTAAATTCCTGATGCAGGATAAATCAGGAAAAAAGTGTATGGGAAATGAAAGAGAAAAATAAAAATGGAAATTTATTTTGGAGATGTTTATTCAGATAGAAAAGTGTCACATTTTCCCCTTTGTCAATGAAGAACTAAACATCAGTTATGATTCAGCGGCAGAAGGAAATTAGTTGTTGAAAACCAACTTCTATAGTGAAAAAAAGAACAATCCATAAAACTAAGAAGTCATCATGTGATGAAATTAAGTAAATAAAAATCTGAAATGACAGCCAAGGACAATATGAAATCATTCAATTACTCAAACAATGATAATGGTTTAGGTCCATGACTAGAAAAAGCAGAAAAAAACAGTATCAGTGATGCACAACAGGCAGAAATATTTCAGAAAATATTCTTCAGAATAGAGCAGGGTGTACTTGTATTCTGGCAGAATCATACATGACTTTCAACATCAGCAATTAAAGATGTTGAGAAAACACCTTGGAATCAGAAAATTCCGGAAGACCGGGAAAATACCGAGTCTGTGCCAGAATTCAGAAGGTGTGACGAGCCACTAATTATAGGCTTGTGAGCTTACATCAGTTGTAAGCAAAATGACAGAAAAATGTCATAAGGCTTCAAAGGAACTGACATATACAAATAAAATTATTGCCATCAATCTGGTTTAGTGAAGATGAGTTATTGTAAAGCAACCCTGATTTCACGCTTGAGGAATTTATATATTTAGCTGATAAAAGTACTGTAATATATTTAGATTTATTAAAGCATTTGGTTTAATACTGGGTGGTGCTCTGGCCTTTTTTCAGAGGTTTTATTGCAGATATGTTGCAAATATGAGGTGCACCTGGTAATTAGAATTTAAATACATGCTTGTCTTGAAATCAGTCTTCTTCACTTCTCTGGCTAAATATCTATGACCTGGCAAAACTCAAGTAATTTGGAGATGCTGTCTGTGAACGAAAGATGCAGTGTTGCTGTGAGTAAGTGCCTAGGGTATGTACCTCCAACAGAGCATAGGAAGGACAGTTTTTGAGTTTCATGTGAATGTGAGTATCCTGAATCCTAGTTTTAACAAACTGCAGTATCCAAAATTAGGCACACTTGGCCTAAACGTCCACACAAAGGCAGTTTGAGGAGGTCCTACAGGCATTTAGAAGTTTGCTCTCAACCACCCAAACTCACTCAAGGACTGGACCAAAAGCTCCCCATGCTCCAGTGCTGGTGGGCAGTGCTTGCTGAGAGAGATGAGAAGCTCTGTGACTTGTCCTGTAAGAGATGCTGCTGCAGAAGGACTCACTGGCCTGAAGAAAAGGAAGTGGCCATATATGAAAGATGTGAAGAGTTTGCTGCTGGTTTTTGTGAACCTGAACTATGTTGTATGTACAAAAAGAAAGGCAATTTATAAGATTAGAATAAAACTTCTGAAATTGTTCATGAAACGTGCCTCATTTTTGTGGCTGGTAATTACAGAGAATGGTATCTTATCAGAGCACAAGTTATTACAGTAGCATTGTAGAAGGTTCTACAATATAGAACCATTACAGTAGTGATCATCCTAATAATTTCAGAGCTTAATATCTTGGAAAATCAATTGTTTCTTTATAAGGATGGAGAATCAAGATTTTTTTGTGTGAAAAAAATCAAAACAAAACAAACAAACACCAACCAACCAACCAACCAGTAAAGCACTGGTCTGAACTACTAGTTCCTATTTCCACTGTTTTTCTATAAAAACAATCTCTATCCCCTACCCCTACCTGTCATGGAAAGCCTTGAATGGATGCTTTCCCTGACTAGCACTCTCCTTCTTAATTTTATTTTTCTTCAGAGTACTAAGAACATTTGTTTTGCTTTGTTAGCTATTTTCATTCTTTCTAAACAGCTGTCTAGGCTCTCATGAGTCAGATAAAGTATACACTCTTGCCCAAATATATGCCCAAATGATTTCAGGGAAAGGCAGCAAGACCCTCAAAAGGTTTTTTTTTTTCAGGGAATTCTGCTATTTCTCTTTCATTTGTTAGAATTGCTGTAATCTGCATTACTCTTTGGGTGTTTTTGTAATAGCAGTGTTTTCAGTGCCATAGACAACACATGGAAAAAACATCTCTACTTGAACTGCTACATGTAATGTAGGCTGTACAGGCTGCTCTGTGTTTTGCATATTAACAGAGATGTACAGATCACAGATGGGGGGATGGGTGAAGAAATGCTTTTCCTTCCCCTTCTCTTTACATACTTTCACTTAACTCTGCTGTTTCAATGTTCAGCTCCTTTTGTTAAAAATAGAGTGTGAGACATTAAGAAGGCACTCGAAGGCACTTGAAGGTAAAGGAGGTGGGTCAAACAAAACTGGGAGAGAACAGAAAAGGACATTCAAGTAGTTGTCCTTAAATGGGTGCACACTGAGCATGTAAGGATGTCCCTTACAGACAGATTCTGCAGGAAGCAGAGCATCCCTTCACTCCCATTAGATTCTGCAGCATGGGAGGATCTTCTGGCATTTCCCAGGAGCCAAACCACTGGGAGAAAGCAGCCAGAGCACCATCCATACCTGGGCACTGTCCTGGCCTTTACTACATGCAGGATATGAAAGTCAGCATCTAACAGGATTGCCTTTATTTTTCCATGTCCAAGAGCAGGCTGTAACCCCACCTGCCAGTGAGAAGGAAAGTCATTCCACTGGTTGTGCATTGCCCAGTCTGACAGTGTGTGTCTGGAAAGAGGAGGGGGTAAAGGGAGGGGTGCTGTCTGCCCAGCACTGCAAGAACTTAGACTTACCCCATGTGAACCATTTTTGAGCTCTTTTGCAGACAATCTTACTAGGAACACTGCATACTATTTCTTCCCAAGAGGAATCTATTATTTCCATCCTTGATATTATCCTCTTACTTCATGGTATGCACTCAGTCACAAGACATGCAGGCCTGTATATATTAAATAAGATTTGATCCTTATACTGCAAGAGATTATGGCCAGTAATTGTCTTCTTGCACTTTTAAAACAAAAATAAGAGGAACTTGTCCTAAACAACAATCCATCACTTAGTGTCATCTTTGGCAAAGACTGAGATGCTCTCATACAAAGGTGTGATTTGAAAAGTGGCAGAGACAAGGGACAAGCTACATGGAATTTGTAGGGAGGCTGCAGTGGAGAGTGCTACCTCTCTAGCATGGTTTATCTTCACATTGGTCCTGCTTGTGGCTCCCACCCAGCTCCTGTTGTGTCTGGTCACTCACTCATACCTAGCACACGAGATTTTGCAGTGGTGGAAGGTTCACATCCCTGTACTGTGATTGCAAGATCCAGAATTCACTGGAAAGGACCAAGGGTCTGCTGTGTGAAGATTCTGCTCACCTCATAGAGGCTGAAAGCTTGTGATGCAGTGCTGGGAAGTGCTCCCTTCTGCAGGTGTAGCAGCAAAGTCACTCCTAGAAGAGCCATCTCAACTCCTCCAGTTCCAGCCTCCGCATTTCCACTACTCGGCCCATGCTGGGCTCCAGTGATCCAACTCACAAGCTGGGAACTAATGCCCAGTGACTACAGGTTGGAGGCTTTGTTACGTGCTAGAAGAAATTAAGACTGTTTGAAATGAAGCGATGTGTTCTGTAACTAACTCTGAATAGAATGTCTCTAAAATATTGCTTAGAAACTTACTTGGTATAGAGTTGTTATAGTTATTTTAGATGTGTTAGAGAGTCTTGATGAAACAGGATAGCTTGCTGTTTTTCTGTCAAAGAAACCAGGAAATTATATATTCCTTGCTAGTTATGCAAAATTATTGTTTTGAGGAAGTTTAATATGAATTGCTGAATGCCTTGATCTTTATCGAAGGGATGAAGATACAAATTGCAATTAAATGATAAACTTTGATCTTGATTCTTTCTCACTGATTTTCAAGACCTGTACCATAGTACTTGCAGCATAGCAAATGTGGATTTAAGTTACTTTGGATCACCTGCAAGACACTTATAGCTGCTCTAGCATCATATATGACATAGAAAAGAATTGAGGTTGCTCCAAGACATGCATTTTCTCTGTAGCCATGCAGCCACAGGTCTTAAAATACAAAGTATGCTGAGTATCCCCTCCTAGGCCAGCACTTCCCATGGCCATGTAGCAAGGCAATATTCCCATATGGACCAAAATATGTCTATAAAGCATATACAGCTTCACTTCCATGGAAAGTGATTTAAACCAAATGATTAAACCTGAGAGCACATGACTTACTCCTCATAAAATATTGTATCTTGCTATCCTTATTGATGTTTGGGGGCTAGCAGGACAACCAAGGAGGAGATCACTCTTTGCTAGTGAAATTCTTTTTCTGATGGTGCTGTTGTTGCAAATAACTCTTGTTTCAGTGGCCCTGCACACATATTTGGAAAACAGAGATACCTCTTAAGGGTGGAACACTTTCTGGACAGAGAGGTGCTGGTGGTCGCAATGGATCCATATCTGTGCACATTATCAAAGCATAGCTGGCTACTAATATATTTTTAGATACAATTCCCCATTAAAAAACTGCAGACATGGTGTATCTTTTTTCCCCAGTGGCAGGTACCCTCTTTTCAATTTCACCTCCAAATTTATTGCTGCCACTTGACTGGTATCAGCAACATGGCTGGAGTGAAAGAGGATGGGGCCTAAACACAGTGCCGGTCAACTAAAATCACTTACCTGACTTAAGTCAGCTGAGTGGTTTGCAACCACCACGTTTGTATTGGTTCACAGCTCTTACTGAGTTCCTAGGTGTCTCAAGAACTTGTCTATATCAGAGAGACGGTCTGTGCGGTTTGCAGGGAATATATTTGGGCTTATATGTAGGGTTGAGCTGTTCTTTCATTTCCACTGCTGCTTTTGGCCTTTAGGCCTTCACTTTCCCCTTATACTCACAATGGTTTACCAGGCAGTAGTTCTCCTTGGCCCCAGTGTTGTTGCTGTTCTTTAAAGGGATACAAAGCATTCTACCTGCTGTCTTTTCCATAATCATTAACATGAGTCTTACAAACTCTTTGCCTTGTGTGCTCCACCTAGAAACCTGAATTCAGCTGGCTGGCTGATGTCTTCTATCTCCTTGCATTTTCTGAATTTTGCAATAGACTGGGGACTGACTATTTCCATTTTTGTTTCATATGTCTGTGCTAATTGTCCGATGTGGGTAGGAAATCAGGTTTGTGTAGATTTTTTGCAACAGACATATAAACCGTTTTATGTCAACAGCACACACTGGAAGTATTGTGAGGCTGCCAGCAATGTGTCTCCACAGATGTTGTCTCATTCCTATTGACAATAACCAATTGCCTTCTCTACTTTTGTTAGAAGACAGGTTATATCTTACTCTGGTGGTTTCTTCCCCTACCAGATGCTGTTCCAAATTTTCATAAGTGCAAACTCCTGGAAGACAATCCTTTCCCAGTTTAGGTATGTCTTTGTTTTGCTCTCCATAGTTCAAACACTTCTCAGCTCGTCCTGTTTCAAGAGCAAGGCTCCCGTGACAGTTACAATCCTCTGAACCTCTGCTGAAGTTGATACAAGGTAAGAATGGCTATAGTTATCACTCTATCACATTGCATATTTCAAGGTTGCCTGAAAAACTTGAAAGAAATTCTGCCAGTTTACAGCTGATAATGTGAGCTAAATTAGTATTTCAAGTATGGACATGTAAATGCATTGCCTTTAACTCTTGAGTCATTTCCTGCGTTTCAGTGATACCAAGTTTCATTTTGGTTTTAGTTTGCATTTAGGTCTGTTTTCATGACCTCTCATGAGAACTGAGCTTGTGGTCATGATCTCTTGCAGCTTCTGTCCTCTTGCACCAGTGTCTGTAGAGAGAGAGCATCAGTGTCTGTACAGAGATCCCTACCATGACAGTGACAATGAACCTTGCCAGTTTGCCCAGTGTACGGGGTGGTGTTTGAGACCCATCCTGTGGCAATGGAGTCCCACCAACCATCACTCAGGGTGTGTTTCGAGCCTGCCCACCTGCTAAGTGTCAGGACAGAGTGAGGAAGATGCTTTCCTGAGTTCCCAATGCTTGTCACAATCAGTGGCAGACACCAAGAAGTGCTTCTTTTTCCATAGCAATTAAATAATTCTGTTCCCTTATATAGTAAGCTTGCTTGAGTCTACATAAGGATGAATTTGTTTGCCTTCTGAGCACTGACTATCCTGCTTATCTACTTTCTGAGTTCCTGCTTTATATATAAGCTATCCTTGATGTCTTGTCTGCTATCAATTAATTGTTCTCTTCTTCCCCTCATCTTTTTTTTTTTTTTCCTTTCCTGAGTATTCTGAGAGGTAGGTGTTCTGTAGCTGGATTTTTCTGAGCTATTTCCTGATATAACTTCCTTGCCTTTCAAACTCTTTTCTCCAGCTTTGCTGCAAGGAAGCTCCAGTAGATTGTCTGCTCTGCGTAGGCTACTCATTCTCCTGGTGTGTCTGTTCTGTGTAGGCTGTTTGGTTGGTTTTTGTTGTTGTTGGGTTTTTTTCGTCCCAGGAATGCTGTGAGCAGGCTAGGGAGTCTGTGCTCTAACTGAAAGGAGCATCTTGCATTCTGTGGCACCTGATGCTTCAGTCTGTATGCTTTTTCTCTTGAGATTCCTTTAGTAATTTTCTTTGTCCTGATGCTGTTTGTCAAGCTACCAAGGATATATAATGTATCCTGAGTTGTAGCTGTTGTTTTGTGTGGCACCAAACAGAGGCAGCCTTGCAGGCTGAGTGCCATACAATTTCTGTTTGATGTTTTACTTAATGTATGTGTTGTTTCTGTCTCCAGACCAGACAGCTTGTCCACCTGTGATACTCACGTGGAGAAAGCATTGGTGTACCCTGACTGTGTCTGAGCTACTTCACACAATTCCTTCTTCATGCATTATTTCAGAGCACATGGAGCATGAGGTGAGCATCTTCACCAGGCACATGGCCCTTGCCATTTGCCCTTTTCCTGCCAATTTCAAGTCATAAAAATTCACTCCGAAACTCTAAGGTTGCTGTCTCCCTTAGCTGGGATACCGTCTGTGCATCTCTGATAAGAGTTTTCTTGTCACTACATCAAGTGTGACCCAACAGGCAGAACAGTCATCTCTCTTCTGATACCATCCATTAGACTTCCTTCTGCATTCTTCTCTCCTCTGCTACACTTATCAGCTTGTTGAAGAGTATCCTCTGTTTTCCTCCTAGATCTGCTCCTAGCAGCCCCTTTAAGCTGTTCTAGGTCTTACTGAAGAGTCAAACAACTGCAAATACTGTCACATAGGAACTGGTGGGGGCGAGGAATGGACGGGCTGCTTGCAGTGACAGCTTGACACTAGCTTAGTTTAGCTGTGTCAGGGTGTGCCCACTTAGTGATCTGACCAAAGTCAGTTTATGGAGTGTGACCTTCCAAATGGATAGGAAACACCAGCACAGAGAGGAAGCTGGTGCTGGTGTGATTGATCTTTTTGTTTTCTGTAGTGCTTCCAGTTTCTAATCCTTTGTATCTATAGGAACAGAGTTAGATCTGGCGCAGTGCTCAGGCAGAGAGGAGAGAAAGTGAAGGCAATGTACAGCCTCAGTGCTGTGCAAGGGTTTTTTTTGCTTTCCACGATCTTGATAACATGGACAGTTTTCACAGTGTTACTTCCAGAAGTTTCGGCTCAGTGTCTGATAAGCACAGGTCGTGACTGCATTGCAGCTCAGCTGCTCAGATCAAAAGGCAGTTTAAATCAGTCCTGATCCCTGATGACTGGTGAGTGCCCTTCCACTGCTATAAAGTCAAACCTACATCTTTAACCCCTGCTAGGACAAGTGCCAGGGCAGCCCAAGCCTTTCTGTAATCTTAGCTGTTCTTATATTGCATGTCTGAAGAGGAAAGGCTGTGCTGACTTGTCTGCCTTTGCCAGCCACAGGCCCTTCATGTGAGCCCAGCAGAGCAGCCAAGGTGGGCTCACAGTGTCTGCCTGCAAGCAGGTGAACCTGGTGGCTCCTCTGGGCGTTGGGCACCTCCTGCACAGGAGGACAAGTTGTCCTTCAAATAAGGCTGAGAAAGGTATTGCTGTTAATCTCGCTTCAGCAAGATGCTGTGAATCAATTCCCAGGATTAGTGTTATGGTGTGACATCAATGAAGAGGCTTTTGTTGTAGCTTTTGTTTGTTTTTTTGTTTGTTTGTTTGGTTGGTTTTTGTTGTTGTTGGGTTTTTTGGTAATAAAAATCAGCTTTAGAAATAATTTTGTCTCATCAGAAGTGGGAGAGGAAGGGTGTTGAACTGGTGAGAAAACTTCACAAACTTCACCAGAAGACAGGCCTGATTCCTGACTGTAAAGATCTGATGCTGGAAGAGGAATTTTTCATCTATGCTACCTGAATATTTAGTTCTATATTTAAAATTTCCAAATAAAATTCCAGGATGTTGGGTAATTTAATACTCAGGAAATCTCCCATGCAAAGTCATTTACTGAGTTATAAAACCTACAGTATTTCAGATTTCTTTAAATGTATAAGAATATAGTATTCAGATCATTAAACTTGCATTTAAGAAATTGCATTTAAAAATATAGGGGGAATATAGCAGTTAGTTCTTATTCTCAGTTTATTCAACTTGAATAATGTTTTTATTACTTACTGTTTATTTTTTCTTTAAACTGCTGAGTAGATGTAGCTATTTATCTATTACTTTATGCTTTCCAGCAGCAATGCAAAGGTTGCCTGCAAACTGGAATTAAGCATTTTAACAAAAACAAAACATGCTGTGACTAGTGGAAATTTGTGGGTAATATGATCTTCATAACCCACCAACAAGCTTTGTCAAAAGCAATGTGATATCTGGGCACAAATGCTGTGGTAAGTATTGGTTAACTTCAGCTAGGGGCTGTTCCAAGGAATGCTGTCAAGATTTACTCTCTGGTGCATTCAAATTTTCTTGAACTGTAGTACTGACTTAGTCATGCCAAAAGCTAAGATGTCTGCATCAAGCATGAAGAACTGGCAGTAGTAGGTATGAGGGGAATTTGCACTGGAGATTAAGCTCAGGGGTTGTATTTTAGGTGTAGTAAAAATGTAATTACAGTAAAAGAACCCCTTCCTACCCATCTACCTTACAGCGCTTTCCCTTATGTAAAGCATCTCTTTAAAACACTGCTATGGTGTTTGCTGACACTTCTGCAGTGATACAATGCATATATAACATAAATGAAAAATGCTGATACCTATTTTAATTATAAAGAACAAGTTTTTAATGGATGCTATGATATTTTATGTGAAAAGGTCCACCTCTGACACCCTTCCTCCCATTTCTTAATACTTTTTTTTTCCCCAGTGTGCTTTCTGGTTGTGACTGCTAAACTTCCTATGTCGTCTCCTGTTCTTCAGTTCTTCAAGTTTCTTCAGAAACTGGGGGTTATTTCCTTGTGCCAGTTAGGTCTTCCTTGTCCCTGTAGCACTCAGCAGTTGAACTTCCTGGAGCTGGGAAGGCTTTAGTTCAATGTCAACCATTGATCACAGCTCAGGGTGAGTGAAATATCTTTAAAGAACAGATCAGGGGTGAGGGTAGACATTTATCTTTGAACTCTGTAACCCCTGTGGGGGTTGCTCCTTGCTCCCCTCCGTGTCCTGGGCTCAGCTTTGCCAAACTGCAGAGAGGAAGGGGAAAATAAACCAGACCCTCACCCGCTCAGAGGGGTCATCATCCCACAGGACACTGAACGGATGGTGGTTCCTACGCGTGGCTGGTCACTACAAATCCTTCGAGGCTCTCGCGGGGCAGGCTGTGCCCAGGAGCCAGGACAGGGCTGAGCCGGCCCCTGCGGGAGAAGCACGGCACAGAAAGCCCTTCTGCAGGGCAGATGCTCCCCAGGGCCCCGCTCGGTGGCAACCGCCGCCGCAGCCTTTAACTTCCCGCTGCTGCCGGCACCTGCAGGCCCGCCGCCAGCCACCCAGCCCCTGGGCCCTGCTGGGGGACAGCTCCGCCGGTGCCGGCAGAAGGGGCCCAAGCGGGCGGCGGGCAGGCCTCCCGGGCCGGCTTTACAAGGAATGCCGTGGCAAGGAAACAATGGAGAGCCGGCCCCCCTCCGCCTTCCCACCGCCGCTTCCAGCGCCGCGAGCAGCGCGCCGCCACTAGGTGGNCGGGCGCTGGAGGAGGCGGCGCACTCCGGGGGGCTCAACCTGAGCGGCAGGAAGCTGAAGGAGTTTCCGCGCAGCGCTGCCGCCCACAGCCACGACCTCTCCGACACGGTGCGGGCAGGTGAGCCGGGCGAGCGGCCGGGGGGGCGCAGGCAGGGGGCGGCCGGGGAGC